>JAWWEU010000076.1:5958311-6068691 GCA_035583155.1 Acropternis orthonyx | reverse complement strand
CGGGCTGGCACCGGCCCCGGCTGCTGCCACCGCCCCGGGACCGGCCCCGCGATGCCCGGGCTGGCACCGGCACCGGCCCCGCGATGCCTGGGCTGGCACCGACACCGGCCCCGCGATGCCCGGGCTGGCACCGGCCCCGGCTGCTGCCACCGCCCCGGGACCGGCCCCGCGATGCCCGGGCTGGCACCGGCACCGGCCCCGCGATGCCTGGGCTGGCACCGACACCGGCCCCGCGATGCCCGGGCTGGCACCGGCCCCGGCTGCTGCCACCGCCCCGGGACCGGCCCCGCGATGCCCGGGCTGGCACCGGCACCGGCACCGGCTGCGCTCCGAGCCGCCCGCCGCCGCCGCCGTCCCCGCCGCCCCCGCCCGCGAGGGCGCTGCCCCGCCCCGGTCAGCCCCGGTGCCCGTCAAAGCGGCCGGGGAGGGGAGGAACGGGCAGAGAGAGAATTTAGCGGGGGAAATGATTTAGCTCGGCGAAACCACGGAGTGATGGCCCTGTGAGCAACGAGGGGCATGGAATGGTGCGGGGGTGGGCGGACAGACTGACAGGCAGACTGACAGCCTGACTGCTTGCCCTGCTTCTGTGGCACTCGCAAAGCATGAGCCTGGTCAGAGCGAATTTACCCAAAAACTAGAGGGGTACCGAATGGTGCGGGGACAGACAGACAGATGGACCCACTCCTGCAGCCCTCTCCTCGAGGGGGAGCCTGGCTTCGGTGTCAACCCACCAAAACTCACAGCTTTCCTGGAACCAAGAGCTGCTGAAATACCTGGATCTGGCTCTGCGGGAGACTCACTCTGACACTGGGGACTCCAACACTGTGGACCCCAACAGTCCAGTTCTTTCCCCAGAGCAGCTCCAGGCTGGCCAGCAAACCCCTCCTGCTGCCCTCCAGGACATGGCTCACACAGCTCCTGTCACAACAAGCAATAACAGGCTTTGAAACACCAACAAACAGCAAGAGCAAAGTTTGAATTTTCACAGTTCCTGACAGGAGTTAGACCCACAGCTTCGGCACAGCTGAGACAAGAGCCTGGAGTTACATGCATTCATTTTTTTTTGCTTTGCTCAAACCCATTTGCACATCGATGAAAGCTTCTGGTTTCTGAAGACAGCTCACAGCTTACTACTGGACCTTCCAACCCACCACTCAGCTGGAAGCACAAAATGATTTCCAAGGCCAATCTGAGATCAAGGGCTGCTGTTCAGACAAACCACACGTGGGCAGCTTGCAAATCTCCCAGCCATTTGCTTTTCATGGGACCCCCGAAGCCTTGGTGCATCCTTTCTCCCTTCCTGGGAAACCATCCCTTGGAAAGGGCTCTGCTGTTCAGGCCCCCGGCAGACTCCCCTGGACAATGTCCTTCCTGGCACTGCCACCCCATGCCCAGGAAGATGCCCCAAGATGACCCCTCAGTTCTTGGGGGCCCCACAACCTTGACCTCTTCTTCAGGAGAACAGTCACCCCAAAATGCACACAGGGATCCAGGGGAGAGTACCCCTGAAGAGGTTTCTTTGCCATTTTGCCCAAGGAAACTGAGGTCTTTTTTCCCTTTTATAGAGTCAAAATTGCCATATGTTAAATTCCAATTAGTTAGACTTGGTTGCTCAAAAGAAAAAGGAAAAGCTCTACAAGATTAACTCAAGCTCCAGTAATAAGATATTAAGGAAATACAAGCATCTCATTTTTCAGATCAGAGGGTTTTAATAATAATGACAAAAATCAATACGAAACTAAATTAAATCTGCTGTTTATATTCATCAGGTAATTTGATCGAGAGGCTGCCAATTCAAGTCTCCAGTGCTGTGATAAGTAAACACAAACATACTACTTTCAGATCACAAAGTTTTAGTGGAATGATCAAGAGAAAATGCAATCAAAACTATTTTTCACACCAGCCAAATCCCAATTAAACTAGACCAAATTATTTAATAAGGAAGTCTACAAAACTCCAGCTCTTTATTGATGTAAGGATATAGAAATACAAACTTGCTACTTTCCAGATCACAGCATTTAAATGCAGGGAAAGAATTAAGACTTTAAGCAAAATTGGTTTTAAATTCTGCTGGAAGTGAACACAGTAATTCCTCCTGCTCCTCATCCTGACTTTTCGTGCAGTGTCCAGCAGCAGCCCTCAGCCTCACTCTCTTCCCTGGCTGTGTCTTCAAGGATGGGGCGGGTCTCAAGTTTTTAGTATCCAAAACAAGTTTGTCAGGGAAAGGAACTGCACAATGATTCCTAATAAATCCTTAGTGATGAATCCTGCTGCCATGCAAGAAATCACTTCCCTTTAGACCAGGTGTCTGTCACATGCCTGGAATGCTTCTTCTGTACCCTCCAGGTGAGCAGGAAAACTTCCCTGAGTTTTCCAGGAAGAAAACTCAGGGATTGAGACTTGGGATACTTGACAAGGGTTTGGGACAGATGGTTATGCAAAAGCAGATGGACATGCCAGAAGTCTTCAAATCCTCAGTGCAATCAACTTATCTGCAACTGCTAATAGGCAGAGGCATACAAATTATTTTATTAAAGCTGGAAAAAGCAGAACTGACACTTTATTCCTGGGCAAGATTTACCACACCCTATTTTCAGTGGGTCTCTGAATTAAGATTCAAGTTTATTTATCCCCTTCCTCTGAGGAGACCCAGTTCCAAGGGTTTTGTTCCCTTTTCAGAAGACTCTGCTGACAACAGGGATTTTCAGTGCAGATTCCCAGCCTGCCAACATGGCAGGAGAGAGGATCTCCAGGGAGCCTGGGCACTGCCACACAGTCAGGGAGCAATCCTGCTCCTTTCACCCTCTGAGATGTGGGTCTGAGCTTTCAAACTGAAAAATAAGTTCCCCCAAAGCTCCAAAAATTCTGCATAGCCTTATTATCACACATTTATTATTGTCCTCCTGTATTTCAGGTGATGCTGTATGAGACCGGGAGCACCTGAAGACTTTGAGAGCAGAATTAAAAAAGAAGATCCCTTGGGAGACGTGCAAGGGGTACGGAAGATCTTCAAGCAGCAGAGGGGGGAAAGTCAAGTGATCCAAGGAGGTTAACGTGCTGCTCTGCCTCTGCTCTGCAGCAGGGAGAGGAGAGGAGAGGGTAAAACCTGCTGGGAATCTGCACCAAATCCAGGTCATCTGCTCTGCAAAACACTGATACACCCACCTGCAGAGAGGTCACACAGTACCCAGAGCAGCAACGCTCCAAAGGCTTCTCTGCATTCCAGCAGGAACAGACAGGGAATAAAGATGTGTGGCTGCAATCAAATTATCCCTTCAAAGAAATAACAATAAATTCTGAACTTCCCAATTACAGGGGACAGGCAAACCTTGGAAACCATTAAGAGCTGCTTCTTCTGTTGATGAATTATCCAGAGTGCACAGAGCTATTTGCTGAGCTTCACTGTATTACACTAATTATAAATTAATATATTGCTCATTACACAGTCAGGCTGTACAGTCAACTAATGCACTGCTGCAAAGAGCCTGTTTTAAAACATCCTCTGGTATTTTTATGATCTAGATGTTTAATTTACTTCTGTTCTGGCTTAAATGCCACCGACATGCCATTCTTCCCAAAGAAAGATCTCTGGTTCCATCCTACGTCCTTTGGGGCTCAGCAACGTAGATAAAGGATGAAATTTAGAAAGGCTTTTTCAGTGCTAAGCAGTTGCATGAGAAATTAAGCAAAATAGCATAATTTAAGACTAATTCCTGTGTTACTAGTTTGTGAATTGCTGTTTATCATGGCAGCAGGCTGGGAGGGGATTATTGGTACTGGTGCCAGTGCTCCCCACAGACACATGGCTGCTGCCCTGGTGAGCTCAGCTCCCCTTGTCCTGCCCAGAGACCAGTCAAAGCAGCAAAAGGGCTGGTCTTCTTAAATAAAATGGCTTTTTGAAAGTAATTAACATATCTGCTCCTTCAAAATAAAGCTTTTCATCTAAAAGGGGCTTTGGGAAATTGCTCCTCTAGATCTCCCTTAGAAATCAAAAGGAATTATTTTCATTATCCATTTTCACAGGGCTTCGTCCAGAAACAAAAATGTTTTCATAACCTTACATCTCCTCCATTCTGCATTGGCAAACCCTCAGCTGTAAAGGAGGGAAGGGAGGATATGGGAATTCCTGCTCTCCCTGGAGCTTTGAGGCAAGGAGGCATTGCCTGAAGAGGAGGAAGGAACACCCATGTCCAGATCCATCAGAGACCCACGAATGATGCCGAGCTACAGAGCACTCCTGGATTTAAACTGTCCTGAGGAATCCCACCACCTCTGGGGGCTTCAGGAGAAAGTCTCCCCGGCTTTGCGCCCACTTGAGGAGTGTTGCTGCTAAAATGGAAAGTGTGAGCATCCCGGGTAGGACTCCCAGAGGGATGGGAAGAGCAAAGGGCAGAGCTGCTGGCATTCAAAGTGGCCACTTACTGGCACTGTCCTTGCCACGCTCTTAGTCTGACTCAGTCTATAACATCTGCATCCCCAGGCCCTTTGCCAGGCAGCCTTGAGAAGGGGAACACCAGCCTCACACATAAGGAGGAAACTTCACATGGAGCTGGCAGGCAGGATGAATAGGAGGAAACGGAGTCGTCTTTCTTGGAAAACAGTTGTTAGCACTGCATTGTTTCAGGGAGCGTTCCTGCAGAGTGTTTATCTGCCAGACCATTCTCTGAGTTCAGTGCTCAGTGTAAGGGAAACAACAAATATCCAACAGGGTCACAGAAGTCGTTCTGGAAACTGCCATTTCCTTCTTTCCAAGGAAAGCATCCTGGTGACTCAGCAGTACAGGCAGATTGGCGGTCCAACAGAGAGGGGAGACATTCCCTGGAGAATCCCGTGACTTTCAGCCTTAATAACACAAGAATTAGTGCACTCAGAATATCTGAGAGCCCCCCTGTGTGACCAGGACAGGAATGCTATGAGTGGGAAGGTATCAAGAGTGAAGGAGAGGATCTGGGGCTGCTAGAGGTACACCAGAGGGGTGCTGGCCTCACACTGGAGGGGTGGGTTGGAAAGGACCTTAAAGGTCACCTAAGTTCCAATGCCACACACTAGATCAGGTCCAGAAGGGAATTGAAAGGACTTAAAAGGGTACTGAAGACCTTAAAGCTCGGGATTAGAAAATGGGAATACAGGAAGTACTCCACAACTTCTATAGTGTGATCCTAGTAGTCTGGTACAGTTTGAAGAGCTCTGGCTGGAGATGGCTAAAGCCTAGAGGGCTCAACAGAGCTGCTTCTGCTTGGAACTTACAGTGCAAAAGCCCTGTGAGGACAGGAATAAGTGGCTCCTCTGAGATGCTGAGAGCACTGGGGCACACACATTTTAAGACACAGCCTCAATTTCACTTTACAGTAGGCGAGTACTGTGTTTTTTCAGCAGTTTTTCTGCTGTCACAGGAGCCCAGAGGCAGGGAGGTGCTGAGGTCAGGCTGTGCGAGCGACGGTGTTTACGCTGCCGGCTCTTCCCCTCCCAGCCAGGGCTGATGTGTTGTTCTGGGTCAGCTAAATCCGCATCCTGCTCACGCTGGAGCGCAGCATCCTGGGTGAAAGGGAGGGAGGGAGGGAGAGGTTCAGCTCTCAGCCCTCTCACGGTACCTCCCCGCTCCTCCGCAGGCTGCTGGTTATTAATAGCCCGGCATGGCCGCGCGTGGGCTGATGAGCGCAGGGCGGGTGACAAAGCGCCTGGCGCTGGACGGGGAGATTGTACCGGAGTAGGTGGCTCTGCGGGAGCCCCGGGACGATCCAGCCGGGAAACCCACCTGCCGGAAAAGCGCAGGGACGGGAGCAGCCACGCGTGGGCAGGGCGAGCCTGTATCCCCCCGCGGCCGCACCTCCAGCCGGGAAAAGACTTTCCTGGAGCCTTTTCGGCGCAGCGATGGCTCGTGTCCCCGGTGCTTCCAGCGGGATGCCCCGGGAGGGCTCGTCCTTCACCCGGCTGCGGGATAGCCGCGGGAGGGCTGCGGGGTAGCGGCGGGGGGTTGTGTGTCCCACTCGCCCCCGTTCCGACTGCGTGATGACTGCGGGGGGGAGAGGGTGTCATTCCCCGGGAAGGCTCGACCTCCGTCCGACTGCAGGATAACAGCGGGGGTGGTCCATACCCGGGAGGGTTCTCCGTCCACCCGGTTGCGGGATAACGGCGGGGAGGGGTAGTCCATACCCGGGAGGGCTCGATCTCTGCCGGCTGCGGGATAACGGCGGGGAGGGTGTCATTCCCAAGGAGGGGGGGGGGCTCTCCCTCCTCCCGACTGCGGGATAAGAGCTGGCGATGCGCGTACTCGCTGCGGCGCTGAGCTGCCGCGCCCGGTCCCCTCCCCGCAGCACACCGCGGCGGGGCGGGGCGGCGGGCTCGGCTCAGCTCGGTTTGGTTTGGTTTGGCTCCGCTCGGCCGGGCTCGGGATGCTGCTGCGGGTGCGCGCCGCCGTGGCGCAGCTGGCGGCGGGGCTGGGCGCGGGGGCGGGCGCGCAGACCCCCGCGGAGCCCCGGGGCGGCGGGGCCGGGGCATCGCCGCCCCCTCCAGCCGCCTTCTGCCGGCCGGCCTTCCTCCAGCTGACGCCCGAGGAGCTGCGCCGCGCCGACGATCACACCGGGCGGGCGGTGCAGAGTCCCCGCGACGGCCGCCGCCGCCTGCCCTGGAGCACGGGATACGCCGAGTGAGCTGGGACTGGGAACGGGAATGGGAGCGGGGCGGCGGAACAGCGGTTTGCAGCCCGGGGAGGGCGGGATGCCACGGCTCCACACCGGCGCGCGGACCTTGGGGACGAAAGTGGGTCGCGACGCGCGGTGAGCTGCCTGTGTCCCTTTTCCAGCAGCGGGGCGCGGCCGCTGTGGATGCTCGCGGTGGGAGAGCATCGATGGGGGGGGATCTGTAATCCTCCCGGGGGGTTACGGGGCTACTCTGCCCTTTTTTTGTTTTCTGCGCTTTCCGTACAACACCCGGGGTCACCGAGGGGGAACTGACACCGAGGGCGAAGGAGCCGCGGCAGGACTCGTGGGGGAACAGGGAGCTGGGGGTTTCTTTTGGGAGCGGGACTGATTGCGACTTCCCTCTCAAAGGGTCTGATTCTCCTTTCACTCGCTGCGAGTTTCACCCCTAACTGAAAGCAGGTGGAGAAGGTCAGGTTTTGAAGGCTTTTGCTTCTCAGTGCTGTCAGCCCACTCCGCATCTCTTCCTCAAGCTGTTCTTCCAGGTATCCTGGAGAGCTTTCCGAGATGTTAATTTGCCCCAGGACATACTGGGGTAGGAGTAACCAGCACAAAAACTACCCTTTTCGGTCTCCCAAGACTTCTTTCTGTCAATCACTTGAAAAGTGTGTGCCCTAAGCACAGTCACCCTGTTGTGCGTGTTTACAGCTTCCTCCTGTGAGCAGGTTCTGCAATCTAGACCTGAAATCTGCTGTGTCAGCATAGGCTGGGATAAGTCAGTGTGAAACTTTTTGCAAAAGTACTGCTGGTTTTGTCATCATCACCTTCTCTCCTCTTTCTCTGAGGCCCCTGCTCGCTCCCTAGAGGTGATGGGACATGGGTGAGGGAGTCTGGGCTGTGGGGGTGTGTGAGGCTGGTTCAGGGTTTGGGGCACTCACTCTGCTTGTGGCAGCAAAACCAGCTTATTTCTGCTCACCTGCCTTGTCCCAGACAACTGCTCTCCCCTGGAGTGCACTGGGGGAGGGACCCAGTACTGCTGCTGGCCCCAGACCAACCCACACAACTGATCTGGGACACTTGGGACAGGACAGGAGGGTTTGTGGAGAGCATCCATGATGACATGGGGGCACAAATGGCAGGTTAGGAGGGGATGAGGTGCTACAACAGGGGTGGCCTTTGCTGGGATGTGATGTGAAAGAAAGAGCCTTTACACCTCGTTTCTTCCTGGCAGGGTGATAAATGCAGGGAAGAGCCAGCACAATGAGGACCAGGCGTGCTGCGAGGTGGTGTTTGTGGAGAGGAGGCCCAGCCCGAGGGGCCGGCTGTCGTCCAGGGAAGGCGGAGGGGAGCTGAACCGGGTGAGAGCCCTGGTGGTGTGGCCAGGCAGGGACACGGCGGGGAGGATGCCCAGCAGCAGGGCACGGCGTGGAGCACGTGGGAATGCGTGTGCCCCAGGGATTCCCCTGGTTCCCAGCCTGCCTGTCCCTGCTCCCTGCCAGCTCCTGCCATCCTCTATCCCCATGGGACTGCACCAGGGCTGGCTGGCCCATGGAAACCACTAGCCCATGTGCCCTGGTGGGCTGCAGAGGTGGCTGTGGTGGTGGCCCTGTGGTGCCCTGGCTGCTTGAGGCGTGCTGCCGGCAGAACGAGGTGTCTGATGCAGGGCTGAGCTCCAGCCAGGGACCAGCCATGGCCAGACACCCTTGGTCAGCTGCCCACATTGCTCCTGCCCACACTGGGACCTGTGAGACTGAGGCAGAGCCCCGTGTCACTGTCCTCAGCTGCTCTGAATTCCCCATCCCATCTGCTTCCTCACAGGCTCATTTAACCTTCCCTCTCCTCCCCACAGGGCAGGAAGGGGTTTTATTTCCACTACTGGGCCTTGTTTGATGGCCATGCAGGCAGTGGAGCTGCTGTCATGGCATCTGAGAGGCTCCACGTGCACATCTGTGAGCAGCTCCGGGATCTTGTAGACATCCTGCAGGACCCCTCCCCTCCTCCCATCTGCCTCCCGCACGACACAAGGACTGTCCCTGCAGATCCAAACCAGGTGTCCCTCACAGAGGATGATGGGGAGGTCCCCAACAATGCTGTGCCACGGTTTCACCTGGAGAAGGCGGTGTCCCACGAGAGCCTGGTGATCGGTGCCATCGAGAACGCCTTTAAGCACATGGTGAGGAACCTTTCGACTGTGGCATCACCCAGAGCATCCCCTGGGAGCATCCCTTTGCTGTCTGTGTCTGCATCAGCTTGTCCTCTCTTGGAAAAGGCAGCTCTGAAGCAAGGAGTGGGCTGCAGGGAGGGCTATTAATGGGATGGTCACGGAGAGGGCACTGTGATGCCCCTTATTTTGGGGGTTCAGGATGCAGAGTCTCTGGACCCCAGGCCTGTGTGGATGCAGAGGGTTTCGTTGCACTTTGTTTCCGCAGTCCCAGCTCCTCCCCTCCTGTCTTGCTCTTTCCTGCCCACTCCACTGCCCTGGTGAAGCCACATCCCTGGCTGCTCCATGGGACCACTGACCCCCTCAAGCCCTACCAGCCACCCCTGGGCTGTGTGGGGAAAGGTACCCAGGCTGGCTGCTGCTCCCCACCTGGAGCTGAGGTGCTGCTGGAGCAGCCAGGAGTAATTTGGGGTCCTCCCACCCACCCTGCCTGCAGCAACTCTCTCTGTCTCCTCCACAGGACGACCAGATCGAGCGGGAGCGGGCAGCCCAGCACCTCGCCGGGGGCTGCTGTGCCCTGGCTGCCATCTACCTCATGGGCAAGTTCTACGTGGCCAATGCTGGTGACAGCAGGTACAGCCCCCCCAGGGCAGCCCTCAGCTTTCTCCTGGTGATTGGTAGAGCAGGAGGCCTGGCTGGTGAGGAGCACTCAGCTCCAGCCCTGCCTTGTGGAGGGTGGAGGTGGCAGGGCTGGGCAGAGCCACCCCCTGCCTGCTGCATGCCCTGGGGACGGTGTGCCCTGCTGTGATCTCTGTGTTTGCCTGTTGCACAAATAGGGCTGCAGAATTGCCCCCCAACATCTGGGATTTGCTCCCTTCCTTCCCAGCAGCATCCTGTCTGCTTCCCACATGGCTCTGGATCACACCCCAGCCCCTGCTGCTGGTGCTGACCTGGGCTGCAAGTTGGGGAGTGAAAACTGCAAAGCTTTCAGATATCTGCAAGAAGTAATTTCAGGGTACACTTCATACCAGTGACCTGTTTTGGGAGAAGGACATGCAAATCTGTGTGCAGACCAGTACAGTGGGAACTTGGAGCTCCATAATTTTGATTGCCACGTGCATTTCCTGGGATGGGTTACTGGTAACTTTGGTGTGCTCATATCCCCAAGCAATGGTGGGAAGGCAGGTCCACCTTATGGTGAGGGTGAAGCTGGTTTGAATTGCCCTGTGTTAATCACAGGATAACAGAATGGTTTGGGTTGGAAGGGACTTTAAAATTTATCTTGTTCCATCCCCCTGCCATGGGCTGGGACACCTTCCACTAGACCAGGCTTCTCTGAGCCCCATCCAACCTGGCCTTGAACACTCCCAGGGAGGGGGAATCCACAGCTGCTCTGGATGTTTACTGCAGGTTATCCTGTCCTCAGCAGTGTCAGGCCAGCAAATACAAGCTCTGGTCAGTTTTCTGATGCTGAATGTGCTTCCAGCTCTGGGACAGAGACAAAGAGATGCTTCATGCCTCTGCTTTTGGGTGCAGGCCCCCTCCATGGCAGCAGCAGATAGGCACCAACTGTGCAGGATGGCAGCGTGCACGGGGTCCTGAGGCTGTAACTGTGCTTCTGGGCGAGGGTCTGTGTTCTCTCCTCGGGCATCAGACACTGCCAGAGCTGGGACAGCAGGTGGGACAGATCCTCGAGCCCCCCATGACATCCAGAAACATCTCATAATCAGACTTTTATGTTATTTTGACACATCAAACCATCAGAGCAGCCCCAGCAGTGAGTGACAGTGCTGGTGTGGGCCAGGCATGTGCACCCGTGTCCTGCTGCAGGCGATTTCTGCCCCTCCTGTGTGCAGCTCCCTTCTAAAGGAGGGTGCCCCACCTTTGTGCTGCTCCTTTTCTAACCATATCCTGTCCTTTGGTTTGCTCTGCTTCATTCCCCTTTGCCCCATGCTTCTGTCCCATTTTTCCTTCCTCCCTGCCCCTGTCCTGTGCAGGTGGGAGGGATGCCATGCCCTGCCCAGGGGGACACCAGGGCCATCAAGCAGCTCCCAGCTCGGGCTGGGAAGTGGGCAGGCAGAGGAGGGAAGGGGTTGCACCACTCGTGGGAATCAGCCCTTGAGGGCCAGGCTCAGCTCCCCCTCCATGTCTCCTCTTCTCTCTAATCTCATCCTTCCATGTTTCATTGCAGGGCCATTATCATCCGTAACGGGGAAATCATTCCAATGTCCAGGGAGTTTACTCCAGAGACAGAGAGGCAGAGGCTGCAGTTTTTAGTAAGAAAGACCTTTCTTCTAACCTCATTCCTGCTGAACCACCTCCTGGCCCCTTCCCAGCCCCCCCACTCTGCCTGCTGGGCTGCTGCCATAGTGGGGTCCTGGAGCTGAAGGCTGGGACCTTCTGGTGGTGCTTGTCCATCCCAGCTGGGATGGGGAGAGGCACTGGGATGCAGGGAGCTGGCGTGGGGGCATCTCGTGGCTGGCAGAGCCCTGGTTTGCTGTGGGATCAGCGTAAGGGGCTGTGACTGCAAGCCTGGTCTAGCTGGGACCTGGAGATCCCGGGTTTTTGGCATGGGGCTGGATTGGGGTGCTTGCACAGAGCCAGTTTGGTCCATCTTGCCCTGCTCCTGCCCCGGGAACAGGGAGCATCCGCTGCTGGAGCTGCTGTGACCAGAAGGAGTGTGGCTCTGCTCCCTCCACCCACTGTGCTCCCTCACAGGGTCAGAGGAGTCACAGTGCTCCTGCTGAGTCCTAGTTTTGTCCCTGGCTGCTCCCTGAGGAGTCAGAGCTGACGTGTTTCAGCCAGCGGGTTCCTGGCTTTCTCCCTGAAAGCTCCCTGTCCTGGACAACTCCCCCAGTGCCACCCAGGGAGACTTTTTAAGGTTATAAAGACCTCTCTGAGGGCTGCACGGGGGAGGAGGCGTTTGTGTTGGAGAAGGTCTTGCTGGATGCAATTTCCTGGCTTGCAATGCACTTGGAAAAACACTGAGTTGTTTTTTCTTGAGTCTATTTTTGAATGACCAAGAGGAGGAAACTGCTGCGAGTGGGATCCTCTCCAGCTGGCTGTGAAGGGCAGGGCACAGGCTGGGGACAGGCACATGCTGCTCCACCACATGATGCCCAGGCTGTGGTCAGGGCTCCCCTGGAGCAGGATGGGCGTCTCTGCACCAAACCCCTGCCACGCTGTCTTCCCAAAGGATCTCCTCCTCTCTTTTGGCTCTTTCTTCCCCCACCTGCATTCTCCAACTCTCCCTGTTCGTGGTCCCTGCACACTGTGCTCCAGGAGGGCTTGGGGCTGCCCAGGAAAGGGCTTTGTGCTGCTGTTTGTCCCCTTTCATGGCTGCAGCCGGGACACTGTTTCTGAAAAGACCCATCACTCTTTTCCTCGGGTGAGTGCCATGCCCTGTGCCTCCTGCCTGGCATCCTGGGAGGTTTGCAGCTGTGACTCCTCCCGGGCAAATGCCAGCTTCTCCTGGAATTTGCCGGGGTTTGATCCCTCTTGGAGATCTTTATTTCCCAAAACTCTCCATGCAAAAGCTTCACCGTCTTGCTGGGTGCTGCCATGGCTGTCCCCAGCTCCAGGCTCCCCTCTGGGTCAGCACAGGTGGGTGGTTTGAAGCTGCTTTACCAGCGCTTGTTAAAGTTGCTTCGGAGCAGCTGGTGTTGTCCCACCATGGAATGCCAAAGGTCCTGGTGAGCTGGTGGGTCCCATGTCTAGGCAGAGCTGGATCCACAGGTCCTGCTCTCCCAGCCCTGTGGCTGAGACACCCCTTATTCCCACAGGCACTGCTGAGGCCTGAGCTGCTGGGGAAGGAGTTCACCCACCTGGAGTTCCCCCGCAGGATCCAGCCCAAGGAACTGGGGAAGAAGATGCTGTACAGGGACCAGAATATGAATGGCTGGTAACCCGCAACCTGTTGGTGGCACTGGGGTCCTGCTGAGGCATCCCGTCCCATGGGGCAGGGAGCTCTGGCACACTGGGTTACCCAGGTCCTGAGCGAGCAGGGGAGATGCTGGAAGCCTTCACCTGCTGACACCCTGTCTCTGGCTTATTTTAACCAGGGCTTACAAAAAGATAGAAGAGGATGACCTGAAGTTCCCACTTATCTACGGGGAAGGCAAAAAGGTGAAGTGCTGTGGCAGGAGTTGGGGGTGGGTGTCGCTTCTCACCTGCCCTCACTGATTTGGGGTTTTCATGCTTGTTTTTGGTGGTGCTGTCATCACTCCAGTGCCACCTGGGAACGGAGGTGGAGATGAAAGGGCTTAAAGTTCTCTTTTGATTCCAACATCCTCCAGGCTCGGATGATGGCCACGATTGGGGTCACGCGGGGCCTGGGAGACCACGACCTCAAGG
Organism: Acropternis orthonyx; assembly: GCA_035583155.1. Lineage (NCBI taxonomy): Eukaryota > Metazoa > Chordata > Aves > Passeriformes > Rhinocryptidae > Acropternis > Acropternis orthonyx. Next base: position 6,055,539 of record JAWWEU010000076.1, on the reverse strand, counting down.
TGTTCAGCTCCAACATCCACATCAAACCTTTCCTGTCCTGCTTCCCAGAGGTAAGCCTGGCTGCCAGCCACTCTGTACCCAGGGGTTCCTGCAACAGCCAGAGCCTCTCGGTGTGACCACATCCATGGTGTGCCCAGTGCAGTGGGAGCCTCCTCTGCCTCTCTGCCTCTCACCCTCCTGTCTTGCCCCACTGCTTGCCAGGTCAGGGTTTATGACCTCACACAGTACGAGCACTGTCCCGATGATGTTCTGGTCTTGGGCACCGACGGGCTCTGGGATGTCACCAACGACAAGGAGGTGGCTGGTGTGGTGATGGAGGTGCTGACGAGCTACGAGCCTAACGACCCGTGCAGGTGAGCTGTGAGTGGGCAGGGGGACTGGCGTGTCCTGCACTCCAACACCTGCATCAGCCTGGCTCCTTGGATCAGTCCACGGAGCATCCCTCTGGGCTCTGCAGCACACTGCTCTCCTGGATGTGCCTACCTGAGCTTTGATCTCTCCAAGGGACCCTTTACTGCAGCTCTAGCTGCTCCAGCTTTTCCTTCCTTGCCAGGAACGTTGCATCAGGGGGTCTGGGGTTGCTGCTGAGCCACGCTCTGCTGTGCCCCCAGGTACACCATGGTGGCCCAGGAGCTGGTGGTGCGGTCCCGGGGGGTGCTGAAGGAGCGGGGCTGGCGGCTGGCCAACGACAAGCTGGGCTCCGGCGATGACATCTCCGTGTTTGTGATCCCTCTGGGTGGCCCGGGCAACTACACGTGATGCCCAATGAGCCCAGGGCAGCAGGGCTCACCTTGCCTGGGTGGAGCTAACAGGACACTGGCGCTGCCTCAGGGCCACCTCTCCCTTAAGCACTTGTTCCCTGAGCCGACCACGAGAAGAGTAAGAAACCTGGAGCCTAAGTCTGTGCCCCTGTCCAGAACATCCCCCTCCACCTGCTTGCATCCTGGCCCCAGGTGGAGATGAAGAGGCCTTGGATAGAGAAGAAGACCGGGGCTGAGGGATGTTTTTGTGCTGCTACTTTCTCAATGCTGTGAAAAGTCTGAAGGCTCCCTGAGTCCTCAGCGTGTTCTTTGCCCCTCGCCCTGGCCTTGCCGGTTCCAGCCCTGTGCAATGGCCCTGGGGCTGGTGGAGCACTTGTACCTGCTGCAGTCACCTCCTGTCCCCTTGCCCTGTGATGTTGTGACACTGAAGCTGCTGTTGGGGCTGGGCACTGGGGCTCAGATGGGGCGTGGATGGCGGTGAAGCCCCGCCGGCAGCTGGGCGATGCTCAGCCTGGCACAAATCCAGTCGTGGGTGGTGTGGTGGTGAGTGAGTCCCACAGTGGCCATCCCAGCTTTGTGCTCCCGATTTCCAGCCCCTCACACCTTTGTTCCAGTCATGCACCTTGTCTCAGTTTCTGGTTTGGGAGGATGGAGCAGTGAGCAAGCCCTGCCATGCAGCCGGAGCCCTGGGGAGGGCTGAGCCATTGCACTGGCACCGGCTGTGCCACGGGTTCTGCCCCCACCCTCCCATGCCTTGGATCACTGCTGGGCTTCTGGAGCCAGTAATTTATTAACTGGAGAGCTGAGCTGGAAAATGTCTAAATCCTTCCTTGGTGTGGGGAGTCTATGAATGTATGTCTATATTTTTGAGTGGCTCTGAATTAGCAGCTGCACACAGAGCAGCCCTATTCAGGCAAGCTTAACAGCTTAACTGCGTGGCGTGGATCTGCTTAGCCTGGGGCTGGGAACCCACAATAAAAGCAGCTTGGTGTGACCAGGGTGGGGGAAGAGAGCTCCCTCCTTTTCCTTAATAATCTCTAAACTGGTGCAGAGCAGAGCTGGAGCGGTTGATCTCTGTGCAGGATCTTCGCATCACGCAGATCTCGACCTGGAACATCCCTTTCCCGCACCTCTGCGGAGCATTCCATCTTCCCAAAATGTGAGGGATTCTCCCATCCTGGCAGCGTGGAGGTGGAAAGAGCTGGGCCGTGGTGCCTTGTTAGGCAAAGGCTCTGTGGCACCAGTAGTTTGTGTCCTGTCAGTGGGCGCAGTCAGCTCTTGTCAAATGTCACCTCTGGATGAATGTTTGTCTCCTGTAACCAGTGAGATGTAAATAAACTGGGTGCACTTAATGGGAAGTGAAAGTTATCCAATGAGATTTGAACCTGTTGGCATCCATGCTGAAGGGAGCAGGGAGCCTGGGGCTGGGAGCCTGTCCTTGCATAGCACTGTGTGTTTAAATAAAGGTTTTGCCACTTGCAGTCCCACTTCAAAGTCTTTCTTTGCAGAGCTCCTGCAAAGAAGACTTACCTAAAAGCCAATTAGCTCTGATTACTTTATGTAGGCAGGCAAATAGGCCCAGGCAGAGCCATGTGAGCTGCTGCTGTCCCTCTGCCCTTGGCACTGCTCAGAGCCATGGAGTATCCATATGTCACCCATGAGCACTGCTGTGCTGCCAGTCTCTGTGTGGGGCTGCCTGGGGGTTCTCAGCTCCCTGACTCTGGCTGGGAGGCAGTGGCAATGGCCAGTCTGGGGGGAATGGGAACATTATACAGGGAATGGAGGGATGGAAAGGATGATGGGTTTCCTGTCTGGGGGAGTGAGCTGGGTGGGCTGTGGATGGAGGCACAGCCTGGCAGGCTGTAGCTTCCAGGAATGTGACTGTCCCTCTCTGGGAGTTCAGGTACTCCAGCAACAGCTACCTCTGACTCGAGTTTGGGCTGTCTGCTGGAAGCATCCTTGCTGTTTCACATCCTGACTGCCATCCAGTACTCCTGGTGCTCCTGATGCTCCTTTCAGTCTTGTTTGCACAGCCCTGTTCCCCTGGCACGATGCTTTTCTTGCTGGTGGCAGAGAACTGGCTCTGCTTTTCCAGGTCACTGCCTGGGAACTGCTGGATAAGGCAAGGAGGCAGAGGCTGCATTTAAAGCTTCCTCTGTGGTTCCCTTTTTAACGAAGGAAACATTTCCTTTGGAACCAGCTCCTGGCCTGGGGCTCGATAAATTAAGAAAAATTGTCTTCAAGTCCTTAAAATAGCAGCAGTTTATGAGCCTGGGCCTGGGCCAGGCCCCTGGGGCTGCCTCTCCCTGGCTCAGGGACAGAAACTCTGCCCTGCAGTTGGGATGTTGCGGGGGCAGAACCTGCCTGGTCCTCCCTCCCAACAGCTTGTGGTGGGAATGGGGAGCCAGAGCCCCTGCCAGCAGCACTGGGGTCACCTCCATGCGGGGCCTGACATGTCACAGCCCTGCTCTGCCACTGTCCCAGTGGAGAGGACAGAGACCCTTGGGGACAGGGCATGTCCCTCAGCCACCTCTGTGTCATGGTGGGAACTGGGGTGTCCCTCAAGGAGTTGGGTGGGTGCCTGGGCAGGACCTGGGGATGGATGCGAGAGGGGTGTGGTGGGGGTTGGCTGCTGGTGCCTGCTGGGATCAGCTTTCCCTGGCAGAGCAAACTGGTTGACACTGCCATAAATAACACATACAGGGGGAAAGGTGTCCCCTCAAGTGGTGCTGCTCTGATGGTGTGTGACTCCTGGTTGGGGGGACAAAGCAAGTAACACTCATGGGGGTAAGGGCACCCCTTGAGCAGTGCTCTGATGGCAGATGTTTTGGGGATTGATCTCCAGTGATGGGGGACCCCAGGTTAGGAGGGCAAGGAAAATAAAAGGGGGGTAAGTCATCCCCTCAAGAAGTGCTCCAGTAGTGTGGGACCTCTGGTTAGGGTGGAAAGAAGACACCACTCATGGGGGGAAAAGCATCCCCTTGAGCGATGCTGCAAGGGCAGATAGTTTGGGGCTTGGGCTCCAACGGTGGGGGACCCCTAGTTGGGGATCAAAGCATGGGTGGTCTTTGCTGTTGGTGCTGCCTGGGACGGGGGCGGGGGTTTATGTGTCCTCCGGGCAGTTGGGGCCGCCCCCTTCTCATTTGGCCTCGGAAACCTGAACCTGGGCAAAGATCCGCGGGGTCTCCGCGGGGAAACAGCGGCGGGTCCCGGGTGTCCCGCAGCCGGGCAGGGGGCAGCGCTGGGAAGGGGCACGGCACGGCCGGGCTCGGCACAGCCCCGCACGGCTCGGCACAGCCCAGCACCACTCGGGACAGCCCCGCACGGCTCGGCACAGCCCAGCACGGCTCGGCACAGCCCAGCCCTCCCGCTCCGCCCTCCCAGGCGACCCCGCACGGGGCGGTGCCCGGAGCCGGGAGTGGGGCTGGAGCCGGGAGCGGGAGCGGGCCGGGGCAGCGGCGGAGAGAGGTGCGGGGACCGGGGGAGCGGAGCGGGCGCGGATGGGGGTGCGGGGAGCTGGGGAGGGGGGATGCTGGTGGTGTGGCTGCTGGTAGGGAGTGGAGTCAGAGCTGGGGAGTGGGGAAACCGAGGTCTGGGGTTACTGGTGGTGATGGGGTCTGAGTTACTGGTGGAGTCTGGTGGAGCTGAGGTTTGGGGGGAGTGGGGTCGGGGGTTATTTGTGGTGTTTGGGGGAATTGAGATCTGGGGTTATTAGTGGGATGTGGGGTTACTGGTACTGGTAAGGTGTGGGGTCTGGGATTACTGGGGAACTGGGGAACTGAGGTGTGGAGTTACGGGTGGGGTGTGGGGTCCGGACGCTGCCGGGGGAGCAGGGCAGAGGGGTGGGTGCCCCAGCCGGGCCGGGTGGGGCTGCAGCAGTACAGGGTGGGGTGGGTGTGCCTGGCATGGGGTGGGGGCTCCTGGGTGTGGGCAGGGATGATGGGTCAGCTGTACTTGGGGCACTGCGGGTTGTCCCTTGAGGGTGGCCTTGGGCTGTGGGTCCCAACTAGCGGTTGCCCCCCAGGCAGTGCCTGACCCAGGGTGAGAGCCCAGGGAGTGTTGTCACATCCCTCCCCAGCAGTGTCCCCGTGTACGGCCTTGCTCGCGGAGCGGCCGCTCTGTGTTTTCTTCAGAAAAAGGAAAAAAGTTCCCTTTGCTCGCTGCTGAGCTCATTCTTAAACATTTATGTTAGGGGGGCTTGCGGGGAGGGGAAATAATTGTGTAATGTCTTAGGAGCAGGGGAGCATTCCAAAAGCATGACTGCGCGGCCCTTTCCAGCACTAAAAGTCTGGCAGCCAAGTCTCCCAGCGGCCGCCAACCCCCCTCAATCCAGCCCCAGCCTCTCAACACCCCCGGGACCACCACGGTGGGATCCCCACATTGCATCTGCGTGGGGTGGGCTGGGAACGGGGGCCCCGCTGATCCCCCCGGGCTCGCATCCCTGGGAAAGTCTTCCGGTCAGGAAACCGGAGACGGGAGGTGGTGGTTTGGCTGGCTGTGTGTCACGGAGACCACTTACATTTTGTTTCTGTTTTGCTAAGTGCTTTTGGTGTCCAAACAGTTTCAGTTTGTGTCCAGCTCCTCCTCCTCCTCAGCTCCAAGCAGCCCAGGTAGAGACTGCGTGAGATTTTAAGGACTTTAACTTGAATCCAATGTTCCTGACAGCTACAGCTTCTCCAGGGAAACATTTAAGTGGAAAATAAGCCAAGTCACTGTCTTCCAACAGGTTTTCGGGAGCGTTTAACCAGGCTCACCTCCCAACTTGCCGTTTGCGCTGGAGAGGCGTATTGACATGAAAAGTAAGGAATGTATTAGCAAATATTGATCGGCGCTGGGGCAGTCAGGCCTTGCACAAGTACAGGCACCCGCTGAGATTGTGGCATGTTATTTGGAGCTTTCAGCAAGACACTTGTACTGCCGTGAGGCTGGGAAGGCTGTCGCTTCCGCGGGAGGTAAAATAAGAACATGGCATGATGTCCTTTGGAAAAGGAGGTAAGGGCAGGCAGCTTTTCCCACAAAGCTCAAGCACTTTGCGGTTTGAGCTTTGTTTAGGCTTTCAAATTCTTCTGTTCCAAGTGCCTTTCTCGGTTTTGCTTGTGGATGTTTTCTGTGGGGTTTAGCAATGAAAACGAGCCAGCCTGGGTGCTCTGCTCCGGGTCTGGGTCCGGACAGTCGCCCTTTGCTGCTGGAGTGTGTGGTAAGCCCAGCCTGCCCGGTCATGCCCACAGAATAGCTCCGGAAAAAACTGGGTGAGGTCTAAACTTGAGCACTGAGTGGAGCTCCTATTTTGATGATCACTTGTCGTTTGGATATGGCGAGTCTGGAGGTCTGAGGAAGGTTTCAGGCAGCTCTCCCAGTGGTAAATACAGACATTTTCCTCGGCGCCGGGCAGTTTTGGCAGCGGAGGCAGGCGGGATGGCAGGCGGGACGGGAGGCTCGGAGTAGTGGGCAGTGCTGGTGCTGGTGGGTGTGCTCTGGGTGTCAGTGATGGCTCTTGGCCTGGATGAGGGCTGGGGACTGGTCTGTGCTGCACAAACTGGGGGCTGGAGGAGTGGGAAATTGCAGATGCTGCTGTACCAAAACCAGCGCCCCTTGGATTGTCTCGAGCCATGATCCTCCCGGGAGCCTGAGCTCTGTCCTGCCCGTTGTGTTTTCCCTTTGGCATCACTCCTTGCTTCCAACCCTTTTTGGAACTTTTTTGTGCTCTTCAACCTTAATGATTCTGTGTACGAGTCCCTGTGGTACCTGCAACACTGGCCAGGATACTTGTCCTGTGCTACCTTGAGCATTGTTTAGGTGTCTCAGCAAATGAAATTCCCCTCAGCGGGCATTCCTGTGGGGTTTTACTTTGTAAGTTTACTTACTTTCTCATTGCACCAGAGAGTCCAGCCAGCTAAAACTGTTTCTGTTGTGAAGCAACCCTGCAGAGCTGTCTGTGGGTGATGTGTGCTGTTGTCACCCTGTCCCCAAACACCTCCAGTCCTCTTCCCATAGCTTTACCTTGGGGGCTGTCACTGTGCTGGTCGGAGCTGTTGCTGGAGCAGGAGCTGCTCCCAGGGGCTTCCCCCCCAGTGCCCATGGTGGCCTGGAGCTGGCCAAAGTGACTCTTGTTTGCCTGCTGGCGCCTCTCAGGGTCCTGTCCTGAGGTGCCCTCCCCTGGCTCTCGCAGCAGCTCTGTGCACACACAGAGACATGTTTAGAAGTGGAGACAGCCTGTCTTTGGCTGTGCTGGGGAGGAAACCTTTCCTGTGTTCCCTCTGGGTGCTGGTTGCTGCTGGGGGTCCTGTCTGTGTCACAGCTGCACAGCCTGAACCGAAGGTGTGTGGTTTTGAAATCCAGTTACGTGCCTTGTGGCTCTTCTAGCCTAGAGCCTGCTCTGTGCTGTGTTTACCCAGCTCTGCCCTAAACAAGAGTTAAATCACTCCAACCAGCACTTGGATGTTTTTATTTGTTATAAACTAATGAAAAGTTCAGCAGAGCTGAAGGCACAGCAACACCAGGAATATCTTGGGCTGGTCCAAGAGGTGGTTTTCCTTGTATAGCTGTACTGTGGTGTGGCACTGGGGTGAAGGGTCTTGGTGCTGTGAGCTGGTTCTTCCCTGAACCTCCTATCCAAAGGGAGCAGCCAGAGTTGATGCGGCATTTGGGGCTGTGCCTCCAGCCAGGGCTGTGATCTGTGGTGGGACAGGTCTGGCTGGGGTGGGGCTGTCAGAGGCACTTGGGAATTTCTGCTTTAGAACAAAACTCCTCTGTTACCTTTGGGAACTCAAGGAGGCTCATTGAAAGATTTCGGTCCCTGGTTGGAGTCCTTCAAAGCGTTAACATCTTTCTCGGTGATTCCTGAGATCCCGTAGCAGACCCTGGATGATGGACGCATCCTGCTGCCAGAGGAATTCCCCATTTCCTGCTCAGCAGGAACTTCTCATTTTGAGGCACGAAGCTGGGAGAGGCCAATAACACAAGGGCTGCCCTGGAGCCTGGCTGATTTTATGGTGATGGCTTTAGAATAGCTGCTTGGAAAGCAGAGCAATTTGGGGTCATGTGGCAGCTCTTTGGCATGCTGAAGGCACTGCCTGCTCAGGATTAGGTGGGCGCTGGCAGCAGTGGCACAGACTAAACCCACAGCCACCCTGGTGTGGCCCCAGACTGCCCACAGCAGGGATGGGCACAGGGGCCCTGGGGGGTTTGGCAGTGGGAGATGCCAGCACACGGTGGCTGCTCCCTTTCGTTATCCCCATGGATGAGCAGGAGCATCTCCAGTGGGGCCCTGGGAGTGCTGCTCACACCACAGAGCTGCTGGGCTGGCTTGGGTTGGGTTGTCTGCGTGGCTGGGCAGTCTTGGCTGTAACTTGGGGTGGTTGGCACTTGACAGAGTTTAAAGTATGAATTTCCATGTCTTGTTGTGGCTGACTGTGTGCTTTTAATTATTTGGCCTAATGGCAGTTACAGTAAAGCTGTCCTCAAATTATCATAGAATCCAAGAATGGTTTGAATTGGAAAGGACCTTAAAGCTCATCCAGTTCCAACCCTCTGCCATGGGCAGGGACACCTTCTACTAGCCCAGGTTGCTCCAAGCCCCATCCAACTTGGCCTTGGTCGCTTCCAGGGATGGGGCAGCCACAGCTTCTTTGAGCAACCAGTGCCAGGGCCTGCCTCCCCTCACAGGGAAGAATTTCCTCCCAATATCCCATATAACCCTGCCTCTGTCCGTTTGAGGTCATTCCCTCTTGTCCTGTCACTCCAGACCCTTGTCCAAAGACCCTTTCCAGCTCTCCTGGAGCCCCTTTGGGCACTGGAAGGGGCTCCAAGGTCTTCCTGGAGCCTTCTCTTCTCCAGGTGAACACCCCCAGCTCTCCCAGCCTGGCTCCAGAGCAGGGGGGCTCCAGCCCCTGGACATCTCTGTGACCTCCTCTGGACTGGCTCCAGCAGCTCCGTGTCCTTTTGATGTTGGACCCAGGGCTGAAGGCAGCTCTGCAGGGGGGTCTCACCTGAGTGGGGCAGAGGGGCAGAATCCCCCCCTTCCCCTGCTGCCCACACTGTGGGATGAGCTCAGGACACGTGGGGGTTTCAGGACTGCCAGAGCTTCTCATCCACCAACACCCCAAGTCCTCCTCCTCAGGGCTGCTCCCAATCCATTCTCCTGCATTTGTGCTTGGGATTGTCCTGTTTATCTTCCTGTTTTCCACTCTCACAATCCGGGAACAGTGCAAAGACCTCTGCATCAGCCTCCTCATCCTGCGGAGAAGCAGAGCATGCCCTGGCAGAGGAGCTCATCTCTCCTGGAGCAGAGTGCTGCTGGCATCTGGTGTTGGTGCCGTGCCAGCTGCCGGCTCCAGGGCATGGATGGGGGCACCCAGCCTGCCCCCAGGGCTTAGAGCCCTCCCAGCCTCCTTGCCCTGCTCGCCTTTGCACGCCAGCTCTGGATTAGTAATGGGCTATTTCTGGATGGCTCTCGTGAGTAATGGAATGAATTGTGCTGAGATTTTGGGTGGGGACGGTGCCTCTGCCCTCTGAGTCACCGCTCGGCATCACGCCGGGCTCGGGAGCTGCCGGGGCCGGAGCCGTCCCAGGTCAGGGAGGACGAGGGAGGCCGTGGGAAGGAGCTCTGGGTGCAGCCACTCTGCTCAGTTTGGAGCGTCCTCCGTCCCCCTGGCCGGGCAGTGTGTGGGCAGGGCAGGAGCTGTGCCGCTCTGGTTGGTTTTGGTTTCCATCCAGCGTCTGCAGACTGGGCACGGGCAGGTCCTGGTGTCCGTCTGGGAGCGGGGGGTTGTCTCCTTGGGCATCTGCTGCTCCTCACGCTGCCGATGTGTCGTCTGCCTTGTGGTGTGGGTTAGATAATGGCACAGCCCAAACTGCCGTTCCTCCTCCATCTGTCTTGGAGATACGGAGTCACAGAGCAGCAAATCATGTTTTGCTGCAGGCAAAACAGCTTTGTGCCTGAGTAAACAGAGTTTTTTGTCCCTGAGCTGTCCTTTTCTCCTGCTGCGGACATGCTGCTGGAGAGAGAATGAGCCTTTGGTCAGATGAGAGGGATGGTTTGCAGCAAGGGTAGGACTTGATGGTCTTGGAGGTCTTTTCCAACCATCATGATTCTGTGACTCTAAGGATGATGCATTTCTGTGTCCCCAGGGATATGTTGTCCTCCTCAAGTGGGCAGGAGCCAGCAGAATCCTCCAGCCCTCGTGTCTGCCTCTGACACAAACTCTGTGTCTCTGTCTCCTCAGGATGAGCTCCTGGCTGGCTGCCCCTTCTGGGACCGTGGGTGTCCCTGGCCCAGGTGGGACAGGCAGGAGCATAAAGGCAAAAAGAATAGGGGCAGGAGCCGTTCCCCCTCCATGCTCAGCCCTTGCCTCCCTAAAAAGTGCCCTGGTCCCTTTGGGGCGCTTTTATTATTTCCTCCAGTGTTGTACAAACATGCACACCCTTTCTGTGGACGTGCTGCTCCATTGGGATGTGTGCCTGACCCCGAGGCTCCTGGCTGAGGAGTGCTGGATCCTGCCGGATGCAGCCCTTGATCCTCACTCTTCTCACCTTACAAGTGCCAGCCTACTATTTCTATTAACAGCTCCACAGCACTCAGTAGCTGCAAATCATTCCTGCCTCGGCTTGTGAGCCAAAATGCTTAGAACCTGCAAAGATCCAGGACTACAGCAGGGTCTGGATTTGGGTGAAAACTGCCTCTCTTTGTCCCAAACCATTGGGCAGTTTGATTTGTGGTGGTCCCCGTGGTGTCCCCAGGGTTCATGTGACGGGGTGACCTGCCGGGCATGTGAATGGAAGAGAGGAGCTCTGCACCCTGCCTTTGGAATGCGAGTCAGCCGCTCAGGCTCACTTCTTAATCCTTCACTTGCAGCTCATTATGATGGAGCCAGACTGGGGTTTTTCCTCTTTTCTCCCTTCTCTGTTGACTCAGGGTGTGGCTGTGATCACCAGGGCGGGGACAGGTGCCTGACCTTCCTTAAGGCTGGGCTCAGTGCCCTGGTTAAATGCCAGGTTGATGATGTCCTGGCCTTGCCAGAGTGACCCCAGCATGATCCCAGTGTGATCCACCTGAAGTTCTGTGCATCAGCAGGTGTGTGGCCTTCCCACAGGGTTATTTCCCCTGAAGCTTCCTAAGGCTCCCAACATCCTATCCCGCTGCCCAGGCAGGGGGTTTGGAGCAGGACAGGGCTGGTGGGGGAGACATGGCATGTCCCTACCTTCAGGAGCAGTTTTCTGGCCACCTGTAATTTCCCCCAGGGCAGTGTGACTTTCCAGGGATTAAACCCTGAGCTGTCAGCTTGTGTCATTGGCAGAATCTCTGCAGGGACAGGGAGCTGGTGATGTGCCAAAGGCACTTAAGGAGTGGGTCAGACTCTTTGGACTGAGGCGTCTGAGAAGCTGGGGATGGGAAAGACATTTTGGTCCCAAGGTTGGGAGGGATGTGATCCCACCATGGTTGATTTTCTCATGCCTCATTCAGATGCTGTGCCAGGCATTTCATGGCATTGTCCTGCGCGATTCCCAGGCTCAGCTGTAATCCTCTTTTGAAAATGAGGGATGCAAAGGCATAGCTTTCCTTGCAGAGCTGCATCCTTTTGCCTTGGGGCAGAAAGCCACCCGCTTTGCCATGGGTCTTGCCTGTGTTTGCTGAGGGATGGCTGGCAGCTTCTCCCGCTGCCGGTGCCAGCGTTGGCTCTCTGGATTCTGTGGCAAAGGCTCCTTTGTCAGACAGACTGGGACGGGGCCAGCCCGGTGCTGGGTGCCAGGCACACAGGTCCTGCTTGTCTGGACCTCCAAGAGCTCAGCCTGGTGCGTTCCAGCTGCTGATCGGATTATTTGGGAGCTGGTCAGCGTGCCTGGGTGAAACCTGGAGCGCAGTTTCTGCCCTGAAGAATTTATAATCATAAATGAACCCAGCATGCATGTGGCGCTCCAGGGCTGTCTAAAATCCTGTTTACCTGGGTGGTAGCATAGCAAAGCCTAAGGAGGGTTGGATGGTTGGGGTGTTGGTGCTCTGTGGGGTGGGTAAGGCAGAGCAGTTTGTCACCTTGCATGAGGTCCTTGCATGCAGCCACCAGCAGTGACCGTGGCTGGGACATCACTGGGATGGTTCTCCCAGCCACAGCAGCAGTGCTGGTTGTAAATGGTTCCAGTCAGACCAGTTCTTGCAGTGCCCATGCACTGGTGTGTGCTGGAGCCAGAGGAGTGTCCGTGGAAAGGGGAGCTGGGGAAACCTCCATCCTGGCCATCACCGGCTGCTCCCAGTGGGATGTGCCCCATGTGCCTGTGCCTGGTACCTCCCTGGCCATCATGCACAGGACTTTGGAGGACTGGGGGCATGCACTGCCCGTGCTGCTGGGCCCCACTGACCTGCTCCTGTCCCCACAGCGATGGCAGCCATCAGGAAGAAGCTGGTGATCGTGGGAGACGGTGCCTGCGGGAAGACGTGCCTGCTGATCGTGTTCAGCAAGGACCAATTCCCCGAGGTCTACGTGCCCACCGTGTTCGAGAACTACATTGCTGACATAGAGGTAGATGGGAAGCAGGTAAGGGCCACTGCCATTCCTGTCCCCTTGGTCCCATGGTCCCACGCTGGCAGTGCCACCGCCCAGTGCTGCCACCAGGGCTGGTTCATGGCTCCTGCCTTTCTGGGTTGCCCCGAGTCTTCCTCAGTTTGAGGAAGACCACAGCTATACCTGAGGGAGATAAACCTGTCAGTCCTGGCCTGTGGAGGTGCTGAGCCATATCCCTGTCCCCTCCCAGGTGGAGCTGGCCCTGTGGGACACGGCAGGACAGGAGGACTATGACAGGCTGCGGCCCCTCTCGTACCCGGACACAGATGTCATCCTCATGTGCTTTTCTATCGACAGCCCGGACAGCCTCGGTAGGAACTGGGGAGTGAGGGGGGACCTGGGGCTTCCACAGGACTGGGTGCTGCTGCTGAACCCCCACGGGTCCAGGAAGCCCCTGTGCTGCCTCCCAGAGGGGTGCCAGAGCCTCCCCTTCATCCTCTGGCTTTGTGTGTGCTCCAGGGAAGTGCTGGGAACTTGCTGGCTGGGTGGAGGTGTTGGGAGAGAAGGATGCCATGTGACAAACTCTCCCTGCATCCTATGGAAGAGCCCGGGGCTGGTTCCTGCGAGGAGGCTGGGGAGGAGCAGCCCCTCAGCTCATGATGTCCCACATGTGCTCGTTGCAGAGAACATTCCTGAGAAGTGGACGCCAGAGGTGAAGCACTTCTGCCCCAACGTGCCCATCATCCTGGTGGGGAACAAGAAGGACCTACGGAACGACGAGCACACGCGGCGGGAGCTGGCCAAGATGAAGCAGGTGGGGACAGCCCCGGGTCCCGCTGCCTCTGCCCGTGCTGGATCCTGGCACGATGGGCTGGGTGCCCCAAGGGCAGTCACTGCTGTGTCCTGGCAATGTTTCCATGCCTTCTTTTTACTGCTTCTTAGGAGCCAGTGAAGCCAGAGGAGGGGAGGGACATGGCCAACAGGATCAACGCCTTCGGCTACCTCGAGTGCTCGGCCAAGACGAAGGAAGGGGTGCGGGAGGTGTTTGAGATGGCCACCCGTGCCGGCCTGCAGGTCCGGAAGAACAAGAAGCGCAGAGCCTGCCCGCTGCTCTGAGCAGCCCCCCGGGCACCTCTGCCAGCACCTGCCTGCCCTGCCCGGGGAGGGAGCACTGCCAGCCGAAGTGGGACCTCAAGGTGCCAGTACCTGCCCTGAACCCTCTGCACCAGAGCTGCCACCCAGACCCGTGGGGTGTCCCTGCGAGATTCCAGGGCCACGAGGGGTCAGTGCCTTCAGTGCCCGCTGCTCTCCATGGGCCGGGTGTTTGTGTCGCTCCCCGTGTCGCCCCGTTTTGTACTGATCTCCCTGGTTTTGCCTTTCCCGTGGGGATTGCCATGGTATTCCCTCTCCCTCCCCAGCAGAAGCAGGAAGTGCCCCTGGCTGCTGCCCATGGCTCGTGTGTGGGGTGTGCTGGGCCCTGGTGGTGCTCTGCCCGCTCCCCTGGGCCGTGCAGGCAGCACACACCAGTGTTACACAGACTTGCCTGGGCAGCTTTAGCCCTGTCTGTGAGCAGAGCCGGGCTCAGTGCTGCCACGAGTGCTCTGCTCCCGGGATGTGTGCCCAGCTCTGCTGGTATCGCCGCCTTCGAGTCTGCCTCGGTCACGGACTTGGCACCAGTAAACTGAACTGTGTAATTGGGAGAATAAATGCAAATTGGTATTTTAGTAATTGTAACTCTGCTTGCGTGGCATCCTTCCAGCTCTCCTTAGTGCCCCTCGCTGCTCCAGGCTCCTGCCTTGGGACTGAGGCCACGTGCTGCAGGGTGGGGACTTGCTCGACCCACAGCTCCTCTTGCTTCAGCTGCTGCTGCAGCATCATGAGCTTGGGTAAGAGCCAGGATGCAGCTGAAATGGGGAAGGGCTGGGCAGGAGCTTTCCAGCTGTACCCAGTCCCTGGATGATGGGCACTGCTGTCACTGCTGGAGCCATCCTGGCTCTGGAGCAGGTCAGGACAGGGATGCAGCGAGCTCTACCAACCCTGTCATTGTGGCAGAACCCCAGACTGAAGAGACGGTGTTTCTCTAAATATTTATTCCAGGGAAACAAAGTGCCTGCACAGCCGTGCCAGCTCTCAGGCCAGGCAGCTGCCCAGTGGGGAGCTGAGCCATCCTGTGCTTGGCCAGGTCTCTGCTGCCCCAGTCACCCACCACAGCAGCACTGGGCTCCTCTGTGCACCCAGTGATGCTCTTTGGAGGCTGGACTCTCACTTAAGCCTTTCACTGAAGGGTGAGACCAGTCACAGAGAACTGTTTTGCCACAGCTGTGTCAAAAAACTGGTTAAAATGGAGTCCATGGTCCTGCTCTGTAAGGGGAGGAGGCTGCCCTGTGGTTTTTGCCAGGGCTCCTGGCTGGCAAAAGTCTGGCAGCATCCTCTGGTCCAGTGGGTTCAGTCCCAACTCCGCAGGCATGCATGGAGCTTTCTGGGACCGAGACGAGGAGAACAAGGGCTGCTGCAGACCAGGGGCAGGCTGAAGGGGCTGGAGCTTCATGGGGCTTCTCCTCCTTTCCCACGTGGGCTTCCTGCAGAGAAACCATGGCAGAACTGGCCCCTGACACCTAAGTGAGGACCCATCCTAAGCCCTGTCACATTTGGGGCAGGAAAAGCCTCCCAGTGCCTCTAACCCTAACCCTGGCTATGCTGGTGCCCCAGGGGTGCTGGTGGGGCAGGACCAGCACTCTGCTGGTGCCAGGACCCCACTGGCAGTGCCCAGCCCTGCTCACCTGGGTGTTAAATGTTGAGCCGCAGCCCCTGGAGGTCGGCAGTCAGTCTGTCCTCCTCTGTGCTCTCCTCCTCGTAGGGGTATCCTGTATAGCCACCCTCTCCCTTGCAGTACCTGAGGAACCTGAGGCAAAGAGCCAGTGGAGAGCGGGCAGGAGGTGGCACTTGCTGCCCCACAGCACGGGGGTGTGCCAGCAGCAGGGAAGAGCAGGTGCTGGTGACAGTAGCCTGTGGCAGGGGCCAGGAACAGCTCACCTGTGCCAGTGTTCATCCTTGCTGAGCACGGTCGGGTTACCCACCACGATCAGCAGAGCCTTGGCCCTGGTGAGGGCCACATTGAGCCTCTGAAGAGGACAAGCAAAGAGGGTTTTACCTGGCTGCAGCACCTCTCGCCCCCTCAGCCCCACCTTGGCACAGGCAGCTCTGCTGTGGCACCGAGCACTCCGAGCAGCTCTGCCTGCCTGAGGGAACCAGGGCGGGGAAGGCTCTGCTCGGGGCAGTGGACTACCTTGGGGTTCTTGAGGAAGCCCAGCCTGAAGGTCTCATCAAACTGGAGGTATGCGCTGCAGCTGCGCACGGTGGAGATGAGGATGACGCGCCGCTCCTGGCCTTGGAACTCCTCCACGGAGCCCACCTGGGGCAGGGACAGCAGGTGAGGGGCTGGGAGCACCCCCGGGCTGGGGCTGGCAGGGCTGCCTCCTCCTGCAGCAGGGTGGGCTCCTCTCCATGCCCAGGACCTACCTTCAGCTGGCTGATGTCCGTCAGTCTCCGCAGGACGGGGTCCAGGGAGGTGATGGCTTTCCGAATCTTTTCCACCTGGGGGGAGGCATGTGGCAAAGTCCGGCCATCACAGAGCCATCCCATCCATCCCAATGTCCCCTGGCCCCGGGGGAATTCTCTGCTCCTGCGCTACCTGCAGAGCCGTGCCCCTCACCTGCTTCCTGTAGGGAGAGATGATGCCAATCTCCTTGGGGGACACGGTGGGGCAGCCCCTCTTGCCCTGGCTCTGCAGCAGCTTCTTGAGGTAGTTGACCAGCACCTCAATTTCAGCCGTGTTGAAGAATGAGGGGCTCTTTTCCTCCCTCTGGTCTTCCCCACAAACTCCATGGAAGATGATAGGGAAGCCCTGGGGATGGAGAACATTGGTCTCTGCTCTGTCTGAACCTTGGGGGTTCCCCCAGCCCCCTTCCTGCTGCTCCCCTCACTTTTTTGGGAAGTTCCTCCCAGTTGCAATAGAGATTCCGGACATCAAGCCCATCACTCTCGCATGCCTTCAGCTCACTGTCATAGAAAAGCTCGTTGGGGATCCTGAGGATGGCCTCGTGGGACCTGGAAGAGTCAGGACAGTGCCCAGGGTGGGTGTCATGTGGGTCCTGCACCCTCCCAGGCACTGTGCACCCAGGACAGAGGTGCACTCCCATTTCCCACACCAGCTGGGGCACTGTGAGGCTCTGGGGGACACACACAGATCCTGGATGGAGCTGTGATCACAGAGCAGCCCCGCTCCTGCCTGCACCGTCCCTGTCCCCACCTGTAGTTCCAGAGCAGCTTGGTGACAAACTGCGGGTCGTATCCTCCGCTGGACTTCTTGTACAGGGCGTTGTGCAGCATCAGCCTCTCCAGCAGCGAGGTGCCTGTGCCCAGTGAGATCCCATGGTTCCCTGCAAGGCTGCTTGGCACCTTTGGCACCAGCAGCGCTCCCACCCCTCTCCCCACTCACCCAAACCATGCTCGATGGCCAGAGGTGAGGTCAGGACCGGGCCCAGCTGCTTGGGGTCTCCTGCCAGCACCAGCTGCCCCCCGTTGGGGTTGGACTTCTCATCCATGGGAGTCAGAAGCCCTGGGAACAGGGAGAGCTCAGCAGGGGATGGGCCATGCAGAGATGCTGGTCCCCCAGACAGCAGCTGGGCACCACTCACCGGCGATGGCGACCACGCTCTCTGGCTCTACTGCCTGGCCACACTCGTCAATGAAGACATGGGAGAAAAACCCAGGAGGGAAGTTGGCTGACACCAGCCTGGAAGGGAGGTGGAATGAGGCTACCTCAGCATTCCTGCCCCACCTGGCCATCCTTCCTCTCCTCCCTTCCATCCTCATCCTCCTGCAGAGAAGATGTCTACCCTGCTGCCTGTCCTCCTCCACCCCTCCCCACTGAATCCCAGAGGGGCTGCCCTCACAGCCTGGCTGCAAGGTAGCCCCCTGGGTGCACCCCCCGGGATACTGGGGACAATGCCAGGCCTCTCTCTGACCTTCCCGCTGTCACCAGCGTGGTGACAAGGATCCGGTAGTGCCCCAGGTGCTCCTTGCTCGGGTACACGTAGCTGTTCTGCTCATCATCCCAGTTGCAGCAGGGCTGGAATGCAGGCGTTGGGTAGGGTCCAGCTCTCCCGGGGGCTGCCAGGGCAGATGTACTGGCAGGGTGCTGGGATGGAGGGGCAGGGACTTACTCTGATATCAGCAGGCACCTCCCTGTAGTTCCTGGAGCTGGCAATGAGCCTGTAGACGTGCCGAGGGGCGATGTCGGTAATGAGGCGCTGGCACAGCAGGTCTGCGGCGCTGTTGGAAGGGGCACAGGCCAAGATCCGGGCGTCCTTGAAGCATGTCCACACCTGGATGGGAGGAGGTGACAGCGCTGAGCCCCATGGGCTGGGGTGGGCAGCAATGCCCGGGGCTGGACCTGGGCACCCCCTGCTCACCTGCTTGATGGCCTCCACCGCAGTGACTGTCTTGCCGGTGCCGGGGGGGCCGAAGATGAGGTAGGGGGCTGGCCGGGACATCCCTGTCACGATGTGGGTCACGGCCCTGCGCTGCTCCTCGTTCGCCTGCAGCTTGCGGTCGAACCACCTGAGGGAGCAGAGGCTGCGCTGCCGGTCCCCGTTCCCTCCGTCCCCTCGGACCCTCCTGGCCCGCGGACCTGGGGACTCACCGGGGCTGGAAGGGGCCTGGGAAGAGGGACTTGTGGCAGGAGGTGGAGGGGAAGAGGAGGCTGGACAAGCCGCGGCGCATGGCCAGGGCTGCAGCCCGGTGCTGGACCTGCAGCGGCAGCCGGTTGAAGGTGAAGGTCACGTCGAACTTCAGATTTTTCACAAACTTCATCTGCAGCCTGGGAAGGAGTGGCGTGAGCAGGGCATGGGGACACCCCCCCCATATCCTCCTGGCCCTTCCCAACCAGCTCCCATCCTTCGGCATCTCCGAGAGGGGCTGCTGAGGCCAGACATCACTCACTTGGAGGAGAAGCCCAGCCTGACCTTCTCCAGCTCCACACTGTGCACGTAGCCCTTGTACTGGATGAGCGGGGAGTGGCCCCGCTCACTGCTCAGGTGGGCAAAGAGGTGGTCCCCCCTCAGCACGGACGGGCGGTTCTCGGCCACGCCAGGCACCTGTGCCAAATGGTTGGTGTGATGCCAGGCCCCCTAGGAGCCCTGGCACCCCTTCCACCCCCCCTGGATTCCCCTACGCACATCGAGGACCAACAGCCCCCTGTCCTGCACCATGGTCACATCCTGCATGTCGTAGCGCCGGATGTCCACCTCCATCTGGATCTCCTCCAGGTACAGCAGCAGCTGGAACTTCTGGTGGTAGTTATCAGCCTGCAGAGGTGCTTCCAGCAGCGAGCTGTGGGCAGCAGGGATGTCACTGTGTCCCAGAGACACCTTGACTCTGGGGGGACACCTCAGCATTGCCCCCAGCCCTTGGTACTCACCGCATGGCAGCCCAGGCAGAGCTGGCTTTGGTGTTGGGTCCGAGCAGGATTGTGTCCTTGAGGTTCTTCGGGTACTGGTAGGTGCCCAGGGGGAGTTCCCTCTCCAGTTCGTTTTTCAGGGAGCTGAGTGGAGGGGACAGCAGTGCCGCTGAGGCTGCAGGGCTGGGCTGCCCCTGGGCCACGACCATCCCACCAGGCAGGGTGTTGCCAGCCCTGCTGTCACCAGCCATTGCACGGGGGTGAAGCACTTTCCTGGGGTGCCAGATAACGGGGTCCCAAGGAGCTGAACCTTGTCCTGGCTGGAGAACAGGCTGGGAGCCTCTGCCTGGGACAGCAGCAGGTGACTGCCACATACCTGTCGGGGGGGATGCCCTCCTCAGTGATGACGGTGACAGGGCGCTGGAGGCTGGCCTGGTAAGGCTGGAAAGGTGCCGAGGGCCCCAGGTCCTTGGCCAGCTGGCTCTCGGCGATGGCAGCGATGTAGCGTGAGATGCTGAAGGGCTCGTCCGGCTCCTTGATGAACTCGAACACCACCACGGCGCTGAAGTGCCCGTTGCACGTGGTGAGGCACCGCACCTGGATGGGGTACGTGCCACCTGCAGGGCCAAGAGGGGAGCGTTGGGTCCCGCATCCCCTCCGGCGGGGCAAGGGGTGGGACAGGACGGGACCCTACCCGGGTGCAGCAGCAGGGACTGCCCCTGTGTCACCCCTTGCTCGTCGGTGAAGGAGAGCTCCCGCGGCGGCCGGCGCGGCTGGCACCGCCACAGTGTCACCGCCTGCGCCCCGCCGTTCTGCACCTGCACCGTGACCGTCCGCGGCTCGCCCAGCACCACCGGGAACCGGATTTCTCCGTTGCCCTGGTCGTACTCCGAGACAATCTCCACCCCGTGCTTCCCACGGATGAGCTCGGCGCTGCGGGGAGGGAGGGTCAGGCTTTGCCTGCCGGGTGGGGGGGGGTTGCGGGCTGTGCAGGGGCAGGGTGCTGTTGGTCATACCGCTGCTTGGCGTAGCTCTGGGGCATTTGTGGAGCAGAGCTGGGCTGCTGCCCTGCAGCAGACGTGGACTCCGATGTCTCTGCATTTGTTCTGGGTCTCCGGTACTGGTCTGCCACCACCACGCGCCTCTTCACCTGCGAGGAGTAGCCACCATCAGCCTGGCCCCGGGGTCCTGCCAGAGGTCCCATGGAGCCAGTCCTGGTGGGTGCTGCCCCAGCCGGGGGCATCCCTCACCTTCTTGAGGTGCACCACCTGCCCGTTCACCTGTGCCCGGTGGGTCACTCTCAGGGCATACAAAGTGCAGGAGAAGTTGGGGGTCCTTGTGTCAGTCCTGCAGGGACAAGGGAGAGGGTTTGTGAGGGACAGAGTGCAGCCAGGCTGCCAAGGGACATTGGCAGCTGAGGGCAGGCAAGCGGGAAGGTGAAGCAGGGTACTGAGGCTGCGGTGGGGGAGCTCTCAGTGGGTCCCTCTGCGCCGGGAGCGGGAGAAGGACTTGAGCTTCCCACTGGCCCGTGCAAATCCTACATCCCTGCAGGCTGCTTCAGCAGCTCCATGCCGTGCCATGGCTGTTCCAGCTGTGCCATGGCCGTTCCAGCTGTGCCACGGCGTCACTGCCTGGGCCCGACTGCCACGCAGTCCCTGTCCCTGCCAGTGCTCAAGCAGCAGCAGGGACTTCTCCCTGTCCCCAGATCCTTGACAGAAGATGCCACCCAGAGGGGTCAGCCCCCCGCACAGCCCCAGGGACTGAGCTGGCACGGATGGGGGCTCCTCTAGGGCACAGCCACTGCAGCAATGACTGCCCAGGCGCCTCCTCCTGCGCCTCGGAGCTCACCCTGCCGCCCACCAGTGCGCCGAGCTCCCGCTCTGCCAATGATTATCAGCGGTGATGTTGCACAAGGGCCAGTGTGAGTGGTGCCAGCAGGGTGAACTGGGAGCTTTGGAGCGCACTGGGTTTCCAAGGGCTTGCCCAGACAGCTGCTGAGGTGTCACGGAGCTGGGGATCATCCCAGCAGGACTGTGGCAACACCGAGGGGCTTGGGGGTCCAGTGGTGGTGCTGAGGACCAGCGACACTGGGGATGCTAACCAGGGGGAGTGGGCGGTGCTGGCCAAGGGGACCGTCCCAGGTGATGCTGCCCGGGTCTGGCTCTCACCTGCCCCGGAACTCCTGGTTGTAGATGCTCCGCAGAGTTTCCCGCTGGCTCTCCTGCTCCCGGCCCGTGTCCTGCAGGAACTGCACGAACTGATCCCCCCACCGCCTGGCCTCAGCCACGCTGAACCGCGGCATGGTTGTGCCGAGCGGTGCCGAGCCGCGCCGAGCCAAGGTGTGTGACAAGGTGTGGCGTGCCGTGTCGACGTGTGCCAGGTTAAGCCGGGCGGGGATGGGTTGGGCTGGGCTGGGCTGGGCTGACCCGAGGCTGGTCGATCACGGAGAAACGAAAGCGAAAGGGGCTGTGCGCCCTCGGGACCGCCCGCCTGGACCGGGGCGGGGTGGGGGGAGATCAGGGGGGAACATCGGGGGCGGCTCCTGCCCCGCAGAATCGCCCCGCACCGGGCACGGAGAGCATCACCCGGGACCCCACGGAGGGGTCCGGCTGTGGGGATTTGCCCTGGCTGGGAGAGGAGGGGCTGGGGTGGGGGCTGACCAACCCGGGACCCGGAGGGGCGCATCCTCCCCATCGCACGGTGACCCCAGGAAGGAAGGACAAGTGCCCAGCCCGGGCTGTGGAGTGTCAAAGGTCTGGGCTGGCTGTCACACTCCCCCCCGCCCCCCAACCCCCCGCAGCCCCCTGACAATATTTGCCCCCAGGGTTGGGAGCAGACGATGCCCGCGTGTGTGGCATCGCTGTGCCCAGGGTGGAGAGGCAGGAGAGGTGCCCAGGTGTGCTGCGGCCCCGGACCCGGTGAGGAGGGGCAGGGGCTCCCAGGGCTCCAGCTGCTCTGCAGAGAGGGAACCGGCATCACCGGGAGCTGGTTTCTCCCTCTCCGATTTCCTGCGCTCTCACCTGCAGCCTGCCTGGTGAAGGTGTTGGTCCCTGAACTGCTCCTATAAAACACCTCAGACCTCTTGGACTGCCCTGGTGGTGCTGCTTTTGCCTCGCTATGGCCCAGAGGTGCTGGGTAAGTCTCCTGTTCTTTCTTCCTTAGCTAAGCGGCTTTCCCTCCATCCCAATGCCCTGCCACTGTCTGGAGGTGGCTCAGAGCCTGTGACAGGGTAGGGCCCCTCACTGACTGCAGGGGGGCTCTGAGGCTGGAAAAA
The DNA here is from genome assembly GCA_035583155.1 of Acropternis orthonyx. NCBI lineage: Eukaryota > Metazoa > Chordata > Aves > Passeriformes > Rhinocryptidae > Acropternis > Acropternis orthonyx. Next base: position 6,033,549 of record JAWWEU010000076.1, on the reverse strand, counting down.
TGGGGGTGTTGCCTTTGGAGGAGTTGCTTGCAAGTCTGTCTATCAGGCAGAATGTTGGAGCTTTAAACTTTGATCTTGTCAACAGGTAGGCAAACTCTTTCCCTGTGGGCAGCAGAGGAGGCTGCTGCAGAGGCTGGCAGGACTCTCCCTGTGGCACTGGGCAGGGCCAGCTTTGCCTTTCCTGGCTCAGTTAAGCAATGCCCGCTCACTGTGATTGATCTGGGGTCAGGCTTTGATGTTTCTACGCTCCAGCAGAGACAGGTCAGGATATTCACTGCTCTGCCCAAGTCTCTGCTCTCTAGCAGACAACAGTTTTTAGGATTAAAATCCATCTGGGTATGTGGCACTTGCTCAGTGCCCCAAGGACAGTCAGATATGCCAAGTGCTGCTTTTTCCAAGGAAGAGGGGCTGGGACTGGGATAGCTGAGCCTGCTGTTGAGAGGCTGGTGGGGGAGAAGGGCCAGGAGGCAGGCAGGGAAGGAGTCAGCCTAAATGATGATTAGCTGGAGATTTGGAGAAGGACAGAGAGATAGAAACTGCTCTTAAGGCTGGAACAAAGGCGGTGAACTATTTTCAGTGAAACTGAGGGGCAGGAGAAGACTAGCCTTGAGGCAGATAAAAGCTGTGTTGTCTGAGCAGCCTTATCTTGGGCCCCCGCTTCAGCCTCACATTCTTGGAATTGCTGCAGCGATTTCCTGGATGGATCCAGGGCACAGCCCACAGCACCTGAGGCACTGGCCCACACAAGCTTTCATCTGCCGCGGGAAGGGGACCCCCTCCACAAACTGTCCTTGAGTAGCTCAGCACTGTGCAAACCCTGCAGCACAGCCCTGCTTTGTCCCGTGTAGGATACAACCAGGAGTAGTTAAGTGGAACAAAGATGAGGTAGGTGTTCTATGGGATTTTTGGAAAAACAACGGTCATGTGGTGAACAACCAACATCGTGGTCTGTAGGATTTTAATGAGAGGTTAGGATTTTAATGAGACATTTTTAAGGCTTTAATAAAACATTTGTATACTAAGGGAAAAAGGGAAGTTGGTAACAAGACAAGGCCAGAAAGCAGAACTATGTGTGAGAAATATGCTGAATGTAGCACCACATATTTGGCCACGGTGTTAGGTAATGTTGTAACTAATTAGCATAACCAATTATTAGTTAAGACCTTATGATTTTCATGTGATTTTACGTATTGCTTATACTAACCAACCATACATGACAAGTATGTTATTTTAGCCAATTTTTTTTTGCAGGGTGAGGTGCTTCATTAGAGCTCTGTGCCTGTTTTTGCTTTGATTTGGAAGTTCTCAGCCCTCCAGTTTCCACATCTGTGTATCAGGGTGGGAGCATCACCCACGGGGTTTGGAGTGATACCACCCCTGCCTTAATCATGGAATCGTTAAGGTTGGAAAATACCTTTAAAATCACATCCAGCCATCAACCCACCACCATGTTCAAGACAAAACCATGTCCTCAAGTGTCAATCTACACATTTTTGAACACTTCCAGGGATGGTGACTCCACCACTTCCCCGCCTTCAGGCATCTGCCTTCACCAGGCACTAAGCAGAAGTGAGACCATGAAAGAACAGACACAAATGGCTTTAAACAAAGACCAGTGTATTTGCACTAGACTAGTTGATACAGAGGATGCCTGAGGGATGAATGGTCAGTCTCAACAGCAAATACAAATATATTTTATTTAGACAAAACTCACAAAGGATAGACACACTTATTTTGTGGTATTACTGTGCAAAACATGAGGTGTGATGCACAGGCAGCCCCAACCCTCTCTTCCCAACCCATTCCTTTGTGTATTTAAAAACAGGAAGACATGAGCCAGTTTAAAAACCAGAATCAGCAAGGTGGCCCAGTGATAGCAAGTGCAAACAAAAGCAAAGGGAATTCACCAAAGGGGGTTCATTTTGCAGTGAATCCATGTTCGGAGCTCCGACTTACATGTCTCTTCCACTTCCCCTTCAGACCAACCACTAGGACTGCTACTTATGATGTTACAAGGTAAAGAAACAGTAACACAGAGTAAGCATGTAGAAGAGATTCACACCAAAATCCCCTCTAAGTATGACAAGAAACTGGCCACAACTGAGACAAAAGGGAAAGGGTTTTTTTCTCTCACTTTGGTGCAAGTTTATTTATTTTGTACACTATCCATCCATACACCTGTGATACAAATCTATGAACCTGCCACAAAGCATTAAAGCACAACATACCTATTATTCTGTAGACATTTGCATTTTTAAATCATTATTCAGCCCTTGTGGATCAGAAGTGAGTGAACACAGGAGCCTGCAGCTCTGTAAAAATGCAAATGCCTGGTAACCGTACATACATGACGGAGGGGAGAGCAAAGGTGTTCACTTTTAGGGAACATGGATCAAATATTCACAGTAAAAAAAAAAAAAAAAATTACATCCCTGGAAGAGCTGGGTGAGTAGGGAGTTCTGTAAAGGAACCTGTAAACTCATTTTATACAGTAAAATCTAAGCCTGCAGGCTTTCTGCTTTGTGGAGGTCAGGAATAAGGATATAGGAGGACTCACTGTTTTGCATTTACTGTTTCTTGCAGCGCCATGAGCTGTTGGCAGGTTTGACAAACTCACTGGAGTACCTGGAGTGCTGTATACAGGTGAAGGGAATGCTCTGCACCCTCCTCTTGGGCTTACAATAGGGCTTTTCCAGCTAGGAAGTTTTCCAACCAGTGATTGAAAACAGCTATACTTCGGAGCCACGAATGGCTGAATTAAAATGACCTATTAAATGCAGTTACAACAGGAAGTTTATGTGGCAGGAAACACAAAACACAAAGACAACGCTATTTGTTCCACGGTTCCCTCTGAGGCTAGAAAACCTGTTAACTCTGAAAGCCCTAAAAAATGCTGCTCTGGTTCAGAAACCATCTACTTGGCATAGGACCACATTTGTTTTTTTTTGCACACAATGTTTCACACACCCCCTCGTTCCTGCATTAGGCATTCTGCATTTCTTTGCCAATCTTGTAGCTGAGGATTTTGTTCCAGTCGATCTTGGTGCGGGTGACGGGCAGCTGCCGGCGCAAGGCTTTGAAAGTGGTGTCTGACATGGTCTGGTAGTTTTCACTGATTGCTGTCTGCAAGGGCAAGCACGTTTGGTCAGGGCAGTCATAAGATACTCAGAAAGCACAACTCCGTGTTAAAGCCACAAACCCCTTCCTAGAAGGTGAAGGCACACTATTAACTAAATTAATAATGCAGTCACCAGTGTGTGTGAAAGTGTTTCTCTTCACCTCCCCGGTGACTGTTAACAGCTCTCCTTAGGTGTTTCACTGACTTACCCCTATTGAGTCTCCTTGCACACAGGCTGGGACAATGTAACAAGTTTTGCATAAATGTCCTCTTCAGTATTTTTAACTTTCACAAAGGAAAATACTTTGACTCACCCACTCCCCTCCCATGCTTGTGTTCCAGGCATCGCTTGTAACTCTTTAAAGTAACTGTAAAGCAAAGCTGATTCTTTAAACAAATACCACTGCCCTTTTCTAAGTAATTCTTAGTCAATACCAGATTCAGCCAGAAACAGATTTAGAGGTTGGTTTTCCATTAACTGTAAATGGAGACTTGATATGATTCTGTGGTTTATTTAACAGATCTTACCTGGTACTCGTTTTCTGCATTTTCTATTATCTTGATAAACTCCTTCGCAGTCTGGACATCACTCTGCAAAGGAGAAAAATACATTTTCATATGTTCAAGAGCAATCCACAGAAGCTGCATAACAGATTTCTTATCAAGTGATAGGCTGAGTATAGATGAAGTGGGTAACATCAGCAGCTTGTGCCTCGTGCTTGTAGCTGGGTTCCTCTCACTTACTATATGCTGGGTAGAGCCTGTGCTCCAAACTGGAACAGGGCTGCACCCTAGTGAGCAAAAGGGAAGTGGATCTTTGTGGTAAAATAGGGCATTTTGCAGCTGTTGCTCCCCCTACTGTACTACAGAACTTTCTTAATTTCCCTTAGTTTATGTCTCTTGCTGTTCTTTTCCCTTGCACAGTGATGGAAAAGCATATTCTGTCCTCTTTAACTCAGACTCCTAAAAGAAGCTTTCTAATAAGGTCAAACTTTAAGCAGCTGGGAATCTGGGATTCCCATCGGACTCTATTAAACACTACACTGACTACTCACCCTAAAATTACTTCAAAGTCAAGAGAATGCAGTCACAGCAGTGTATGCTTTGTGAGCTGTTTAAGCAATAAAATAGCTGCTTATCATGAAAAAAAGAACTTTCAGCATACTTACTGACACCTGTACAGAGTCCTGGATGTCTTTATGACTAACCAGCTGGACATTGCCATCTTCATAGTAATGGACCTGGACAAAGAGACAGAACGCAGGTTATCATGACCACCCACTCCACAACCCCTAGAGCCCCCAAATGCTACCAGAATGGCCCAACAGGGTGTTGTGCCAGACTTCTCTGCTTACGTGGAGACTAAAAGCAGGATGGATTTTCTAAAAGGTTTCATTCTTTGTCAAGACTGTTCAAGATTATGTTAATGCAGTAAACGCCTAGAGTTGAGATAAGAGCAATTATAAAAGATTCAAGGTAGAGGTTTTAGCCCTAAAAATGAAGTAGATTTGGAGGCCTATGGGGTGATGCTACATAATAAACCACAGGGCAGATGGTAGAGTATGCCTGAAACACTAGATTTAAGAACTAATTTCTTGAATTGAATGGTTTAATAGCATCCTGACTTGAGAAGGACACCTCTGTTGCATTTCAGTATCTCATTCTGAGCTGAATGCATTTGTCTAAGAGAAGCACAATGCAGCCTCTCCTGTTATTGCCAGGAAAAGTAACTCACCTGGATTTTGAGCACTGCAGCCACCTGAGCTGTTGGTGGTGTGATGGTAAACTTCCACTCTGACCTCCAGCGCCCATTCCTACAAACAATCAAAGCATGAACACTATTTCCAAGAAGCTCTAACAACAAAAAGAACCAAGCTAACAAGAGCAAGTCGTTTCTGATGTTGTCTTATGACCAATATTACAGAATTCTACACAGCACTGAGTTCAATTTGTGAAGGACAGCTGAACACAAAGCAGCTTCAATACAGAGCAGCTCCAGTGTGACTGTGCCCTGGAAGATGTAAAGGGGTATCTATCCAGCTCTGCTAATGCCTCACCCTATGGACAGGTCACAAAGAAGGTTTTGGGAAGCACCAGGGGGGTTGCAAGGAAAACAGATTACAGAAGAACTTCTTGGGAAGCCCAAGAATACCTGCCCTTCAGACTGTGTCAGACCTAGGGGGTGGGTTGGTTTGAGGACTAGCAAAGGAAGAAAAGACACTGTTAAAATTGTCTTACCAGAAGTTTTTGGGCTGGAACTGATGGCTCTCAATACAGGCAATAATTGTCTGCTGCCCATCTATAGATTTACCATAAACCTGCATTTAGAACAAGAGTTAAAAAGGCCCAAGAGCTGAGGAAAGCCAGTGTTAATCTCTGTTCTTGGCAGTGTGGTGGAGGCTGCTGTTGTGGTACCTCCTACCACTAATTCCACTGTCCAACACCTCCCCTGGCAGGTGTGAAGGTGCTTGGCAGCCACGAGCATGAAAAAGAAGGTCTAATCCATCTTTACTGCTCTGTGCACGCCAAGGTATTTGCACCCTCTTTGGAACTTGTCGTTCCAAAGTCAGCCAAAATGCCAGGGAGGATGGAGAATTCCAACAGCTCTGCCCAGCACAGACTGACTGACAGAGAAATAAACTTCCAGGGGAACAAGAGGGATACTCAACAGTACAGAAGCCATTGGGGTAATGATCCTTCACGTAGGCTCTCAGTGCACTGTCACAGGCATCTCGCCACTGTTTCAGACCCGATTCCGTGTCCTCAGGCTGGGGGTCACTTGCTTCTTTCCTTAAGTGATCAAACTTAAAAGAAAGTTTGTTTCTTGGGTCTAAAAATCTGCCATTACCCAGATCACCATGCTCTGTGATTAGGACCTGCAAAAGAAGTGAAAAGAAGATATATTTAGGCTGCTATAAATGTGTTATTCTGCATCTTCCCTTGACTATTTGGATATCAATGTTTCAATATTCCTTCACTGAGCTATAATATCTCAAAAGAAAACAGAGATTTTCAGTAATAATTTCAATTAACAGTAATAGGAAGGCTGAAGGTAACTCTCTGCTTTCCCCACTAGTACAGGCAGTTCTTGGAACAAAAGACTAAGTGCAGTATTATAATAATGAATATATTTAGCTTAAAGTTGGGCATCCTTGCAACATAGGCAGGGCTTTTTGGGTGTTTTTTTCCTGTTGTGGGTTGTTTTTTTTTTTTTCAGATTGTACTGTAACTTTCTCTTGTCAAAGCAATTTCTATGAACAGCCCTCTTAAAAATATCTGCTTCCCATGAATATCTGGGACACCAGAAAAGCTGGGTCAGAGCTTGGCTCAGAGAACAGAACAGATGGTGAGGCAGCTTTCTGGCTTCTTTATGCCTTGCTGCTTGCTCCCAAAGAAAGATTAATAAAAGAAAATTGTTTTGCTGGTATAGATTGGATGGTGTTAGGTATAATCAATGACTTGGTATCATCAAAGGTACAGCTTGTTTTTTAGGGTAGCTGGGAATGGATTAAAAATGCAGAAAATGAAACAAACTACTAAGAATCTGCTATTAACTCTCAGTAGGAACTGCAAGCAAGTAGCAACATAAGGATTTCTAAATTAAATAGACAGTAATCTTTAATCATTCATACACTAAGTAGAATTCTAGTGACTTCAGCATGGAGCTTTAAGGAACAATGAACTGGAGTTACTAAGTAATATCAGACAGCATTTCAAGAGAACATTTCACTTGTGCTTTGCTCTTATAGAAGAAAGTTTGGTAATATAATGATGTGTGTGGGAAGGAGGAGAGGTGGTAACTTGTGAGCAGAATGAGTGAGTCAGCTGATGATGATGTTGATGTTGACTTGTGAGTCAACATCTTGATGAAACACTTTTACTGCTTTTGCACAGTGCAGTAATAGAAACCTCAGGAGTAAAAAGTTTCCCCTTACCTGATCCTCGTACCCTTCTATCTTCACTGGAGTGAACTGATCCATGTTGTACTGTGCAAATGCACTGTGGAGGGTTAAAAAGCATGAACTTTAGCTGCACATGCACATTTATTTTGACTCAAGAACGTTGTGTGATTATATTACAAAATATTTCAGCTTAATTGGGCAAATAATGCACACAAACACTCTTGAAGGATTTTCAATACCTTTTATTGTTGATAGCTATAAAGCCCAGGTCTAAAGGCAGGTTTGTTTAGTGATGACCAGGAAAGTACAGAGTTCAAAAGTAGAACAGCAGGCAGCCTGGGGGAATGTGAGCAAGCCAAGGCAAAACAGGAACACCCCAGCTACAATTCAGACAGCAGCAAGGTAAATAAACAAGTAAGACTAATATTTACAACAATTTTCTTATGTAATGACCTGCTGACTGACATGTCACCTAGCTTGAAGTAAAATCTTAGCATCAAAAAGCTTGTATGTGTAATCTCTAAGCACCTTCTGATGAGGCTGTGGAAGTAAACAAGGTCTTTTGAAAGCTTTTTATTGAGGGCAGTTCTTTCTCTAAATGTAGGCTACGGATTACTCAGTATTTCAGGCTTCACTTGTTTTACAAATCATGCTTCCACACAAGCAGACATTTCTGCTGCAGAGTCAAACTTTTTGGCAGTGTGCCTTCCTGTCAGTTTTATACAGCACAAATTCCAATTTAGGGCTTTTAAAAAGAATCATCCGTGCCTTTCATCATGTATTTTGTTGGGAGGGGGGGTAAGGAATTACAGAGGATTGCTCTCAGTACAGCAAATGGCCTTCTTTGTTGCAGAATGATGGGTGTAAGAAAACATAAGAACATCTGTAATTTGACTTAAATTTGACTTGAAATTTTAGGACTTACTGTGCTGCTCCTTCCCTGAGAAGATTGTCATTGTTGAGCAATAACCGAACATCTGGAAAAAAAAGGGTTCAGGTGGGTTATTGGAGTTTTTCGATCAAATGTTTCTCTTTATGCATTTCATTTTCAACTGTACAAACACTAAAATGATTAAATCATTTCATTAAGCAGATGTAGTCCAGAATGACAGCATGCTTTTCCTAACCACTTTTTAACCTTAAAAGCAGTATAATGTGACACAGCCCTAGATTTTTATTATAGATAAAATGTGAAGAAAACACCACAGAAAATTTTATCCTTATTTACTCACCATTGAATACTTCATTGAACTCTCCAGGGGGTGCATGAGTGATGAATTTTGCAGCTATACGCACCTACAATGGAGCAGAAAAGTAATTAAAGACGATAATTTACTGAGTTCATACAGACTGAAGCAATTCACCAACAAAAGCAGCTCTGATAAAAAGTGCCAGGTTTTGGGAGAAATCTGGGCATGCATTGTCAAAATAGAAACAGTCCCATAAGACTATTCAGAGCCAGGTTGGACAGGGCCTGGAGCAAACTGGGCTAGTGGAAGGCGTCCCTGCCCATGGCAGGGGGTGGGACTGGATGATCTTTGAGGTCCCTTCCAACCCAAACCATTCTGTGGCTCTATGAAGATCAGATTTTGGTTTTTTTTTCAGTGTAGCAATAATTCCAAATGTACTCAGGAAGTGCAAACTTCACAGGGGCACCTGTAAAAGTGTGAATTGTTCAACCTGCACAGTCCTTGTCTGTTTAAGGGTTATAAATGCTGGGCAGCCACACCTTTTGCTGACATTCCTAAACAGTATTTTTCACTGATCCTTGTTAGTAATCAGACACCTAAATACATGGGCTTAACAAGAAACCACTGTACTAAAAGTGAAACTGTAACTAGGTGTAACTACAGCACAACAGAGGAGTGTCTGACACATACTGCAGGTCACTGAGGCAACTTGGTTTTGCTGAGCCCTGGCTGAAGAAGCCACTGCTCCTCAGGAAGCAGAGTGTGAAGAAGGAGAAGCTGATCCCTCTGGAAATGGAGCATCCTCTCATCTTTACTGCACTCCAACCATGAACTGCCAGGGCAGTGGAAGAACTCAGGCATGTGATATAAATAAATAACGGATGAAACCAATTTTGAATGTCCAGGAACTTAAAAGCTGGGAAGGAAAAACCCATTCTCTTCTAAAAAGGGTAATAAACCTGCACTGTGTTTGGAAATCTGATATACATGTCTTGCACTGTTAGAATTTTGGTGATCCACGTATTGATTCTGTTGGAATTAGTAAGAGTTTATGGGTTTCATTACCAAATCTTTTATGGCTTTTACAGGACCAAAGGGAATAGAAACATCTTGGAAGAAATGAAACAGGAAATGTCACAGAATTAAACCTCTCCCTCAGAACAATAAAAATGTCACATTTCCTCTGATAAGCCCAGCTAACAAAGCTGAGCAATGAGCCTGTCCTACCCAACGAGACATGCATTGAAAGTGACTGCAGAGCTGCTCATTACCACTCTGATTGCTTCCTACTTTTCATTTTGAGCAGCAAAACAAAGGATTCTCCCTGTACATCCAATTGCTTTGGCTGAGTTATTGCTGGAGCTGGAAATAACTCGCTTCTCTCAACAGTCCTTCCCTATTTTAATTAGAAACTGTTGTTTGTATTGTTTGTCACATAATGATCTAAAGCAAGCTGTGGAGAGAAATAAACACCTTTCCAAACAAAGGGGAATTGCCTTATTCCAACAGGATCAAGTAACAACTCTGCCTTAACCGGATTGAGCTTCAGATAAAAATAGATCATCTTCCCAATCAGCATCTATTTCAAAAAACAGATATACATTCTTGGTGGCTGAAGTAATTAAGCAATACAAAGAAAAGATTAAAAAGACAGTAACTTGTGTAATTGATACAATACAGAATGTCAAACCATTTTCTCTTAATTTTCTGGTTTTGGGTTGGTAAGCATACAGCAATCCTAAAAATGGAGCTCTTACTGTTTGAAAACTTCCACTATTTAAAGAGCTGTAAAGAGGACACATTGCTGCCATAATATTGTTAAATTACAGGCAGAAATTCGGGTGGTGAAGAGAGCCCGGCAGTAATTAAAAGGGACCTTGCTGCTCTCTATCCTCTGTGGACTTTGCTCAGAGCCAGCCCTACAAGGCTGAAAGATTTCTGAAATGACACCCTGTGCTTTCCTGAGCAAGTGCAAGTGTAAGCACAGCACAGGCTATCACTGTGCTAATATCTACCACTTCTGCCATTCACGGGAACACACCCTGCAAGTCAACTCCCTGGATCAACAGATTCCCTTTTATAAGGCAACATATGCAAAAATGAAGCTTCTAAAATGCCATAAAATTTAGCACCTTATAAATTTATGCAATAATGCTGTGGCTGCGGAACATGAAACCCCTGTAAAAGGGGTCATTGTCTTAATAGGTTGAATTTTAGATTCAGGGATTCTCATCAGAAAATCCTTGTGGGGAAAAAGAAACAACAAACACGAGTGTTACATGAGAGATCTTTACAGTCTTCCACAAATTCTCTCACTTGGAAGGATGAACAAAACTAAATCAACACAGAAAGGTCTCCGCACTTCAGTCAGCTGTTGTTACAAACCCAATTCTCAACAAAGCGAAGGTTGCAAGTGTTCACTTGGATAATTATCCCTTGCCCTGCCTCTCTCATGGAGCAATAAAATACAAACTATTTCAGTCCAACTACTGAAATCAGGAGTGGGGTGCAGGAAACAGGCTGGGGAGTGATTAATTTGAAATGTCAAGCCAACTGGCTGTTGGTTTTCAGAGCTGGTTTGCTGCAGGGAGGTGTCAGGATGTTCCTCTGCAGAAACACCAAAATAAGACTTTCTGCAACGTGCCCCATTTCCTGCCCCCGAGGCCATTTCAGGTGCCATTTCAGTCTGAAACAGGAACTTCCTGCTTCTAAAATGGGGAAAGTGTCTGAGGGGGAGGGAAGTTGCTCAGCCATTAGTTCAAACTGTCAAAACAGCAGCGGGGTGAACTTGAGCAGACACAGGACCTTAAACTAGTCATGGAATTCTGGAGTGGTTTGAGTTGGAGGGCCCTTAAAGCCCATCCCATCCCACCCCCTGCCATGGGCAGGGACACCTCCCACCAGCCCAGGTTGCTCCAAGCCCCGTCCAACCTGGCCTTGGGCACTCCCAGGGATGGGGCAGCCACAGCTTCTCTGGGAAATTCATTCCAGTGCCTCATCATCCTCACAGCTAAGAATTCCTTCCCTATATCCCATCTAACCCTGCCCTCTGGCAGTGGGAAGCCACTCTCCCTTGTCCTGCCACTCCATCTCTTGTCCAAAGTCCCTCTCTTGGAGCCCCTTTAGGCACTGGAAGAGGCTCTAAGTTCTCCCTGGAGCTTCACTTCTCCAAGCTGGACACCCCCAGCTCTCCAAGCCTGTCTGAGAAATTAACCTCTTACCTAAAATATGCCCATAGAGGATAAAAAAGTGAGCCTTGAAGAACAGAATGAATTAATTTTGGTGCTGTATTGGTTTTTTGTTTGTTTTTTTTTTTTAATTGCTTTGTTTTAAAGCATTGGTAAACACAGACTTAAAAAAGTGAAACATAATGAAAATTTTAGAGCCATTTGAATAATCACAAAATGGACACTACAGCAAATCCTGAAAGTTTGTTTCTCTTTCAGATCCCCTTAAGTCTGCCTTTTTCTACCTTTGCAAGGCATGGAGCTTCTTGAAATTGAATCAAGGTTTCAGTTACGTGACAAAGACCACACCAATTCTGCTCTGGAATACGTATTTCAAACACTATCATCAAAAATCCTGACTAAAGGATGAATCGGACCTTTAAAGCTCTGCATGTTTCACAGTGGATCTCACTGTAATAAATCTGAAACTGGCAGTTTAAGGGGAAAATGAAAGCAGGCTCTAAACTCACAGGATCCTGGATGATCCATGAGCCTGAACAGCTCCTCCAGAACATTAGGAAACAAACCAAGAGCTAAACGTAACACTTTTATGATGTAAGGAAGAGTAACAGTGGCTTTTTAAACTGTTTGCAGGGAACTGGCAGAAAACGTGACCTCTTCATTTGTTACACAAAGCTCAGCACTGCCTGCAGAGTGTAATTTTTCCCACATTTCTACATGAGAGGAACAATCTCATTTCCCCCCCTCCCCCCTCTCCTAAAATAATCACGGCTCTCTTTAGTTCTGTTTAGTTCCTTTCCATCCAGCGTAATTCGCAGGATCTACAGCAGAGTTCCCGTGGGCACCGGAGAGGGGAGAGAAAACACTCTGGGGGCGTTTAGGAAGTGAAGAGGTTGCACAGCGCCTCAGGCACGCCGGGAGCTGCGCTGGTGTGGGAAACGAAGCTCAGAAAATACATTTTCACAGAACCAATGAGGTCGGGAAAAGACCTCTGAGACCGTCAGGTCCACCCTGTGCCCCATCCCCACCTTCCACCCAGCCCGGAGTGCCACGGCCAGTCCTTCCTTGGACACCTCCAGGGGTGGGCACTCCAAACCTCCCTGGGCAGCCCCTTCCAAGGCTGGACAAGCCTTTCCGTGAGGAATTTCCTCCTGCTGTCCAACCTGACCCTGCCCTGGCACAGCCTGAGGCCGTGCCCGTTCTCCAGCGCAAATCCGCGCCTCGGCAGGACGCGGGCAATGAGGGAATGGAAGGCAAAGCAAAGCAAAGGTGACAAACAGCCGACCCGCGGCCTCTCCCTCACGGGGGTAGCGCCGGCCCGGCGGTGTGGGGGGGCCTCGCCCGGGGCAGCCCCAGCGCGGCCCGCCGGCCCCGGGGGAGGCTCCCCACCCTCTCCCCACCCTCTGGCGGCCGTGCCGGCCCGCAGCGGAGCGGCGGCCGCGCCCCCCTCGCCTTTACCTTCTCCTCATCCGACACCCGCTCCTCCAGGTCCGCCATCTCGGCACCTCCGGGCCCGGCCCCGCGCGCTGCACGCCGGGAGCGCCGGGGGGCGCGGCGCCGCCGCCATCTTGGCTGCGGGCAGACGCCGCGCGGCCGCCATCATAGGGGCGGGCGGGTTCGCCCATAAAGGGCGGCGCCGAAAGGGGCGGCGCCATCTTAGCTGCGGGCAGACGCCGCCATGGTAGAAGTGGGCGGGTTCACGGTGCACCGGGAGCCCGCCGCATCCCGGAGGCTCCGGGGCGTGGGGGGATGCTCTGGCGGAGCAGCGGTGATGCGCTCGGCGAGCAGGTTGGCGGAGCGGCACCCCGGTGATCCCGTTGGCGGAGGCTGAGGGGGGGCGGCGGGGCGGCGCCATCTTATCTGCGGGCAGACGCCGCGCGGGCGCCATCATGAGAACGGGCGCGCCCCGCCGGTACCGGAGCCTCGGGAGGAGGAGGAGGAGGAGAAGGAGGAGGAGGAGAGGAGGGAGCGCTCCCCCTTCACCCCGAGCTCGGCCAACACACCGCCCCGCCCCTGTCCCGGCGTGCCCGCTCGGCCGCGATGGCGGAGAGCAGCGGCACCGGGCGGGCCCCGCCGTGCCCCGGGGCGGCCGCGGCCCTGTGGCGGTGGGAGCGGCTGTGGCGGGGGCCCTGGGCCCGAGGGCTGCTGGCCCTGGCCGCGGGGCTCGGGGTGCTGTACGCGCTGCTGAGGGTGCCGCTGAGGCTGAGGGACGGGCTGGCCGCCGGTGAGGGCAGCGGGACCCCGCGGTGGGCCCGGGGGGGCCGGGCAGGGGTGGAGTGGTCGTGCTTTTCCTTCCCCCCCCTCAGAGTGCTGGGGTTGTGTCCGGGTTTGGCCCCGCGTGGAAAGGATGTAGAGGGGCTGGGGGGGGCTCAGCATGGGGGAAAGGAGGCTCAAGGGACACCTTCTGGCTCTCTGCAGCTCCTGGGAATTGGCTGTAGCTGGGAGCATGTCTCCCAGGGAATAAGGTCTGCCCCTTGGTCACCCCTGTCCTTCCCCGGGTGGTGGAGGTGACAAGGCTGATGCGCAGTTTGGGTCATTCCCTGCCCTGTGCTGTCAACAGCAGGAGGGAGAGCTCTATGGGAAACGTGTATTCTTAGCGCTGAATATAAACTTGCATCAAAGCAGCGTGACTTTGTCTTAGATTAAAGTGAAATCGTACATTAAACTGGCTCATCGTGGTCCACCAGCAGTGGTATGAGTCAGACCATAACCTGCTTTGTCTAGAAGTGTACAATGATTTTTTTGTTTTGTTTGGGTGTAAAACTTGATGAACTGCCACAGCTGGTTACAAACAGAATATAACATATAGCAAGGATTCTCTAACAAAGTAGCATTGTGAAGTTACTAGGGCTGTAGTATGTTATATATTTAATAAAAAGCTATTCGTCTTTTTCAGTTCTGCTTGTTAAGTTGTTGCTTTTGTTTCTCTTAACAGTGACCGTGTTCTTAAGCACTTTGACTCCCAAATTCTACTTTGCTCTCACAGTGACTTCCTCTTTTATATCTGGACTGATATTTGTAAGTAGTCTTTTTTTTTTTTTTTTTTAAACAACTGTAGCACCTCTCAGATGATTTTATGAGGGATAAAGGGAATGAGTATCAGACTCTAGAGGGTGCCTTTGGGCTGGGAAGAAACTTGTTTAGTATGTTCTTTGATGTATTGTAACTATTCTTTTGCTTTGTATGGTGGGGTGAGTCTGAGGAGATAACTTGTATGGAATCCCAGGCTGGTTTGGGTTGGAAGGAGCCTTAAAGCTCATCTCATTCCAACCCTTGCCCATGGGCAGGGACACCACAGTCATCTGACCCTCATGCAGACCATGGCACTACATCTAAATCTTTTGGGTTAATCTTATATTTTCAGTGTTAAAGCTGAAGAAAATGTCTCTTCATCAATTAAATGTAATTACCTAAATGTACAAAGTCTGTTGTAACAGATTTCTGAGCAACCTGGCCTGGTGGCAGGTGTCCTTGCCCATGCCAGGGAGTTGGAATGACATGAGATTTAAAGTTCCTTCCAACTCAACCATTCTATGATTTATTCTTTTAGGTTATTTTTGTGAAATTAAAAAAACTACCCCTGTCCTGAGTACTACAAATTTGGTATTACAGGTATGGCTGCAGCTTGATAAATCCTCATCAGATAAAGAGGATGTGAAGTTTTTTGCTCTGTCCCCAGTTCCCCGTACAGGCACTGCTGAAAGGCTTTAGGAGTTACCCTGATGACCTGGGGAGGGAGGAACACATGTTTGACTAAAAATTGAGACTGGTTTTCTTTTCAGTCTCGTTCTGTGGGTGATCCTGCATGCCAAGACAGGCCAAACCAGATCATTAGTGCTGCTTTGTATGGAGATAAGTTCCATCTCCAGTCAATTTGCAAGGGGATTTACTCCCTGTGAACACTCTTCATCTCTCATGTTTGCTGGAAGGAAATTTCTGGTGCTTTTGTCTCCTGTGACAGGTGTTTGAGTGGTGGCACTTCCGAAAATACGGCACGTCCTTCATCGAGCAGGTTTCTGTGAGCCATTTGAGGCCCCTCATTGGCGGTGCAGAGAACAACCCCCCACCCCCAGCAGCTTTCTCTGCAGGGGACAATGAGACCAGCAGGCAGAACATGCCAGGTGATTGATTCCTGATGGATCCCAGCAGTTTTCCTTAAGCTTTAAGGTGGCTGGTTCACCTGAACTGGCTTTTAATGGCTTTGGCTTTGCATTAGAGCTTGTAAGGACTGGAGAACACCTACATCTTACAAAGTGTTTTATTAATAATGGTAAAAATCCCCTAAGTAATAATGTTTTTTTGCTCTAAACCATTCATTGTTAAAAATATGATTTAAAAGATGTTATACAGTTAGCTAAACCTGTTTTAGTAACATGAGTTATTTACTACTCTAACTACATGCAAGGCAAACATTGCATGAGTGTACATAGCAGTGTTTAATCTTGTCACCCTGTAGTTGTGAACCCCAGCAATGTTGGGGGAAAATATTTATATATAAATATTTTATATATGTACTATATATATATTTTATATGTATATTTATATATTTAATAGCAGGAGCTTGTGAAGAAGATGATACGATCATGCTCAAGTTGTAGAACAATAACATTAAAGCAGCTTTTGAAAGCAAAACTGCATTTGCATTACTGCATTTCAAAGTCAAGATAATATTTCCTGTGCTCTTAATTTAAAAGTTACTTTTTTTTTTTTTACTCTCCAGAGTGCAAAGTGTGGCGAAATCCTCTCAATCTTTTCCGAGGAGCAGAGTATAGCAGGTATTAATTATCTTACTTTCCATTGCATATTTTTAAAATTAATTGGGGCCAGACACATGACTTGTTCACAGAACTTGCACTGGTAATGTCAGGAGACAGCTGGAGACCTGCAAGATTATAGGGGTGATTGATGCCAATCCTGTGTTTGAAAGGCACCAAGCCAAGCTTTGGCAGTTTCAATGGTAAGAATGCAAATATTACTGTAACATTATTTTTTGTGAGAGTAAAGTAGGAGAAAAAACTTGATTCAGAGGTTGAGATTCTGAGTCTAAATTCTCTTATTAAACTGATATGGCTGTATTGAAAGCCTTTGTGCTATTTCATAGGAAAAGCTGTTTCCTAGGAAGCCAGTTCCCAAGTTGCTTAGAGCTTTATAACCTGTAAACCTGTACAGCCTGCCTCTTACTGAAATTTCCCCTATTAAAGGTACATGTGGGTGACTGGGAAGGAGCCTCTTACTTACTATGACATGAATTTGTCTGCTCAAGATCATCAGAACTTTTTCACCTGTGACACAGATGCCCTTCGGCCTTCGGATACAGGTACCAATGTCATGTGTGTTGGAGAGTGTAGAGTGGGTCTTTTTAAAGGACTTGAATGTAGATCAAGCTGTCATGTCAAATATTTTGTGAAATTGCAGCCTCTCTCAGCTGCTAAGGAGGTTTAACAGGTCTATAGAATGGTTTAGGTTGGAAGGGAACTTGAAAGGTGATCAAGTTTCACCTCCTGCCATGGGCAGGGACACCTTCCACTAGCCCAGGTTTCTCCAAGCCCTGTCCAACCTGGCCTTGAAATTTAGTATTTAGTGAAAAGATGTCTTTTTACCCTGTGCATTCTCTACAACTTAAAGGCTGTCAGGATCCTGACGTGTTTTAACATCTCACACATTTCAAATAATTAACACAACCCTGCGAACCTGGATTTTATCCTCAACAGCCAAAGTATGGTCTCACTTAAACCTTAGTAACAAACAGTGCAGTCTCCAGAAATTTTTCCCTTGTGTTCCACATGTTCAGTGCAGAAAATGTTCTTTACCTGGTTATTGTCAGTGTGGGTGTGAATTATTGTCAATTTGTCACATTCCGGAAGTGTTCCTTGTCAGCTGGCTGTGACATGCTTGATATGAACGATGTGTTTTTATTTCACAAAAGGGAGTGTATTGTCTCGCTTGCTAAGCCAAGACTAATATTTTGTTTCCAAATGAAAACTCAAACATTTTTCCACGTTATTCTTGCTGGACAGCAGAAGGTTTTGTTCCAAAAGAAACATGTATAGATTCTTCAGTTTTCTTATCGTCCTTGAGATAGGCCAGATATGGAACTCCACAAATGTAAGGTTTTGAAGGTTTTTCAGTGTGAAAGTTATTTAGTTCTGCATAGAAAATGGTAGCTCTGAGAGTTTTGTTTTCCTTCTGCTAGAAATTGGTTCTCAGTTTGTGTTTTCAATTTTTCCCAAATGGAAACATAGTAGGGAGGGGTTTAGAGTTGTTGCATTGAAATAATTTTGAATTCAAGTTGTAAATCTAATTACACTTTTGAATACACTTCAGCAGTTTTAATTGTTTCTGAGAATACTTTCTAATGAGGTGATAATGTATTATAGTATAACTTGAAATGGCTTTGCTCTGTGATGCCACTCAAATGGGCTTTGTAAATTTAAAAAGGAATTGTTTAACCCTTTATGATATGACAGTTTTCTGAATAGAATCCCAGAATGGCTGGGGTTGGAAGGACCTTAAAGCTCACCTTGTTCCCCCCCTGCCACGGGCAGGGACACCTCCCACCAGCCCAGGTTGCTCCAAGCCCTGTCCAGCCTGGCCTTGGACACTTCCAGGGAGAGGAAGCCACAGCTTCTCTGGACAACTTAACATTTAAGTATGAAGCTCTACCTGTGCAAGACACAGCTTATTCCATCACTTGTTTTCTTTGAAGTTCTGTTTGAAAGCTTAAATTAAAATTCTGTGCAGGTCTGTGCAAGAACCTGTGTTTAACAATTGCTCCTGCCAAGCTTTCAACAAGTCTTGGGAAATGTTTCCAAAAATCTGTAGCAATTTAGAAATTGTACATCTGCCTGGTTATGTAAGCTGTCTTTGTGCTCTGTGTAGGAGTTCTGAAATGGTCACTGAAGAATCTTCCTGGTGGTGTTGCTTTCTTAAACTAAATTTGAGGCATAATGAGCTGTTGCAAGAGTTCGATGCCTGGAACTAAAACACGCCTTTGCTCTTCCATGTAACAATCATACAGCAAATGGGAATTTGAAGAATGGAAGTGAATGTTGACTAGAGCGGACTCTGAGCAGCCAGTGTTGCCTCCACTGGCTCCCAGGTGTTTCTCAGGTGTCTCTGTCCCTCACCAGCCTTTCCATGTTTTTCCAACAGTTATGCAGAAAGCTTGGCGGGAGAGGAACCCTCAAGCCCGGATTAAAGCAGCATATCAAGCTCTAGAGTTGAACAATGAGTAAGTTTATAAGGGCAGTTGCTGTATTTCTAGTGGGAAAGGCTAAATGGAGGGATACTGAGCACATTATCAGTTTCTTCAGGTAATAATTCACTTTTGACAGAGTTCTGAATAGCTTAAGAGCAACTCCTGTGACTGAGAATTGCACATGGGGCTGTCAGTTGCACTGAAGTATTGAACTATTCTATTAAAAATAGCTTCTGTGCAACCTTGTTCTTCAGAAATATTGTTTTTAAGGTCTTTGTATCAGTAGCAATATGAAGTGAGAATTTATATTCAGATGTGAAATAGTCTAAACTGAAACGTATGATACTCATATTCAGAAATGGCGTCGTGGTGGAACTGCATTTGGAGTTCACAGATGCCACTCCTGCAAGGGATTTAAAAACACTCTTGTAACACAAACCAGTTTCATCCATTTTTTTGTTATGTTGTGTTGTTGGTTTTGTGTAAAACATTTTAAAACTTGGTTTTGAAAAAGCAAATGAAATACAAAAAAAACCTTTCCAGACAATTATGGGTAATTTTTACAATTTCAAGGAAAATAATTTAACTTGCCGTTTTTATCCAAATGTGTGGGCTTTTTTTCTGTAAAATGGAAAAGGTTTCTGTTTTCCTGACACTTACCCTTTGAACTGAAGTGAATGATTTGGTAATTTAATACTTCAAATGCTTAGATCTTAAACATAAGTGAAACCTGCCCATTTCTAATGCTTCGAACACTTCCTAAAAATACTAAACTTCATCCTTCAGAATAATTAGTAGTTTTTTCTCTGATTTCAGTTGTGCTACTGCATATGTCCTCCTGGCTGAGGAAGAGGCAACAACGATTGTGGATGCTGAGAAGTATTTCAAGCAGGCTCTGAAAGCAGGAGAAATGATTTACAGAAGGTCTCAGAACTGCCATTCCCAGAGCCCCCAGCACGAAGCACAGCTGAGTAAGGACTTGAGTTTGTGTGAGCAGAAATGTAAAGCTAAAGTAAAATTAGGAGAGGTAAGGATTGAAACTGATAGACTAGTATTTTTTTTGTCTTTGTCATCAGGAAGAGACACCAATGTATTGGTATATGTGAAGAGGAGACTAGCAATGTGTGCCAGGAAACTTGGGAGAATAAAAGAAGCAGTAAAAATGATGAGAGATGTAAGTAAAAGTGAAAAAAAAAAAAAAGGTGAACAACTGTTGTTTTCAGTCACATTTTCCAAAGGGGTGGTTTTAAGTTCCCTTCTAGGCATCATAATTAATCTAATTGAATTATTTTCCAGTGAGACTTACACGTCATGTTTGGATGCAATCTGGTCTAGTGAAAGGTGTCCCATGGCAGGGGTTGGAAGAAAATGAGCCTTAAGATCCCTTCCAACCCAAATCATTCCATGATTCTGTGAAGAGATGCAATTCTCCTCGTGCTGCTTCCCTGCCAGTTTCCAACACTGTGAAAGAACAGAATATTGAAACCTCCTGAATTATTGTACTGATTTCTGTGAACTATTTCAGGGATTCCACTGCAATTCTGTATGTGATTTATTTCTCTTTACTGATTTGCAGTTGATGAAAGAGTTTCCACTTCTCAGCATGCTGAATATCCATGAAAACCTCCTGGAGGCACTGCTGGAGTTACAGGCTTATGCAGATGTCCAGGCAGTTTTAGCCAAGTATGATGGTAAGTGATGACTGTTGGGAAATGTGGGTGCTTTTGTATAAGAGTGTAAGTGAGGTGGGCAAATTATGCCTGTCCAGGGGCAGGTGTTTACTCATGATCTCAGCTGGGTGACCAGATTCCCTTCATCAATAACAAATAGGTGCTTCCTGAGTGCAGGTCAAGTGTTTCATTGGACTGCTGGCGTCAAATTTAGGCAAGCTAAATTGCATGCAAATTACTTTTTATGGTTTTAAGTTACTTTTAATCTGTAAAGAAACCTTTCCTTTGGTTCAAGGATTATTTTAATTAATCTCTTTTACATCCCTGATTATGCCTAAATTCATCAGCCTTTTACAGCCAGCATACAGGCCTGTAAGTAATTGATGTAAATAAGCTGGAAGAGGTAGTTTTTCTTTCTGTCACCTTCCAGTCCTGGCCTCGTGCTGCTGTAACACTGAGGCTGCTCCTCAGAGATCAGCAGTGTGCAGACTTGCCAGAGATCAGTGGTGGGCATTAAGTTGTGTAGTTTGCTTTCACTTTTCCTCTCAACTAACATATTTCTGGGGTTGTGCAAGTCTAGCTAAAGGTTAATAAAATATATACTTATTTTTTATTGTCTTCAGAGTTCTGCCACCTAGAGAGTGGCCACATCATGAGTGTGCAAAGTGCTGCTGTCAAAGCTGGCCCTTAAATCACCTTCAGAATGGAGGGACAGAGCAGCAGCACTTTATGACAGCCATTCCCAGGAGTTGTTGTGTTGTGTTCTCTCTTTTGTCTGTTCTTTATTGCCTCAGGGAATCAAAAGTAGGATTTTGTTTTTCCCAACTCCTGTGCCCCCTGTGCTTGGCCAGCCTAACACCCTGCTGCTGTTCCTGATCATCCACATTCTTCTGTGTGGATCCTCTTTAATTTATCAAAACCATTTGTACTTTTCTCAGTGCTTCTTTCTGTTAACATCAGGAATTGTGACACTTAAGAAAGGGTTGCTGATTTTTTTTTTTCCCCCCTAAGCATCTGGAAAGTGAGTTTGAGCTTCAAACTCTCTGCAGCACCCCTGTGTTTTGCTTGACACGACAGCCAGACTTGTAGTAAGTGATGGACAAGCCCAGGATGGGATTTACAAAAAAAGCAAGAGCCATCTGACTATACACAACATGGTACTTGGGAATTAGACCCCAGACTTTGTCTGCTTTTAAAGTAAACTTGCACTGTGGAGTGCTAACCTTCTAATCTGTAATTGTCAGCTCAAACTTGGCTTCGCATATTCTACAAAGCTACAACTAATAGAATTTTCCCCCATGGAACTGGAAAAGAACGGAAATGGCGTTTTTGTTAAAATTTGTCTACCTGTCTGTAATGTAATTTTTTTTGGTCAGCTTCGAGTCAGTCTCTCAGTCTTGTGTAAAACTCTGTGTTAATGTACAGTTGCAAAACTAGGTGAGGATTAGAAGCTTGTTTTAAACATTTTTGTGTTAATACAGGAAAAATACTCTGGTTTTAGGTATTTATGTATGTTTTTCTCTTTTAATTCCGTTTCAGTGTCTTGCTACATTTAGAAGAAAAAAATGGCTCTTTACCACCTAAATATTGAGGTTTTCAATCTGAGAGTGACTGTGCAAAGAAATTAAAAGTTTCTAATCACAACTGGAATGTTCCAGATGTTACATTCATTGTCTTATGTATCTGAGTAAAAGTCTTTAAGCTCAAAGGATGTGGGTTTAAAATGTTTGTCTTGCCTTAGAATCCTGCAGCTTAATTATTTTATTTTTTCATAGATATCAGTCTTCCAAAATCAGCAGCAATATGTTACACAGCAGCCCTGCTGAAAGCCAGAGCTGTTTCAGAAAGGTAAGCAAGGACACATATAAAAACAGTGGTTTGTTGCTAATCTTCTGTAAAATATAAAGTAAAAGGGTCTAAATCTTTCATGCTTTAAAGTTACTTCTAATCTGCAAAGAAATCTTAGCTTCCACTCAATGATTATTTTAATTATTTAATAACTTCTACATCCCTGGTTAGGCCCAAATATGTAGCAGTTACATTTCTAAGACCAGGTTCAGTATATTTATATACACACAAATGTGTGTGTGCAATAAAACATGATTTAAAGTTCCTTTCAAGCATCCACAAAGCTAATACAAGTGAAGAAGTTTCTCAGGAGCCCATATATTGGCCAACTACTGTTGTGTAAATTCTTTTCTCGGTGCCTTTCTTGGAATTTTCACCAGTTCTTTGTTTTTTTGGGGTGGGTGCAGGGTATTTGTGGTAGTTGATGCTGGCATTTCTCTTTGGTGCTGCTCTGTGCAAAGCTGGCTCCAGCTTTACCTCCCAGCAGGTGATGCTGTAACAGTGAGGTGAAAATCTGGGCACTCACCTGCAATGGCTGACATCAAATTTCAAACATACCTGTGTCATATGGGCATGGAGAACAGTCAAGATACCTAAATTAACACGAACATTTTTCTCCTAGAAGGATTTGTTTATCTTTCTTGATAAATCAGCCATTTTTAAACCAACTTCAAGTCCACAATGCAAATAAACACCTGGTTAGGGTTTATTATTTATTACTTTTGTTCAGTGTGGGGTTTTTTTGCCTTCAGGTTCTCCCCAGAAACTGCCTCCAAAAGAGGGCTTAGTACAGCAGAAATTAATGCTGTGGAAGCAATTCACAGAGCTGTGGAATTTAACCCTCATGTTCCAAAGGTAAGAGTGTTTTATTTCCTATTAGACCAGTTTTATTGTATTCTGAAAAGTACCATGTTATAATATCACTTTGTTACTGGAGCCTTTCTAGCCCCATGTTTTCTGGAAACTGGTTATAACTCCAGCCATAGAGTTGTTAAATGCATTTATATCATAAATATTTGGTGGCCAGAATTAGTTTGGGTGGGGTTTTTTTCTTTTTTTTTTTTTTGCAGTAGATGATGTTCAAATGGCTTTTTGCACAAAAATTTAACCTCAGAATTTCCTAACTTGTTGAAAAATCCAGTAAGATATTACTGAAGCCCCTTTATTCTGAGCAAGGGTAATCATTAATAAATGTAGATATTAAAGTCACAGAATCACAGAGTGGTTTGGGTTGGGAAGGCATCTTAAAGATCATCTCATTCCAACCTCCTGTTTCAAATCCCTGAAGCCAAATTAAGTTCTCCAAACAGTTAACCACTCTAGTATTCCTAAAACCTTTATTCTGCTGTGCTTCCAAGTGTGGCTCCATGGATATTGAAAGATCTACAGTCACTTATTTTCTTCACCCACGTGTAAACAAGATTAAGAGTCTCCATCACCACAGGCTGTAATCTAATGTCTGGCATTACTTGAAGTGGCCAAAATACAGATGCCACATGTGAAAGTCAAACCTTCCCCGGCTTTTTTTACTCTACCAGTGCTGGTGATGGATTCAGTGTGAAACCTTGAATGCAGGAGGTTGGCTCAGTGCTGGGCCTAATCCTCTGCAAATGATGATGGAGCCCCAGTGGCTGGAGCTGTGAAGGCTGGAATGATGTGACTGCTCCGTTCTGTCTGCCTGTCCAATCCAATAGAATGTGCACTGAGAGAGCTAATTGCTGGGAGAAATTGCTGCTTGTTTGCATGACTGATCAAGAGCAGGGCAAGTTCATTTCAGACAGTCTCAGACAGATTTTTCTTCAGCCTCTGCCTTTAGGGGCAGAAGATTATAACGCATTATCATTATCTAAAAGTCCCTTTAGTTTGGGTGTCCTCCAGTTGTTTCAGGAGCCTCATGTACCTTTTTAAAGAAGTTAGGGATCATTTCAAACAGGCTGTTAGTAGTTCTGCAGGCAATCGTGGAAACTGATTCCAGGTTTCAGTAATTTGATCTTCTCTTCTAATTGTATATCTACCCAGTCTTTGTTTTTTAAAAAATTGCAATATTGCATTGAAAAACTAATTTATTAGAAGGCAGAGCAGAATTTTGTTCAGGCGGGCTGTCTAGGGCTCTGAAATGCTCATAGTCAAAGCAAACAAGTGAATAAGGGCACAGACAAATGAAGTAACTCTCCCAGTGGGGAAGCAAAGTTAATTTTTGAATTTGCACTCGGTTCTGTCCTGTGGACTAAAAATAAATGAGTGTGTAAAGTAGAAATCCCTTTGTTCTTGCATCTGATGGAAGTGGTTGTCTTTGCACATAACATCACTTTGCATAAGGAAAATAAAATAAGGTCTGTTTCTCTTTGTTCCCAGTTGTGCTTTTACAAGGCTGGGGTTTGTTTGGAAAGTTAGAACCAGCTAGAGGACTGGTCCTCTTTAAGCCATTTCCAGTTAGAGATCTGAAACTACATTTTGGTGCTGTACGAAACAACCTTTTCCAATCGAAATTTGATTATCTTGGAGCTCTTTATTGTGTATAAAGCATTCAACCCCCCAGATACTCTAAGTACTGACACCTTGCCTGTTTTATGCTTAAACACAGACATGCAAACCTGCCAGACTGTGGAATTTCTCTGTTTATGTCGTATCATGGGCTCAGCGAGAGCCAAAGCCTGGAGTTGAGCATTGGTGTGTTGTGGCAATACTTGCAGTGGGCCTTCCTCACCACTGCTGGGTTTATATTCCAAGTAAGCACAATGGAAAAGTGGGCACTGTGGAGAGCATGAGGAGTCAGGTCAGGGGTCAGATATCTGAGACCATTTTCCCACAGCAGCCCTGTGTGAGTGATCCTTTACTGTGTTAAAAAAAAAAAAAAATTAAAAAAAAAATTTGAAGAGGATTAGAGGGGATTAGCAAGAATATTACCCTCCAGAGTGCAGGCCCAAGGCACTGAGAGAAGAACCTAGCCAGGCAGTAAATGTGCTTTATTTGGCAGGGGCACAACCCTTCCTACATTCCTTGAAGAATCTGAATGGGAAAAGTTAAGTCCTCAAACTGGATTAGTAAATAATCTCATAGTTTGTGGCATCTGCTGAAATAAATCGATGAGTTTGCTGCATTCTTACACTTTGGGGGACACCCCAAGGAATTGCCAGCTACGTTGATCAAAGATCTGGATTAACTTTGGCTGTTATTGAATGAGACACTCTGTGGTAGGAGAGAACAACCCACAGGTAAATGCTGGAGCTGAAACTGTCATTTCATTCTTGTAAAAATTACTCACCTGCTTTTAAAACTCAGTTCAAATGAATACCTGTCTTTTTTTTAGTGTTCCATGAGAAAACGTGGTACATTAAAAAAATTGCGTGTCTTGTGTGGCAAAGGAAATGGGGAATGATTAAACCTTGTGTTCTTTGACCCTTCTGAGCATCAGATATTCTGCTGATGGAGGGAGAAGGCTGAAGCTGAAAAAGCCTGAAATCAGAGATACTTTGTGGCAGCCCAGTAAAACCACATTAAAAGGAGATTTTCTTTTTTTTTTCCTGGTTTTGGTTTATTATTCTTCCTTTGGTTTAGCACACTGACTCTTTGGGTTTGCTGCTCATACTTGAGGGCTAACAAATCCTCAGCCTCCTACACTGAAAATCTCAGTGATGAAATGATGAGCAAAAATACCATTGGTTTGGGGTTTTTTATCAGCCTAAATTTGTCACTCATTGGTATTGCACCTGCAGCATTATCCTTATGTCTGTTCCACAAGAATTTTGCCTTACTGAAGATGTGGTTTTTTTCTTGATTGTTTTTATGTGTGAAAGCCCCAATTTCAGTGTTACAGACAGGAGTGTGTTTTGCTGCTTTTCCCTTCCCACACAGTGGCTGCTGTGGGTCAGGATTGGGCTGTTCCCTCCACAGGTGGCCCCTGTGATATGCTCAGTTGTGCCTCAAACAATCATTTAGATTTCACAGTTAAAGGTTTTGGAATATTCCACGTAACCAAGTGTTCTTTCTGTTTGTCCTTTCAGTATTTACTAGAAATGAAAAGCTTAGTGCTGCCTCCAGAGCACATTCTGAAGCGAGGGGACAGCGAGGCCGTAGCCTATGCCTTTTTTCACCTCCAGCACTGGAAGAGGATAGAAGGGGCTCTAAATCTGCTGCACTGCACATGGGAAGGCAGTAAGTACTACCTCTCCTTTTATTTCTTTTTTTTCCTCTGTACAGTAGACTAATCTCTGTGCCTTTATTCCCTTCAAACACGATTGGTTCTCTTTGTGAGAAGCTGGTTAGATACAGATCTAATGTCACATCTTGTTTTGCAGCATTCAGGATGATCCCATACCCGTTAGAGAAAGGACATCTTTTCTATCCCTACCCGAGCTGCACAGAAACTGCAGACAGAGAACTGTTGCCAAGTAAGTGGTTTCTAAGCAGTAATGATAATAAAACACAAGCTAAGGACATGTTCAGTTTGTGGTATTCTGTATTTACCTTACTGTGATTTTTTTAGTTTGGGCTTCCTGTGAAGGGGATTCAGCTATTTGTTGATGTCCCTCCCAGAAGATCCTGAAACACTTGACGTGTGTGTGTGGTAAATGTCAGCTTGATGCTGTAATAGCTCAAGTCCTTCAAAGATGAAATCTGTGTGTGGGACATTCAGGCTGAGGCTGGCCAACTTTGAGAACAACAAAATGGACCTTTTTTTTTTTAAAATGACTTTTAAAAGAAGGCATGGATTTGTCTGCTGTAGCAAAAGAATCAATCCATGGTTCCAGTCCTGCTTTTGGGTATCCATCAGAACCTGCCTGTGATCTTGCAGAGAATCCTTGGTTAATCCAGAGTTTCACAGAGCATGTATTTCTTTCTGTCATTAATTCATTGGTCCATATTTGTCTGCTGGATGCCTCCTGGAACTTTTTATCCACGTGGATTTATACTAACATTTGATGCTGAAAAGTCTTCTCCAGCTGCTCATTGCTTCAAGGTTACTTGGTGCAATTATGAGCCTACGTGTTTTGGTTTTTTTTTTTTTTATTATTTTGGGTAAGGAAAATAAACTAAATCACTACAGCTTGTGCTCATCATGATTAGGAAAATACCATTAATTTGGATTAGAATTGGACTGTTAATTGTACATCTTAATAGAATTCCTTTGGGGCTAAACTTCTGCATCCTGAAGAAACACAGTTCTCCTGGGAGTGGAAAGAGCTACTGCAAGAGCCCCAGCAGACCCACAGAGACCACAGCTGTGGACAGGAAAACTGCACATACGTGTTTTTATTTAAACCTGAAGTTATATTTAAAATGTGTAATTTAAATTTGCCCCCAGACTGCTTTAAATTACTCATTTCTCACTTATGCAGGATATTGCACAAGGAATTCCTTGGTTAGCAACTAACCCTAAATTGTAGACTTCCCAGCATAATTAAACACCAACACATGCAGATATTTCAACACGATCACTCACGCATTCCTGTTATGTTTTAAATATAAAACTACCCATAAATAAAAGCATCTTAACACTTTTATTGCAGTACTTCCTTGAGAAATCTTGACACTTAATTTTTTTAATTTATCTATTTAAAATAATGTTGGCCAAGTCAATGATTCAAAAATCCTGGATTGGTCTGTGAGTAACAACTCTCAAATGGCTCTGAATGTGTAAAATTATCTGTAGTTGTCCTTACCTATTTTGGATTTGGATTAAATTTCTCAGGGTAGGAAAAGCTAGTGCAAAAAAAAAAATCAATCCTTTTTTTCTTTTTTTTTTTAACACTTGCCTAACTTATGTTGGGACCTTTCCTAAATTACGTTGCTCCATGCTTTAAAAGTGAGATGAGCTTTTAGGTAGTATGAATCTCTAGGTAACATTAACATCTCTAATGGGTGTTAGACATGGATCTCCAAGTGTTCTGCTTAGTTGTGCTCCAAAATCATGTAATTAAAAGCAAAATAAACCCCAAGCACTTTGCCATTAATGAGTTGCAAGAGCACAAGGCACTTTTGCTGGGTTTGCTTTCTAATGATGCTCTCATGTACCAGCATTCAAAACCAGAAACTGGGAGGGTAAAGTGTCTCTTTCCCCTTCAAACTTCAGTTTGAAAAGAATACAGTTGTACTTTCTTCTGGCTTAAAAATTGAGGGTTTTGTTAGATTTTTAAAAACAGCTTGTCAAGAAGTGAAGCCCTTTCATAATTACTTATGTCTATAGAAACTTTTTTTTTTCTTCTTCTTCATTTAAAAACCCTTTCAAATCATTGCATAGAAGTCAGAGCTGCAGGTATTCAGAGCCAGTAATTGCAAATTCACCAAGCAGGTCCTCGGCTGGTGACCAGTAGTAGTGTTGTGAGTGCTGAAAGCTCCACATGGCACCCTCAGCCTGGCTAATCACCTGCTTTGGATTTGGTTACCACAGATTGGAAATTGCAAGGAGCTGCTATGTACAGAATTTATAACCCAGGCCTGGTCCTGTTTTCTTTGGGGTCTGCTCTGTCAGCTGCTCTGAACAAACTGACTGTAGTCTGCAACCAGAAATCTTGGAGGAGTATTAAGAAGCTCCCTTGCATGTGTGTATAACATGCTGGTGGTTTTGTACTTGCTCAGCTGCCTTGAGGGTGGGGAGATGTGCAGTTTCCTTCAGGTAACAGGATTAGTGCTCCAGAATTGTTTTAATTGGTCTGGGTAATTTTGAGAGCTTGAAATGGGAGTTTGACTTCCTAATGTCTTGTTTGAGTAGGCAGTAAAAACTGAGCCTGAAGAAATGCTTCAACAATAACGCCCATGCAAGTGAAAAGGAAGAATGGGAAGGGAATATGAATAATGAAGACAAAGGTGTAATATCTATTAATAATGAAGACAAGCATGTAATGTAGGGGAAATATTTTCGAGAAGTTTGTTAGTACTGGAACCTGAGATGTGCTGCACAAGTCTTGAGTCCACACTTGCTCCTTCTGAAAGTCCAGAACTGAGTCAAAAGACTAAATAATTCAGAAAACAATCCTTGGTTATCAAATATCAACATTCTTCTTTTTTTTTTTTTTTTCTTTCAGCATTTCACGAAGTCTCCGTTTACCCCCAGAAGGAACTTCCCTTTTTCATCCATTTCACAGCAGGCCTGTGCTCCTTTTCAGCCATGCTGGCCCTCCTCACCCACCAGTTCCCTGAGCTGATGGTCATTTTTGCTAAAGCTGTAAGTATTTTCTCTACCATGGGACTTGCTTAGGTATCTTAAGGGATTTGGGGGAATTTTGATGTCCAGGGTGAAGTACCCTCTAGTCAGTCTAATCAGTGTGGGGCATGAATATTTTGTCTGCTTCTGTAAGAGTCTTGGTAGTGACAGATGCTGAAATTTGGGCAAAATGTCTATTTTGACAAGAATCTGAACTGCCACTATGACACGCCATGGCTTTAATTTGCACTGTTATGGTGAGAGAGCAGCACTTCAGCACCAGAGAAATTTTGCCACAGAGCGCTGTTTTGAGCATGGATTTTATCCTCATACAAGTGGAAGACTGCAGTGGGAGAACCTCAAAACTAAATTTGTTGACTGGAGATTTTGAGAACTGAGTGATAGGGAGGCTGGGCTGCAGGAAAAACAGGTCTCTTGTGAGCACTGGAAAGCCACTGCACGGTGTGAGTGGAACAGATGAGAACAGGTAAAGTAACTGTGAACTTCAAACCCGGCTGAGAAATTAGTTTAGCTGTCACTTACCTTTCAGTATTCTTAGATCTCATCTGTTTCCAGTTACTAGATGGAGAATGTGTTCAGTGACCACAGTTTTGTCATTTGAGTACCTTTTTAAGGGTAGAAATTGGACTTGATGATGGCAATAATCTGTGATGCTTTAAATATGTCAGTTGTTGAGCTTGTATCTTAAATATATCTTAAATACGGATCTTAATTGAGCTGTATCTTAAATATGTCTGTTCCTTTGGATGTCTTTTGTGGCCATCTCCTTTCTCTCTCTCTCTGCCCTGCTCTTTTCAAGGCTTCTTTTCCTTGCTTATCTGTTAACATCTGCTGGCTGTAACCTTGTCATCTCTCGTGGACTGTGGAAGGTGAGGGACAGACTGCATAGGCAGCTTCTCAAAGTTATCCACACAGGAGGTTTGGCCTTGATTGACCTGCAGGTCTCATGCAGTAGAGCAGAGTGGCAGATAAAGAGCTCTGAACTCTCAGTGAATCATTTATTGTAGCTTTGCTAGTCAAAATAGAGGGTGAAAGGCATTTGCTTCCTGGCTAGTTTAATGCAGCAGGTAATGGAGACCCAGGAAGAAAGCCCTTTATTTTAAGAATACTTTGTCCTAAAAGCCTTGGCTTTGCTAGTGAGCCCAATCTAGTGTCCAAGTCATGCAAATCTGAGAGTGGGGCCTCATTTCCACACGGTTCTGTTGATCTTTATGTTGGAAAATGTAGCTGGACATGCCAGTGACAAATTTCAGTGCTGCTCATAATTGGCTGGGTTCATAGTAACTGGGGGCTAACTATCTGCTTGATTAATTCTGTAAGGGCTGCATTAGCAAAGTTGTATGATTTCCAAAGAGATACAAGGTCAAATGTTATGCTAACAAAGAATTGCTTGGTGAAGTTCTCTCTGCTGGGTTTCTTGAACCCAAAAAAAAAAGACTTTGTATGAGTGAGTTGGCTTTGCATAGTGGCAGTTTGGATGTCAAGTGACATGTCCAAGTTGCGGGGGAAAAAACTTCCAGAGTTTGGTAATTTGGCAGTGTGTTTGTTTTCTATAGGAAGGGATGGATAGTGTCTGCTCAAATGATCAAGAAGCACATTGTCACATCACCCCCCAGCCAGGTCACAGCGGTGGCAGGCACAGACAAAGGGGTTCTTGCCACTCTCTGAACCAGTTTAATATTGGCAAAAGTTGCAATTGTGTACTGAGATCATCAGGCAAGAGGTGAATTCTGTGTTAGTCTCTTGAGATTGACAGCTGAGAAGGAAATACCAACTTCCAGAATTCTGCTATTTTAGCTGAAATTAGCGTTAACTCCCAGTCATGCTCTAATGACTACAATTCTTCCTTATTCTAATTATTGCGTGATTGTACTCTTGATCCCATTCCTGATGTTTTCAGAAGGATTCAAAAAACTTGTAAGAAACAATGACACGCGACACCAAACTAACACTTCAGATTTCATTGCCCACAGGGCAATAAAAACAAAATGGAGTGGGACAAAATGATCTTTGACATCCCTTCCAACCCAAACCATTGTGATTCTATGATTCCATGATTCAATTAATAGATTTCTTTCAGCATTTAAACTACAGATAATGCTGTGATGGCTGCTAACCCTTTATACATTATCTCTTGTGTTCCGAAGCTCTGTCGCAGTACCATCTAGTTGAATTTTCATATAAAAAATGGAGTATTTTCCTCTGTTTAATAACACCAACCTTCATCTTAATAAAGCAGTTATTATTTGCTGTATCTAGTGTGCCGTCTTCAAGTAATTCCAGTGCTTTAAGCTTTTTCAACGATTTTTTTTTTCCCTGTGTATGTCATTATTTCAAGTATCTTTAACCTTACTGTGTTTTAACTTATTAAGTATAGTAATTTGAGATAATGAAGTTCTAGGTGGTTTATCTGGAGTGCCCTGGCCTGAGGAAAAAAGCAATATACAAAATGTATTTCCAACAAACTCTTGAATTTCCAAGAAACCTAGAACGGAATTTTTAGGCAATTGGAAAGTATTGTATCTATGGAATCTTTCACTGTAAATCTCCGAGCTGTGACTCCTTAGATTACATTTCAGTTGCTTCTTAATCAAGCTGTTTTTCCAACAGTTGAATCCACATGCCTCGGAAGGGCTTTAAGGAGTCGAATACCTTCCTATTGACTTGAAAAGTCTGAGTTTACATATTTTCATTTGTTAGTGCTTGAGTTTGTTTCCTCCATAATAAATCACAGGGTAAGCCTTGGCAAATTGCTAAAAATATTCCAAGTGGCCAAAAATCACAACGAAGCGTTTCCTGGTTCCAATGTATACAGTGTGATCCAGCATCAGCAGGGCCCCGAGCGCTGGCACCGGCCCCGCGGCGCTCCCTCCGCAGCGGGAAGCCATCCTGCCCCCGCGCTCCTGCCGCTGGCAGCTGGCACCACAGGGGTTTGCAGCGTGTCTTGCACAGGTGGGAGGGTTTGCAGGTGCTGGGGGCTGCTGCTGAAAGGGTTTACTTGTTTGCTGATCCAGTTATAGCCCGTGAAGATGCCCAGAGAGGTTGTGGACTCTCCATCCCTGGGAGTGTCCAAGGCCAGGTTGGACGGGGCTTGGGGCAACCTGGGCTAGTGGGAGGTGTCCCTGCCCATGGCAGGGGGTTGGATTGAGATGATCTTTAAGGTCCCTTCCAACCCATTCTGTGATTCCATGGTAAGTGAAGATCCACTGTGTGAGTCAGTGCTGGTGAGGAGAGTGGGACAGGCAGCGGTGGAGGATCCACATGAACTGCAGTACCCCTGCAAGTTCTCCCAGAGGGCATGAGTTCAGCCTTGCTGTTTGTTTCACCTAAATTTCTGATCTCTTGGAGAACCACACTGTTCTTGATCATCAGACAGCTCTGTTTCTCAAGCAGTTGCTGCTTAAATTCATCTCAGTAAGTGACAGAAGGGAGGAGGTACACAAAAGGGATGACAATTATCTGCACAGTTCACTGAACAAGCTGAAAAGCACTGCTATATAAAACAACTTCTGTTGTAACTGCAGACAAAAGGGTCTGATTATTTTTTCATTCAGTATGAATTTTTATTTTGAGTGGAGAATTGGGTGGCTCTATATCGTCTTGCAAAAGGGAGGTTGCACAATTCCTTCTGTAATACAAAGACACTGAGAAGTCTGCTTTCAAGGACACCAGTGATGCAGAGTGACAGCAGGCACTGTAAATAGTCTTCCCAGAAATTCCTGAAAACACCCAACATACCTTCATAGAGTCATGGAGTGGTGTGGTTTGGAAGGAACCTCAAAGCTCATCCCATTTCACCCCCCTGCCATGGGCAGGGACACCTTCCACTAGCCCAGGTTGCTCCAGGCCCTGTCCTATCTGGCCTTGGACACTCCCAGGGATGGGGCAGCCACAGCTTCTGTGGGCAGTTCCAAGCAGATCAATCCAGTTTCTTAAATCTGAACCTTATGCTACTGGAATAGACCAGTATTGGTTAATATTAAATTATTGAAAAAGTGTTGCTGCAGTGTTCCTGCTGAATCCTACTGAAAACAACTTCCTAGTTCAGGGAATTGGACAAAATCCTAAGACAGTCCATGTTCCAAAGTGGTTTGATATGGGTTGCTTGATACTTTCACAAGAAAGACTCATGGGACTTAAATGAAAAATTGGCTAATTTTTATGATTGCAAGATCAGGAGAAAGCATTTCCCATTCTGAATGTTCCCTAGCTCCCCATTAGAGCATTCTGTGCCGTTTTGCCCATAGCAGCCATCTAGGGACAAAAAAATAGGACAAAGCAGAGCCCTGTCTGGCAAGTCCTGCTTTCTGTGACTCTCTGCTTTACTTTCTGAACAAATCCCCCTACCACTTTCCCCAAAGCTCATTAAGTGAGACTGGAGAATTAAGTTTTTAGCCAGCTGCTGAACTTTTCATATTTATAAACACTTGAGTCTTTTGCTTATCTAAGAGAAAATGTGTATAGTTTGGAGATGTGCACTTCCCTGCCAATGTGTAATGAGTGGTTCTACACTTGATAGGAAAAAAAAAAAGCCTGAAGTTTCCTGTCAGAGCTGAGTGTCGATGCCAAGGGCAAAGGTTTCTTGCCTTGCTAATCTACATCTTAACTCATGCACTTAATGGGAAGGTGCCACACGCAAACAGGCAGGGAAGAGCTGGCTGCAAGGAAAAGCTCCTGCACTGCTGTGAATGTTATGCTTTAAAAGCCTTTTTAATGTAATATTTGAGGTTATGATAGAAGCCAGGAGGGCCAAAGTAAAACCTTCAAAGTAAATGAGTCCTGTCGTTGCTGCCTCATGAGCCGAGGGTTTGTGTGAGGATAACCTGTGTCCCAGTGGAAGACTTGGGGGATGGGTTGAGAAGGTGCAGGGGAGCTTGCACCATTTGTTTTAGCCTAATCTTTATTTCTGGAACTGTTTAGATGGCATCTAGAATATGGATCCTGTCTGCTCTTGCTGGATGGGCTGTTCAGTTTGCACATGTTTGAGTCGATGGCCTATAAATCAAGACACGAGATGGACTTTAAGGTCCCTTCAAAAGCCAAACCATTCTGTGATTTTTATAGCTGTGCACTGCCCTTCTCTCCCCAGTCTGTTCAGCCCTGAAGGCACAGTGCTGAGCAGCTGGAAGAGTTTAGAATGGAGAGACACCATCCTAACCCTCCTGCTCCTGCCCAGGTGCTGCGGGTGCTGTGGCCGGTGAGTGCTCCCAGTGTCCTGGCCTCCAGCTGAATGGACCACACCAGGGGTGAGTGGACAAGGCTGGAGCTGTGGCTTCCAGGGGTGGTTCTTCTTTTGTGTGTCATTAACACTTAATGTTTACCATGAGCCTGTTTCATGGCACCAGCAGGGAAGAGACTGTAGTTCTGTTGCCTTGAGGGAAAGACACAGAGTGGGTTTTCTTCATACCTTGAGCCTGTGGGAGGAAGTTGGTTTGGAAGCTGAGCTGATTTATTGTTGTATTTGGTTTCTTTCAGTGCTTTGGGACTCTTCTTTCACCCTTCAGCTTCACTGTGGAACACACTGAGGTCCTGCTGCTGTCCAGCCTGTGGCATCAGCCAATCCAGTGTGACTGGAGCGTGTTTTCCATCCTAGTTTGATTTTACTCTCACAAGCCTCACCCTGGTGGTTGGCTGACCCCCCAGTCGTGGGGGGGCAAGGAAGAAATCTGGGCTCTTCAAACTGATACCTTTGACAGGCTCCCATGTTGATGGTGCTTAACATACGAATTTCTTCTTTGGCCTTAGTCTGTAATCATCTAAGAAAATAGCTAATGTTGAGCAATAGTTTATTGCTCTCTAAATCACTTGGACAACTGGAAGCTCATACTTCCTCTGTAAGAAAGGAGAGTACACAAACTGAGCAGGTGTTTGGAGTATTGATACTTCCTTCTCAGCTGCAGATGCACCAGATACTTGGCTTAGATTTAATTTTATAAGCCTTTTTCAAAATATTTGTTAACAGCAAAGTATGGTTCTGCTTTCTTTATTAAAAGGTTGCTTCTTAACACATTGAATTTGTTGACTTCTTAAGCGTCTGTTTAATATAGATTACAGTGTGCAAACAAGATTTGTTTCTTCTCTATCCTTCAAGGATAGTTGCTGCAGAACTCAAGGAGATGGTTCTATAAACTCCTCAATTTCATGTTATTCCTCCTTTAGATTTAATTGTGCATCTCTTACTCTTCAAGGCAAAGCACTTTGAAAGACAGGATGGCTTCTGAAACTGCCCTGAGTGGTTGTGGTATCTGCATGGGAATCTTTTTTTGGGAGACCCGCACTTTCAAATGTTAGTCCAAAGTACTGTCGTTGTTGATATCAGGACTTGAGGAGAATGGAGATGTGGACAACTCTTCAGAGGAATTGCTTCATATACTGACCAGCCCCAAGGGTTTGTTTACTGCAGAGGTGAAGAGATGGCTGTGGCAGCCAAGTGGTTTGGGGTAATTGGTGTGACCTCATTTCTACTCTCCCATTAGAGAAAATGTCTCCTTTTTCCCATCCAGATTTGCTGCTCAGCATTGAGGGGGCAGAGTCATGTTAGCCGAGGCTTCTTGAAAGGGGAAGTGATAAAAATAGCACAGGTTTGCGGATAAATGCTAATTCTGAGCACAGGAAAACCCATCATCTGACATTTTGCAGATAAACACATACACTTACCCCTAACAACTAGGGAGATCTTACATGTTTGATCTTTGTGAAGGTTTGTGACACTGATGGTTTCTTTCAAAGGTCATGTAAATCATTCCAGTTTCTGAATCCTGAATGGAGGAATCTTGTACACCCTGCTCTGTTCTCTGAAACAATTCCTAAAGCAATCCACTACTTTACAAGGTCAGTATGAGTTGACCTAGAATCTATCCTGGCACAGAAGACCAAAAAAATTTTGTTTTCTTATTTTCAAATCCTTCTTTACCTTGTAATCCAAGTGCTATAAAGCCAAGAGTCACCTCCTCATCTCATGTTTATTTGTAACTCTGGCTGAGAGGAAACACACATGTTTAGGTAGAAATGCTATTGTTGTTCTCCACTGTATGTTTCTATTGGTTGACTTTAATCCAAGTTAAACACGTGAATTTATTGAGGAGTCAAAAGGGGAGCCCTACAGAAAGGTACTACCCGTGTTTTTTGGAGTTACCTAACTACTAGTAGGTAATTTTCTCAACTTTCTTTCCAGTTGAATGTGTGTCACTGGGCTGTTTCTCACTTTGGAATCATTGTGGTGATTAATAGACCTGTTGTGTTCATGTGATTTCACTTCTTGGTCCGCAGGGGCCCATAAGGTAACCAACCTAATGCTTTTTAAAGTTGAACCTTTTCCAGCAGTTGTGTGGGGTTATAAATGAAGCTCTGCCTCCCATGTATCATCCCAAGAGCTGC
This sequence comes from Acropternis orthonyx, assembly GCA_035583155.1. Taxonomy (NCBI): domain Eukaryota; kingdom Metazoa; phylum Chordata; class Aves; order Passeriformes; family Rhinocryptidae; genus Acropternis; species Acropternis orthonyx. The sequence continues at coordinate 5,996,893 of JAWWEU010000076.1, read as the reverse complement.
TTTCTCTCACTGTCCTCCCCTGACATAACAGTAACAGAAAGGGGATGGGCTTGTGCTGAAAGGAGAGCTGGCAGCAGGCTATGTAATGAAAATCTTCCTGTCTCTAGAAGTGCCAGCAATTCTTGAGGAAGGAGGAGTGCTCTAGCAGGACTGTCCGTGGTTTTTAGGAGTGTTCTATCCCACATAGGAGCAGGGACTTAGACCTGACCCACATACCTTAGTACTATCATCTCAATTAAGTTGTGTGTGTGTCTATATAGTAAAAAAATTACAGTTATGACTCAGGACAGATAAGCATTGATGCAAATTCCTTCAAACATGCACTGTGGTGACCTTACAGCCACTGGGATGAAAAAAACCTTTCCATGATGCTCTGCGTGGCATTAATAGACCTCTCAGATTTTCAGTTCATTCAGAGTAGCCAGAGAAAGTCACACCTTGAAGATCAGCCTTTATTTCTATACTTTATGCTAATACGTGTGTTTGCAAATCAGGGTAATTACAGTCTCTGATAATATAGGCAGGGTTTGAGTTTGGGGTGGGTTTGGTTTGTTGGGTGGGTTTTGATGCTTGAAGTGTCTTACCATGTCATGACAGATCAGATCACTTTCTGTACAGAAAGAGGAATGCTGCATTTCCTTCTGCCAACCTCTTACTTCTCCAGAAGTAATTTCCAAAAAGGACAAGAAGGGAAGGAAAGGGGGAAGTGTTACCACAGATAATAAAACTATTGTTTGTGAGGGAATTGGGCAACGGAATTCTTGTGTGAATTTGCCCTGTCTTACCACTGATTTTAACGAAAGCAAGATCCTTGTGGATCAGGACTTTATTGTGTGTACAGCTGGAGAGACAAACAATAGTTTAACACATTGCTGGAACAGCTTTCTAATGCTGTGTGGCTTGAAGTGTTTGGAAGTTGATGTGGACATGCTGTTGGGTATTTGATGTAGGAGCATGTCAGTTGGTGTACCATGACGGTTCAGTGGGTGCTGCTGAAGGGGGCTGCCAGCCTTCAAGGGACACAACTTTCCACTGGCTATTTGTGCTACTATCATAAAACTCTTAAAGCAAAGGTGTGGCAGTTCAGACTGAAATATTTCTGGGTAACAGGGTCTGCTCAAGGCAACTCTAGCTCATGTGGGGTTATGAACCACATCAGAGTTCTGGGGAGTGAGTTCTCTGGCAGGTATTTACCATGCTGTGAGTCCTTCATTCTTGGAATTTGGGATAGATCCACGTGTTAGTAGCTTTTATGCATATATGTGGCAAAAGGGCTTTTCATGGTGTCAGACACCATGATCACTGAGGTTATGGGGACAGATTCATATGGAGGTGGCCCTGGAGTGGTTCTCCATCCAGGTTTGTCACGGACCAGTTTCTTTCCTGCATCTCTCCAACACTGGCCAGGCCTATTTATTCCCTGCTCCTCGTTCTGGAATTGTTGTGAGGGTGCCAAGGCTCGTAGATCCATGACTCTGAGCAAGGCAGGGTTTAAAGGTCATAGTCAAGACCATTAATAACAAGGTGCAAACGGCTGGTTTATATGTAATGTGAAGCTTTTTACTTATTTCATTTTTGCACTTTGGGGGCTCTGTTTGCTTATGGAGCACTTGGTGTCTGGTACCTATTTAGGCTGAGAGCAGGCAATTGGGTTCCTTCAGGCCTTCAGAGGAATGCAGAAAATTGTTCTCTGGTGTTGTAATTCTGCTGGGATAACTGGAGCTTATTTGTCTCACTGCTTATTAAATGCATACTTGTCTTGAGGTCCTCTTTCTTTTTTTTTGTTCTGAGAAACATTGGGTGAATCCCAAGGACCACAAGTGAGAGGAAGATTCCAGGGGGAGGGGGGAGAGTGAAGTGCCTGCACCTTTCCACAAGCTGCATCATCCACCTCCAGTGCCAGCAGAATAAAGAGGTTAAATATGAGAGCAGACTCCCTTAGGGAAGGGAGACAAACGTACGGGGCTCAGCCAGACATAAATTAGTTTTGCCCTTCCCCCTGCTCGGAGATGAGACACTGAGGGGAGCTGCACCTCCCAAACACTAATGTATGGGGTGTGTGGTTGGGAGCCACGGGAGGCTGGGATGAGGTGTCTGAATGGATGTTGGGAGCAGATGGGAACTGGTGCAGAGCTCTTCACAGAGGGCACTGGGGGCAGTAAGGGCAGAGGGCTCATGGAATCACAGAATATCACAAGGATCATTGAGTCCAACTCCTGGCCCTGCACAGACACCCCAACAATCCCACCCTGTGCCTGAGAGCATTGTCCAAACACTCCCGGAGCTCTTGGGGCCATACCCACTGCCCTGGGGAGCCTGTTCAGTGCCTGACCACCCTCTGGGGGAAGAACCTTTTCCTACTATCCGGCCTAAACCTCCCCTCCAACATTCATACTCTGCCAGCCTCTGAGCAGAGTCCAGCTTGCCTTGTTTTGCTCTTAAAAGGGACAGACTCCTCCTATCCCTCTCCTGCAGTTAATTAGGATGATGCACTCTACACATCAGTCAGGATGACAGTAGCAGTCACAGGGGCTTCTGTGTCCAGTCCCTCTGCGCTCTGAATTCACCCAACTTGTAGCAAAGGTGGATAAAGAGTAAAGGCAGCTTCATTTTGCAGCTCTGTCTCCTGGCTCCCTCCTCCCTTCTGGAGCCTCCTCGGTGGGGTGTGCTCTGCATGCCCCAGCCCTTACACTGGAGGCAGAAGACTGTGTTCAGGGATGCTGCTCATGTGCTTGGAATTTTCTTCCTTTCCAGCCTAGATTGCTGTTCTGTGCGCTTTGGTGGGATCTTCGGTGCGTGTGGTCAGCGGGGAGAGCGAGGCAACACACCCACACTTACGGCATCGCCGAGGGTGCATCCACCACGATGAGTGTGCTCCTCCGTTGGGATCTTCCTCCTTTTGGCTCTTCCTGGCCAATGACATTTCCCTTTTACTCTGGAGGCATCGAACTGTGCAATCACAGCGCCGACCCTTCTCTTCGCAGCCTCTTGATTCCTTTTCTAATTTGGCTGTGGCCTTTCATCAGTTATAAACCAGAGTGACACAGTATGTGACTGTTGCATTCTCCTGCCTTGACTCACTGGCTGCGATTCCAGAGCACTGACCCCCTGCTGCTTGCTGGAGCAGCCCGCTGTGACTCTGTGTCGGGAATATGGGATGTGAAACTCCCACATGGATCTTGACAGGCTACGCAAATGTAAGTCAAAATGCCCCAATAAAGCCGTCCCTGCCAGCTGAGCCTGTGACAGCAGGTGACCCCCGTGATCACACTGGTCACAGGTACCTGAGCAAAGCCTTCTGCACTTCTGTGAACCCCACGGAGAACAGGAAAGGCCCAGGAGGAGACAGGGGGTGTTGGGATTGGGGTGTAGCCAGGCACTGTTTTTATTCTGCATTGCTGGGCTCAAAAACTTGCAGCCCTTACCACTGCATCCACCCAGGAAAACGGTGGTGTCACCTGGGTTAAGGCTGTGTGATTTACAGAAAATCAGAATTGTAGAATCTCCTAAGCAACATCAAAGTCCAACTCCTGGCCCTGCGTATGACCCTGTGTTCCCAATGCCTTCTACCTGTGTGTCCTGTCCAGCTTCTTCAGAGGAGGTAATTTATTCAGAAGCTCGTTAAGCAATTAATTCTGCTCCTTGTCCTTAAGTTCAGGCATGCTTTTGACTAGAGGATAATTAGAAGATGATCTTGCATAAAAGGCTCACTGCACATTTTAGGCAGATTACTTAAGAGGGGCTTGTGAGAGGGACTGAGTGTTCTCTGATGAGCCTGCAGCCTTCAGAAACGTTTAGAGACGGAAAGCAGCTGCTGGCCGAGGATGAGTGTGCTGAGGGGAGCTTCGGTGGGGCTCGTCTGCAGGAGCACAGACCAGTGAATTTCCTTCAGCCCACACTGGGATGTCATCTTGAGCAACGGGGGGTTTGCTCTGGCTGACCAGTGTGTTCTAATTCCCAGCCATTGTGCTGGTGTTTTTTTTTTTTTTCCTAATTGCTCTTTAATAAATGAGTGTAACCTTGCACAGACCTTTGCAGAAGAAACTCTCTTTTTCTGTCAGGTGGACTCGACCTCATCAGGCTCTGTCCATGGCTGCTTCTCCAGCTTTTTCTGGACCATTGGTACCTGCTTCCAAGTATTTTTACTCCTGCTTCACTGCTGTGACAGGGGAAGGCAGGCAGGGAGAGGGTCCCACCACACCAGTAGACACGGCAGGACTAAGGAGGGCTCCTGTCTCAGCTGTGGTTATCCCACAGATTACTGAAGGCATCCAGTGTGAGCCTCTCAGTGATGACACAGGAAAGGGGGAAGCCAATAAACCCAAGACAACCTGTCCTCAGGAGTTTCCCTCTTTAAGATACGAATATCTGCATTGAGAGGGAGGGTATATTTTGGCAGCAGCCATTGATTAAGGTGTCATTCATCAGGTGGGCCCACAGATCTGCTACGGACACTTCCCAGGGGTCCTCTGGAGAGGAAGAAGTGCTTGCTGACAGCTGCCCCAGCTCCCCAAGCACTGGGTCCCTCCCAGCCCACTGAGTGTGTCCTGCTCTGGGAGGGAGGCTTGGATTGATGGTCGAGGGAGCAGCATTTTTTTTCCAAATCTATCGTAAATTGATGGTAGGTGGAGCAGTAATGAAGATAAATGAGGGGCTCTTCCAGGTCGATCAGCCTGATGGCTGTGGGATGCCTTTGCCCTGGCTCAGACCTCCCGCTCACGTGCCAGCATTCCTCGGCACAGCCGAGATGGGGAAACTGTCTCTGAATTTCCAGAGGGTTTGGAAGGGCCTGGGGGGAGACCAGGAGCCTCCTGGGTGAACTCCTTTGAGTGCAAGCTCTGCAAGAGCAGGGAAGGTGCTGCCCAGCCCTCTCATGCTCTCAGGATGGGATTCAGAAGGGAGATGGTGTAATTCTATAAGAATCAGGTTAGGCAGCAGGGAGGTGGGATTGCTATAGCTCTTTAGAGCTCTGTTAAAACATTCACCTTTTTGCTTGTCTGTGGCTCTGCAGCAGCTCTGCTGAAGGTCCATTTTCTGCAGGAGCACTCTCAGTGGCCTGGCACAGAGGAAGGTGCTCTAATCTGGCCCATGGCAGGCTCTTTAAATTCTTCGAGCAGTTCCCATCAAAGCAGTTTTCAAAGTGCTTTTCTCTCCCCACTTAAACTAATATTTCCTAGGGCCATTGAGTAAAATCCCTGTTCTGAGATGCTCTTGGTGCAGTAGCTGATGGGTGGCTTAGGACCAGCATAATCTTCTTTGCCTTAATCCCATCCTGCTCCTTTGACCTTCCTTCAGAGTCAGCCTGCTCAGCTCCCTCTGCCCACACATCTTGCTGCTGCAGGAGAAAACCTCAGCTCCTTGGAGAGCTCCAACAGCCCCTCTGGCAGCAATAAAGCAGACCCCAGAAAAAATGTATTTACAGGTGAATGCTGGCTTGGCCTCTCCCACTGCTGTAAGCTTGAAATGCAAACTTTCTCTGAGCCTGTGAAACGTCCTTACCTGCCCATGAGCACAATGCTGAGCAGTATTAGGACAACAAACCCCATTCTTCCCGGCTCAGGGAGGAGGCACAGCCTGCCTGGGGCAATGGGCAGCCCAGGTCTAGGGGGAGAAGTGCCAGAAGCACCTTCAGCCTCAGGAATTGCAATGATGAAGGTAATTTTTCTCATTTACCTGTGTCGATTTAGTTTGCAGGTTCAACTGTTGTACATTACATCTGTTTATGTGGGCTGGGACCTTCTGACCAAACTATGAAATACTGTACATTAAATAAGACATCTTTGTAATTCTCAAATTGGGGGAAGAGAATTGCGGAAATTTCTAGAAATCAGAGGGGTCGATCCCTGTATCTACTGACAGCTCTGCAGCTGCCTGCCCCTCCTCTCATCAGCTTCAGTTTTAGTTGATTGTTTGGAGTGGTTTGGGGGTTTTTTAATGGGAAAGGTTTGGAAGTTTATCGAGTATCTCCTGTTCAACCCAGTACTAGAGCCATGGAATGGTTTGGGTTGCAAGGGACTTTAGAGCTCATCCAGTCCCACCTCCTGCCATGGGCAGGGACACCTTCCACTAGTCCAGGTTGCTCCAAGCCCCGTCCAGCCTGGCCTTGGACACTTCCAGGGATGAGGCAGCCACATGTCTTACAGTGTGCTGCTGCTTAAAAAGGATTCCCCTGGGGCTCTGGGTGCTGGATGCCATCCTCTGCTTGGTGGGAAGCTACAGATAACTCCTGGGAGGGGTGTCTGCTTTGGGATGGTGGGAGCATCATCCCAAATGATGGGAGCAGCAGGGAGAAGAAACGCTGCAGGCTGGTTCCTGCCCTGGGGAAGTGCCCAGCTGGGCGTGTAGGAATTCAAAAAGCAAAGAACATCTTTTTCTGATATAGGTTTATAATGAATTTTTGACTTAAAATAATAAGCAGTATACACAACATACACGTGAGTTTTACAGAGATGCTGTTGTATTGTTGATTTCAGAACCTACCAGTAAGTTCACAGGTTTCATTTGCTCTCTCAAGCCCTCTGTGCCCGCCAGCATTTAGGGGTGGCCCTTGTCTCTGTGCAGTCCTTCAGGGTTCAGTTCCAATTTACAGCTCCACTTGTCCCCCGTGCTGGGGACAAGCCTCGTGCAGAGGTGTCTCTTGCTTAGTGGGGTCAGTGCTGGCTCTGCTTGAGGGAAATGTGGGGATCGCAGAACTGTCTCGTGGATTCTCAACACCCTTCCTCTGGCCTTGCAAAAAAAAAAAAGGAAAAGCAAGAATGCTTTTGCAAGAGTGGATTATTCTGAACTAGTGTTTTTTTTTTTTTTTTTTTCTCTGCTGGTGAAGCTTTACTGCAACGTAGATTCTCTGGGGAGGTGCAGGATTCCTCAGCCATCACATCCCGGCGGTCGGTCCTCCGAGCCCGTATCGGTTTCACCGTCCCTTTGCAAAGAGAACCTTTGCAGGTTCACGGTTTAAACAAGGATTGCAGCCTCCTCCTAGGTTGGGGATTAGTTTTGCTGAGCAAATGGAAGGGCCCACAGTACCTCCTGGGAAATGTAGTCCTTTCCTTTAGTGCTTTGCAGAATTAATTAAATAAAAGCCATGCAGTTGAACTACAGCTCCCAGAACGTCACAGCCCTCGGGGCACAGGGGTTTACAACAAAACATCGCAAGGGTGGGTGGCAGTGGGTTCTTCCCTCGGCGCTCCCGTCTACTCTCCTCAGGTCTGGTCCAGCCACTCGGCCCGTTTGGGGGCTTTACACGTGTGCACGTCCACAGTGTCCTCGCACTCCTTGCAGCGCACAGCGCAGCACCAGTGGAACTTGCACTCGCACTTGGTGACGCGGGTGACGCGCGTGGTGTCGTAGCCCCTGCCGCAGCACATCACCTCGCACCCGTCCGTGCCGCGGGACAGCTTGTTGCACACGCGGCCGGCCGTGCCCAGGGAGCCTGGGGAAGGAAGGGGGACAGGGTCAGCGGGTTCCTTCTCTGTCTTTTTCCCCCACCCCCGCACACAGGTGTTACTGGTAAGGCCAAGCGCCTCCACCTGCAATGGGGAACTCTGGTGGGAGCACCTGTGTGGTGAAATCCTGCTTTTTTCTGTCGCAGTGGGGTCTCCAAAGGCAGCACTGTGGAGCCTGCACTTGCTGTGCTTTAAGGATATGGGATGGAGCAATCCTGGCCAAGTGTCCCTGCTCATCATGGCAGGAGGTTGGAACAAGATGCTCTTTAAGGTCCCTTCCAGCCTAAACCACTCTGGGATTCTATGACCCTCTGCATGGCTCTTCCCCATGCCCACTGCTGCCTGCTGCTGCCAGAGCATGAGAGCGGTGGGGGACAGGGATGGGCTCTGCTGAGCTGGGCTTTGCAGCTGTCCAAGCCAGGAATACCCCCCAGCTCAGGCTGAGGGAGGTGGGAGCACGTGCTGCCTTCCCCACTGAGCCCCCATGGCTGCTGTGAACCCCTGAGCCGGGGCTGCTCCAGGCTGGGAAACCACTGATCATCTCTGCAGGAGCCCCCCAGCCCTGATGCCCCTTCCCAGCTCTCATCCCAGCCTCGGGCTCTGTTGTGAGGAGCAGCCAGCATGGAACAGGTTCTTTATTGCCTGTTCAAGGGAGCTCTGCTCTGCAGGAGAAAGGCTCTGAGGAAAGGCTGTGCTACTGTCATTACAAGAGCTCTGAGGGGCTTTGGTGTAAAGCCTGGGGATTTTGGATAAACACAGTTCTGCCTGTGCAGGTGTGAGGTGCTGTGGATGGTCCCCTCTCCGAGGGCTGGTGTTCAGTGGGGAAGCTGAGACCCCAAAAGCAGCCCTGCCAGGCTGGACTAGCTGGGAGCTGCTGGCCTGTCAGGAGGGGAGGAAGAGCTGCTTTTGGGCAAGGACTGGAGCTTTGGGTTTTACCTGCTGACTTGTCCATCACGCAGTAATCAGGTGAGTTCTCAAAATACACCAGATCTGTTTTTGTGGGCTTCCTGAAGTTCTTGTTGGCCACTGTGAAGCCGGTGCCGTCCTGGTTCATGGTCACCTGGATGGCCCCGTTGTATTTCTTCCTTAGATAATCCCCTGTTTTTCGAAAATCTGACATTGCCAGCCAACAAGTCCTTAGTGTGCAGGAGCCGCTGACCCCGTGGCATTTGCACTCCAGCTTCAGGAAGCGCTTCACAGCCTGTGGGAAGAGGGATGTGTGGGGACTGCTGGTCACCCTGGCTGTCAAACATTGCACCGGTGTCTGCTCATCCCTGGCACAGCTTAACTGCCCTTGGCTGTGCAGGATAGGGCTCCTAAAGGGAGAGGGGGACTGTGTATGGAGGTCACTGATGCAGCACCAGCAGGGACATGCTGGGGATAAAATGGCAAGGTCCTGCCATCCCTATGGGGCCATTCCCAGTGCAGAGGGTGCAGGGGAGCACTGGGAGGGCAGGGCAGCACCCAGCCCTCCCCCGCAGCAGGACCTGCCCTCCGTGGACACTCATGGTCCTGCTTCTACGCCCAAGCTGTTGCCCTTGCCCAGCCCCCTAGGGAAGGTCCCAGGGCTGGGCTCGGCTGCAGGGGCTGCACTCACCATCCTCCCACAGCGGTTGTTGTGCAGGTTCATCAGCGCCCGGGCATCCTTCACTTTCTTCTCCTTGGCATCCACAAAGGCTTTGGCAAAGCGGATGCCGTAGTTGATGTTGTCGCTGCAGCCGCCCCAGTCGAACTCCCCGCGCTCGTCCTTGGAGCGGCCCCTCTTGAGCGGGTCGCAGCTGCAGACCTTGAGGTCGCCCTGGCTGCACGCCCGCGTGATGGCATAGACCACCCCGGCCGAGGAGATGGCGTAGACGAAGGCGGCCTCCCTGCTGCCTGCCACGGGGGGGAGAAACACGGCTGGGGAGTGAGCGTGCCGGGCTGTGCCAGGTGCCCGCAGCCCATCAAGGAGCAGGGCACTGGGAGCAAGACCCTCCTGTGGGCGGGTAAGCCAAGCCCAGCCACCTCTGCTGGCTTCCCTGGCGCCCTTCTGCCTAAGGGGAATTATCAGGAGCCATGCCCAGGGGTGCTGAGTCTGCAGGACCAGCCAGCACCCTCCAGCCAAGGCCACCCCCCTCCCTCCCAGGGCGATGCAGAGCGTGGAGCCGGCGCCAGCTCCGGCTGGACTCGGCTCTCCCCGCGTGGCACAGCTTGCGCCTGCTATTTTATGTCTCTGGTTCAAGTTCGCAGCTGTTTTTATAATGCTGTAAAAGAAGCTGCAAATCAAAACCATGTTCGTCTTCATTTTGAGAGCCTTTGAAAGCAACTTCAAAGGCAGCAGAGCTCTCTTTGGGCCTCGCAGGATGGGGCTGTGGCGAGGAGCTTTCATCATTCCCCATCCTTTGCCAGGAGAGGATGCGAGCAGGAGAAAAGGTGCCGCGATGGGGATGGAGAGGCTGAGAGCTGACAGGCTGCAGCACGGCAGGGTGAGTGCTGCATCCTGGCATTCCAGTCCCCTTCTGCCCAACCAGCTCCTTGGCAGGGGTCTGGCTTGTGGCTCTGCTGCTTGTCTGCCCCACGGGCAGCTGCCCCATCCCCCCTCCAGCTGGGAGCAAGCCCCCCGCTCCCTCCACGGTGCTCACATGTCCTCCATATGAGCTGGGAGAGGGAAGGCTCTTCCAGCCGCCTTTGATTTGGACGCTGCATGGCTGGATGCTCCCGGCACGTCACGAGATGCAGCAGCATCTGTCCTGCAGTGCCGGTGCTCCCACCGGCTCCCAGGGCCCGTTCCCTGCCGGAGCTCTCCCTGGGCAGCTGGAGCCCATGATGATGCTCCTGCTCTGGAACTGCCCCATCCCTGACCCTATCACACCTTTCCTATTTGTTCCTTGGGTATATCCCTGCTTGTGGTGTGTCCATCCCTCACCTGGAGTGGGATGGTGACTCCTGGGCAGGGGCTGAGCCCAGCCCGTCATGCAGGGCAGGCACCTGCCCCGTATCCATGGTCCTCCTCCACCTTGGAGACCGAAGCAAGGACTGGAGCTGTGGCTCTGCCTTGCCTCCCTTGCCATGCGAGGGAACAGCCAGTTCCCACGTGAATTGCTGAGTCCTGGCCAACCCTGCTCTCCAAATATTTATATATCCCATTACTGTTTACATATGAGCCTGTTCTCCGGAGGTGTCTCCTCCTTCCCCCTTCTCCCCCAGTGCTCCCCCTGCTCCATCTCATCTGGTGCAGCTACTCCAAACGCAGTGCTCTGCTCCCATTACTGCTTGATTAATTTACAAGGAAAGGCAAAGCTCTCCTAAGGGAGTAATCCAAGCCACTGGGCACGGCAGCCCAGCGAGAGGAAAGACTCTCAGGAAGACAAAGCACACGGTGGTAGGAAGGGGATGGGGCAGAACCTACTTCTCAGCATGACCCGTCCGAAGACGGTGTGGTCCCGGTCCAGGGTGCTGCAGTTCCAGCGGTGGTGCCGGAATTGGTGCTGGCACTCCCGGATCCACTCCTTGGCTCCCTCCCCGACGGACTGCATGATGTCGGGGTACCTCTGGCACAGCTGCCGCTGCTTGTTCACCAGCCCGGGGATGTTGTCGCAGATCACCCTCGCGCCCAGCGCCCCGATGTACCTGCGGGAGGGAACGGTGCCACGTTACTGCCCCGCCTGCAGAGGGGAGCCACACGATCTCAGAAAGTCCTGAGCTGGAAGGGACCCACAACGATTATCCAGTCCAACTCCTGGCACTGCCCAGGACACTGCAAAATGCCACCCTGTCCCTCAGAGTGTTGTCCAAATGCTCCTGGATCTGTGGCAGCCTTGGGGCTGTGCCCACTGCCCTGGGGAGCCTGCTCAGTGCCCACCACCCTCTGGGGGAAGAGCCTTTTCCCAATATCCGGCCCAAACCACCCTGACACAGCTCCAGCTGTTCCCTCATCAGCTGTCACTGGTCGCACACAGCAGAGATCAGAGCAGCCCCTCCACTGCCTCTTGAGAGGAAGCTGCAGACCTTGATGAGGTCTGACCTCAATCTCCTCTTCTCCAGACTGAACAATCCAAGTGACCCTGCTTGGGGGTCTTATACTGAAGCCCACCTTTCTCTCTTTCCTTTCTGCCTGTATCACAGCTGTTCTGGGCTCTGCCCAGGGTGTCACCCCACAGCAGTGTGCCCCCCTTGCAGCATCCCCTGGATGCACATGGTGGGACCTGCCCGGGGCTGTGGTTCAGACAGGCAGGACACAGGGACAGGGCACTGCTGATCCATCACAGCCACTGGCCTTCGGTCTTTGTGTTTAATATAAGGGAGCAGACAGAGCTCTGCTCTGTGCATGCATCCCTGTGGCAAAGAGCAGGGGGCTGTGGAGCCCACCTCCTCCAGGAGACAGCCAGCTCTGGGTGCTGCGAGTCATGGATGTGCCCCACAAGCCTGGGCTCTGTCAGCTCCTGAGGTGGCAGCAGAGAACTTGCTGATGTGCAAAACCTCCCTCCCATCCTCTTCCCTACATCCCAGCCCTGCCTGGCCCTGCTGAGCACAGCAGGATAGAGCCCAGCGTGGCTGGTGCAAGCTCTGGCCTGTCTCCTGCTTGCACTCTGAGGGAACAATGTCCATGGCACAGGCACTTGTGCCATGGGCAGGTAGGGAAGGAAGAGGAGCAGCTTCACCTGTTGTTGCTACAGTCCTCACTCACACTGTTATCCCCCAGCTGTCTATTCCTCTCTGTGCACTCCCTGCACTGGTGAACATTTATCATCGTGCCCTGAAGTTGTATAACTGGGGGAACTGTGTCTCCTGGCCTGCCTGTATCCCACCTGCATCCCTGTCCCCTCCCTGCAGCGGCAGGGAGAGAGCAGGAGCTCGGAGCAGAAAGACAATGCACAAACAACAGTCTGGCAGAGCCTGGCTGAGCCCCATGGGCAGCTTTCCATGGCCCCAGGGGAGGGACCCTGAGCGCTGCCCCGCACTCTCACACCATCCCGGACAATGGCAGCAACGTGGAATTTTCCATCCCGGTCTGCTCCCGCCTGCGCCACCCGCTCGCCCCTCTGGCTGCTCGTGCTGGAGGATGATGATGTTTGCTGCAGAGCATGGAGCTGGGATTCTGGCTGGAAGGGATGAGGCTTGGGTGGCATTCAGATTCTTTCTAGCCCCCGGACTGGAAGTAAAAACCTTCTTTTAATAATAATTAAAAGCAATAAGCTCGGACAATATTTCATTGTCTCTCCCTGGCCATGTTCTATCACTTCTATCCACCCCAGAGACAGCTCCCAGGCTCAGGAGAGCCCTGCGAGCACAGAAAGCAATGGGATCTGTTCCCTTTTTTTAAAATATTTTGTTTAAATGCTGGCAGAAGCACAAGGTCATCTGGGGCTGGAGCTGAGGATAATAAACCCGGCTCCCCATAGCTTTGCAAGCCCAGACTCCGAGGGGCAGTGAGCACTATTGTCACAGGCATGCTCACCAGCTTTTCATCCTGCAGCAGAGGGACAGGGAGATGGCAGAAGCCTTTTGGGAAAGGAAAGCCAACAGGAGCTCATCAAGCAATGCTGACTGTGGGCTTTTTGTTGCCTCGCTCATGCCAGGCTGGTTCCTTCCCACAGTGAGTGGGGCAAGGGCAGAGGAGCATCCCATCAGCTGGGTAATGGCACGGTGGTCTCAGGCAGGGCAGCAGAGGTGCTGTGGGGAAGCATGGCCAGGCGTGTGGCTCTGAATTCATTCTGCCCAGCAAGGATGGGGATGGCTGGCTTGTCTCTGTCTGTGCTGCCACAGGTGGGGATGAGATGCTGGGAGGCAGCGTGTGGCAGGATGGAGGTTCAGCAGTAGCCAAAGGTAAAATATTCTGTGATGGGCCACCTCACCGGGGACCTTGCAGGGACCCTGTCCCCTGTGCTGCTGAGCTGGGGCACTGGTCTCTGGCCTGGGACACAGCAGCTGGCAAAGGAGCTGCCTCCCGGACAGAGAGTGACGGATAAAGAGCACTGACTAACACCATCCCCTGGGAGACCGAGATCAAGGGAAACCCTCCAGACAAGATAAACACCAGGCACTCCCTTTTTCACACTGGAAGCTAATTACTTCTCCTTAATTCTCCTGCCAAATACCCAGATCAGAGCAAACATTATCAGCAGGAGAAAGTGGAAGGAGAGCAGGGCGAAGGGCACCAACCACAGCGGGAGCACCTCGGTGCAGATCCCAGACCCAGCAGAGTCGGTGGCTGCATCTCCCTTTGCCTGTGGCTGAGGCCAAGCCATGTATTTACAGCAGTACCTATGTGATTCCACAAGAGGTTTAGCTACTGAAACCCATGGCACAAGTAGGGGGAAAGTACCACCCGTGTCCTGGAGAGGCTGTGGTTATCTCGGCAAGGCTGAGATCTTCCACTTGGTGAGAAAAGCTCCAGTTGGGTTCTGTTGCTCTAAAACGCAGCAAGAGAGGGAACACCAGAGAATTCTGCCAAGCGGAGTTTTGGGAGGGGAAAAAACCCAAACATTTGTTTTGGATGGATGAAAGAATCCCTTCCGATTTTATTTCTCGGAGTCTGTGACATTTTAAAAACACTGCAATAGGAAAGACAATGGATGTTCTGAGAAGCCCCCAGCTGCCTTATCAGAACTCCGTTTTTAAAAGAATGAAGCTGTGCTGGAAGTGGCACATTTCTATGCAATGCTGTACTCTGGGGGAATCTGCATTTTTCCAGCCAAAAAAAAAAGGATCAGCACAAAACTCAAGCCCTGAGCTCAGAAAAGTCTGTGAGAGGGAACTGCTCCTGATCCTGGTGGCTGCTCAGGCCTGGACTTCATGGCTGGGAGGAGAGAGGCAGAAGCAGGAGTCAGGCAGCCTGCAGTGAGGAGAAGCTGGGAGGGAGGAAGGGAGTGGATAATTAAGTGCATGTGGGGATAATGATCCCCCACCCTGTCCAACGGGGTTCCTCAGGCTGCTGCCGCCTCCTGGGAGCTTCTCATGCTGGTTCATAAAGCCCTTGCATCGCCCCTTGCCAAGTGCAGAGCTGTTTGCCCAGCTCAGACGAGGGGCTGGCACGATCCCTCCAGCTGCAGCGTTACCTCTTGCCGGTCAGTGTGCAACCCCAGGCTGGGTGTATTCCCCATTTTCTCCCGGAATTTCGCTGCCAGGAGCCGGGTGTGAGCCGCCGCGGAGCGGGACACGCTGTGCTGCACACACACCACCGCATCTCCCGCCCTGCCTTCCCTGCCTCCTGCAAGGCAGCAACACCACCAGAGGAGGGAGACTTCGTGTTCCAAGGGCAGGTGCTTTCGGGGCCTGCGAGGTCAAGGCCTCCTCTGCCCCTGCCAGCCTTCCTCCTCCCTGCGAGTCGCTGGGATGCACATCCAGCTGCAGAGAGCTCTTCCCAACATCCCGGAGCGCGCGATGCACGAGGGAACAGGAGACGAGCGTCACGTGCCGGCTCCCCGTTGTTGTTCTTGCCGAGAGTCTGCTGACTTCGGCTCTTGTAAACAAGGAGAAACCCAAATTGCTTCTAAGATAAACATGCAAATCAGAGGCAGACGCATCTATTTACTTGGCATCGTGCAGGCTGCGCTAACCCCCTTCCGCGGCTCGCCTCCGTGCTGGATGTGTCCTGCTCCTGTGCTTCCCACAAGAGCCGGCCCAGCTTCCCAAAGGACTCCCAGGCTCCCCGGGGGGCTCTCGTGTGGCCCAGGTCATGTCTCTGCCCTCTGCTCTGCTGCCAGGCTGACCAGCTCAGAGCTCTCCCTGGGTGCTCTCCACCCTGTACACGCAGCTCCCTGCAGGGTAGGAGGAGATCCCCGCACTTCCGTGTGGGCTGTGAGTTCCTGGGATCTGCTGCATCTTGTCCCAGGACACCTCGTTCCTCCTCCATCTTCACTGTGCTGGAATCTTTCTGGATCACTAAACCGTGCTTTTGGCCATGACGTGGAGTATGCAGCTTCCCAGTTGCTCTGCTCTTGAATGGGAAAGACCAAAAGGGTCAGGAAAAGCTCCATAGGTGTAGCAGTGGGAGATGGAGAGCATGGACAGAGCCCAAGGGACCTCAGCAACAGGCAGGTGGGAATTTCTGCTGCTGGGGAAAGGCCACCTCTGTGGCAGCCCAGCTGGCCCCAAATGTGTCAGTACAAGCCCAGCCAGGTGACCAAATCCACTGAGCAGGTGCTGAGGGAACTGTAACTCCAGAGATGAGAGCAGGAGGATGCTGCCAAAGGGAATTTCATTTCCCTTTCCTTAGATATAAACAACCCCCTGCAATACTGACCTGGGATACCTCCAGGACAGGCTGAGGTGGGGCCACAACACTCTTCTGGACTCACTGGGAAATATCAGATAGGAAATCTCTCTTGGAAAATGAGGCTTCAGAGAAAGGAATGAATTTCGTGGGAATAGGTAAAATTACATGGAATCAGAACTTGCTCCTGATGCTCTTCCATAATGCCAAGGTGTTCCTGAGAAATAAGTGAATGCCCTAATTTAGCTTCTAATGAAATTTATACTAGACACTGCTGTACCTTGTATTTCATTTTTTCACCATTTCATATGGCATTGGAAAACCTATTTGAGTGTGACTTGATTTCAAAAGGGAAATCTTTGGAATTGCCATTCTCAGGCAAATCTCAGCATCTTTGAGCTCTGCATTGAAACAGCTGCTGCAACATCGGAAGTTCCCACTGTGAGGAAATCAGGGTTGCACCAATACCATTAAAGGTACAGTCTTAGATTAAGAGAAGCTGAGCTTAACTAAAATCACTGTCACAGCTTTATGGGGGAGAAGAATGCCCATGCAGGCAGCTCTGGTGATGCAGAGAGCCAGGGGCCAAGTGCAGGGAAGCTCAGGGAGCTGCTCTCCAGCACAGAGAGCTTTCTTCCCTGTCACGTGTTAACCCAGAGCTTGTGGCTGAAAACCTGAGGATCCCAAAACTTTGCCAACCGTTTGTACCTCCTTGTTGGGTGGCAGATCCGGGCGGGAAGAGGAGCATGGAGGGATGAAGCACCCAGCGGCAGGAGAGGTTCTGGCTGGACACACCTCTGTAAGCGCAGTCAGGGTGATGGCTTTGAAGCCACCAAGGGATGCTCCTCCAACCCAAAGGGTCTCAGCTCTGACATCGCAGGGAATGGGCTCTCAGCTGGAGAATTTGCTCTTCCTGGCACTGCTGCTCCTCACCCAGTGCAGGATGTGCTCAGCTCAGGTAAAGCATCCTGGACACCTGAAATGCCTGGATTCCCAGTCATGCTGGCTGCTCCCAGGGTTCTGAGCACTCTCTTCTCTTACAGAGAGGCAGAGCAGCACTCAGGGGCTCTGAACCTCACCAGGCCATGTTTAAAACAGCAAAGAAATCAAAACAAAAGGGCAAGCAAAGCGCCCAGTGGCGTCTCTGCCATGCTCAGTGTGTGTGTCCCAACTCAGTGTCCTCCAAGGGCCACCAAGTGCCTGTCACATTTCACTGTCCCACCTAATATAACTCAGGTAAGTAATCTGAGCACCATTTGGAAGAAATGCTGAGATTGGAGCTCTTCCACATCTCCCACTGATCCCATCAGCTGAGCTGGGCCTCAGAACCAGCATAGGACATTCTCCTTGGTACTGGTTCTGTTCTCATCCCCAGCATGCCATGCCACGAATGCTGCCTGCTCCCAGAAACATCCCAGGGTGGGGGGCAGCCTGGGGCTCGTTTAAGGCTCCAATGTTGTTTTCAGCCTGGGGGGATTTCTCCAGGTCTTCCTGAAAAACTAAATGCTGCAAAACCCCCAGAGCCCCCCTTGTCTGTGACCGGGTGAAGTGTTGGTCTGGCTGTGCCTCTTCAGCCTGACCTGTGCCCACGCACTGCTCCAGTGAGAACACCTCCAGCCTCCTCTCCTGCAGAAGTGCTGGGGGATGGCTCTGCTCTTGGGGGTCCTCAGGCTCAGCTGGTTTTTGCTCAGAGCCTTGTCGCTGCTGACTTCTGCTCCAAGAGCTCTGAGGCTGAGCTGAGAGCATGGTCTGGATTCTTGGTGGCATCAGGGGCTGTTGGAGTCCATCCCCTGGGAAAAGTGATTCACCTCCCCGTTGCTCTGTAACAGCTTTGACAGTCCTGAAGGATCCACTTGGGAGCCAAACTATCTTGGCTTCTGTCCCCTTCCTATCCCATTGAGTCCACACAAAATCCGTATTTTGGTGGGAGGCTGGAAAGCCCTAGGCAGCTATTGGAGGTGCAGATAGGATCAAATCCAACATCCCTGCCTCTTTGCCTGATAAAGAGCAAATTCCAACATACCTGGCAGCATTTCACCTCCTCGAGTTCTTTGCATACTTCCCAAGGATGCTGCACCTTCTTTCCTCTGCTCTCCCTGGCTGTGGCAGACAATTTACAGCCAAGTACTTCGGGTTGCAAGGTGCTACAGACATCTGAGATATTATTTTAGTATTACAAACCCTGAGTATTTTATTAAGCCCCACTGGGAACAGGGCCATCCTGGCCTGCTGGAATTGTTAACACCTTGGAATGATTAATAGTCCTAATTTCCTCACTTAGAGCCACTACTCTGCATGTTGAGAGCGTTAGTCTCACTTGAATAATTTTTAATATCATAATGCAGTGCCACTCAAGGGGCATATTTTTAATTTTCTGCACCGTTATCTTTCTGTTTCTTGGGCATCCCCCTTTTTCCACTTGTCTGCCTTGGGGTCCTGGTCGGAGTCCCCTCTCTGTGGTTTTCCTGCACCCCTGTGCAGCCAGTGGGATGTGGTTTCTGTGGGAAGGACTGAAGTGCTGTGGTCCTGGGGAGGTGGAGCAAATGGGTGCTGTGCTCTACTGTCCCCTGGGTGGATGTGGGAGGGTTTGCTGCTGGCATCTTGCCTGAGAGTGCCACGGAAACTGAGGTCTCAAGACTTCACTCAGCACTGGGTGAAAGCTGTTCCTTGGGACATCACGGGCGATGTATGAACGCAAAATAAGTGCTCACCAAAAATATGCTTTATCCTTAAGCATCAATTTTATTTCTCCCCAAATCTCAAAGCCCTTTGTGAAGAGCTGGGGAGGTAAGACGGTCTCTGGTGGTAAAGTTGGATGTACAGTTCTCTCGTCCATGGCCGTGTTTCCATGGGATCTGGCGCAGCACAGATCTCCTCACAGCACTGCTTTACTTGGTATTAGCAAGAGTAAGAGCTAATGAGTTTGGAAGAGCAGAAGGATTTTTCTCCTTCTGCATTTCTTCCTAAGAAAGATTTCCTATAGGTGAAAGTGACCCTAATGACAAACGGCCCAAGCAGTACGGTTAGGATCATTATAACGGCGCAGAGTGACTGAGCGAACCCATCTGTTCCACCCACCCCAACCGAGCACACCAGGGCTGCTGCAAAGGCCACAGGGTTCATTCCCCATCAGTCTGATGTTACTTTAAAACTTATTTTTCACGGCACGGCTGCCTGGACAGCCAGAGCAGTGGAGCGCCTCGGGATAAAGACTTCCCGGTCACTGACCTCCTGCTTTTATTGCCATGCAAAGTGCTCTGCAACAACAAACTGACAGCTGGGGCAAACCCTTGGAGATCCCCGGTGCCCTGAGTGCTGCATGTCCTCTCCCCTTTGAGGTGGTACCTTGTCCCTTGTCCCTGTCCCCTGTGGCAGGGAGGTTGGAATTAGATAATCTTTAAGGTCCCTTCCAACCCAAACCATTTTGGGATTCCGTGATTCTCTATCTTGCCTGCAACAGTGCCCAGACTGAGTGGGTGATGAACTGCTCCACAGTGAGGGCACTGGGATGGAAGGAATGGTTCTTCTACAGCACAGGATGGCATCGGAGCTTAGGACATGCAGCCCCTGGAGCCCCCACGCAGGCTGTGAGACCCTCTGCGGGTGGCTGTGGGTCTGCCCAGCTGAGACTGGCACGGAGGGGAGGCAGCGGCACCCCCAAAGGGTTACTCGGCGGGCTGTGGAGCTCCTCCATGCAGCTGTCTTTCCCTTGGCTTAATTTCAAGCATTCCTATTGATGCTATTTCCCCTCCCACACACCTCAGCGTGATGCCTGTTGAAATGAGCCCCTCTCTCCTAGATCCTGTATCCACACATACGTGTGGCTCCGTTTTTCCATCACTCCTTGTGCCCATCCACCATGAACGAGCGCTGGTGTCGCAGTGGAAACACATGGCAAACCCCAGAGAAGAACAGCAGTGGGGGCACTGCTCCTGCCAACCCATGGTGCTGGGAATGTCCCCTTCTCCACCTGCAGTGGGATGTCCTTGCCAAACCCTTGGCCAGAGCCCGATACCGTGTCCAGGGGTTGTTCTGGCACAGAGGGAACCATGGACACTCCTGCTTCATGATTTGCCCTGTGTGTGTTTTCTGTGCCAATGAACACACTCCTCCTTCCCTGGCCGAGGAAGGGAGCTGGACCATGGTAGCTGCCTGACTCTGAAGTGGAGCATCCCTCAGAATTCCCATCTGGGCATCATGCCCTGGAGTTCAGCAGCTCCCCTGGAGCCCCCATACCCTGCTGATGCCACGGGCAGCCCTATGTGGTCACCAGGTTCCCACGTGCTCCCCAACCCACAACCAAACTCACGCTCGTCTGCCTTCCACAGACTTGTTTTATCTCTTTGGGAGCCTGATGCCTCCCATCTGTTCCAATGCCAGATGAAATTAAATATTTGTAGTTTCCAAGGGCTGTGGTTAGCAATAAACAAGTTAGCTAACAAGGATTTGGTGCTCGGGGGGCTGGGGGGGCCCACGCGGGTTGCCAGCGAGCGGGTGTGTGTGAGGGTGGGGTGCAGGGGGGCGCGCAGGGCTTGCTGTATATTTTTCTTTAACCAAACCTTCAGTTTTAGAATGGTTTTCCACACCAAAGCGGCTGGCGGGGCTCTCAATAGCGAGTAAACTCTACTTAGTTATTTACACCGAGTTTGTTTATTGCACAGTTTATGTTTATAAGCAACATTTGTCTAATCTCCCAAATCTTTCTGAAGGAATTTCGGAGGCCACTTTTGGGGCCTGATGGCCTCTCTCAGGGTGCGGGGCACAGCCCTGCCAGCCGCCGGCTCCAGGACCACGCTGGTCTCCCCACGCAAGTGTAAACGGGATTTAGGGATTTTCCCCGTTGCATTCCTTCTTAATTTCCGCCTGTGTTTCAGCTGGTATTTTGTTGCTAAGTAACACTTTGGAGTTGGGAAGCATTTACACGAGGGTGCTGCTCCCCACAGCCACCGGCCAGCCCGCCTGTCACCGCTAGTCACGGTGGCCTCGGAGCGTGGCCACAACTGCGCTGACCACAACCACAGCGTCCCCACCCCGTCCCCTCTGCCCACGTAACGCTGGCACGTGCCCTGGCACACACACGCACACCCACGGCCACTTTTTTGGATGCCAAAGTTCACCAGTTCCTGGCGCTTCTGCGAGGCGGTTGAGCCGTTCCCTGACGTCACTCAAAATTAATAATTTGCAGTTGTTTAGAAGAAACATTTGGTTGATATTTCCTTTCCATGTACTGTGATCAGAAGGGACCCGGTTTTTCCTATTAAACTACTTAAAAAGTTGACTCTGAAAATGAGAAGCATTTCCTCCAGTTCCACAAGTTTATTGTGTGTGAATCCCTAGAAGAATTTGGCAATAATAATTAAAATAAGGAACGATGATGCACCACCAAATGTATTTACTGTAATATCAGTGGTGCTAAAGATGTGTTTGGAAACCTATGCAAATCACTGAATAACTTTTTCCCAAACCACAGCTGGTTGAAACCATTTTCAGTAAAACCCAATTTCATCCAAACACGCTATTTTATCACAACTGACACGTCCAGCCCAACAGCGCTCAGTTCAGTTTAGACTTTTCTTAGGAATGTTCTGCTCTACAGAAGAGAAAGTTCAATTGAAAGTGTGAATTTTAGAGTTTAATATATTTAGGTTTTGATATTTTTTGTTTGGTTTTGTTTTAAAAGTCATGTATTTAAGGTCCTTGGGACCAGTTCTACGTGCTGAAAATGCCCAGAGGCATCGTGCCTGGCTGCACCACGGCCATGGGGCTGCACTGGGGGGCTGCCCAGCCCTGGCCACCCCCTGCCCCGGCACCCCAGGGCTGCCCCGCTCTCCTCTCCTCTCCCCTGCCAGGCAGGGATTGTCTGCAAGCTGAGAACACAAACTGCTGTGGGAGCTAAATCTAGCTTCCTCCAAACAAGCCACAGCTACCGAGGCTTAAAACGTGGCTGGTTTTCCTCCCGCTTGCTGGGAAGCGACATGTGCTTGGAATGAGGGCAGACCGCGGCGGAGAAGTGGGGTTCGACAGCAAGGGAAATGGGTGGTATTTACACTCCTCCTAAAGAAGGAATTCTCACCCTTCAGGCAGCGTCCACGTGTGTTACCAGAACTGCCCAGCTCAGATGATGCTGTGACTGCTCCATACCTCCTGTTTTTCCCATGCACCCACTCCTCAGCTTTAACGAGCCTCCCCTTCTCCTGCCTCCTCGATAATGGAAACAACCCAACTTCTCTACTGTCCCTTCCTTCTTTCCCCAGCTTTTAGGATTTTAGCAACCTCACCTTGCCCACAGAAACCATCCTGCCTTCACCTGCCCTGCTGGGTTGAGGCAGAGCTGGCTCTGGAAGCCAGGCCAGTGCTTGTATCAACCTGAGACTCCCCAACAGTGACTCATTTTCTCTCCCGGTGGTTCCAGTGCCCTGCGGCTGATCAGGCTGCAGGAGATCTCCTCCGGGCATGGCTGGGAATGGCACGGCTCTTGCTCGTTTGCTCAGTATGTGCGCCCCCCCCTCCCCGAGCCTCTCCCGCTCTCTGAAAGAAGCTGCTCCTTCCACTTTTTGCGCCTGGTTGCCACAGGCTGCCTGAGCGGCACGTCCCCTGAGCTTCTCGCTCCCTTCCAGCCCCACAGCTTTTCCATCTGCCTTCCTCACCCTGGAATCGCTCCTCCAGGGATGCCAGCCCGGCCGCGATTGCCACACGCCCAGACGTGCTCTCAAACACCGGGAATACTTGTGCTATCGGCATGACTATTAAGTGCTCCCGGGCCCTCACAGAGTGCTCCACGGTAGCTGAGGAATTCCAGAAACCACCGTTCTCTTGCAGTGGCAGATGGGTTGAATTTGATTAAGTTCTGCCTCATCCACCGCGATCTGCTAATGATGATGAGATTGGCGTGGAAAACACTGTTTTCCACAAGATTAGAGAGGACTTTTATAGGGTGGGGGACACTGAGAACTTTTCTGGAGCCAACTATTTTTTTCTCCAGTGTTGCTGAACTACTGAAGCAGCACGAGGTCGCCTGGAAAACTTTGAAGTCCTTGTTTTCCTAATTACTCTCATTCTGCATACATGAATTTTCATTGTTATAGGAACCGGGGCAGGAGGAGACTTAATTTCTAGAAGGCTCGTGTTTTCTATGGCATCATTTCTATCTGTTACAGGGCCTCATCCTATCCAAAGGAGGGGGAACAGCAACTTCTTCGCTTCCCAAGAGCTGTAATATAAGCGTGCGGGGCAACACCGCAGCCCGTAGGGATGGGGGAAGTCCGGCGGCACCAGCGGAGCTGGGAGCTGCTGCCTCTTCACCAGCCTAAACCGTACCGAGGGGCTCCTCCTGCTCCCCGCCCTGCCCGGGAACGGATGGTTTTTAGGGGGGTTACGGCTTCCCGACAGAACGGGGGGGTCCCCGCAGCAAGTCCCGGTCCCAGGAGAGGGGCGGCGGCGCTTTCGGGGTGTCCGGGAGCGCTGCGGTGGCTGTGCCCCGGGGAAACACCCGGCACCGGCAGCGGCTCCGACCGCCGCGCTGCCCCGGCACACCGGGACCCCCGGACCCCCGGACACCGGGACTCCCGGGACGCCGCCGGAGCCGCGCAGGTGGAGCCGCGGAGAGCCGGGCCCCGCGATGCGCCCGGCTGTGCGGGGAGAGACGGGGAACCCGCCACACAGCCCCGGGCTGGACCCCGCCGGCTCCCACGGCCGCACGTCGGGCTCTGGGCGCCGGCCCCGGCACGGCGGGGCTCGCTGCGCTCCGGCCGCCGGTCGGTCTTTCCCGTCGCTATCGCCATCCGAGTCTCCATCGCCATCTGCATCCCTATCCCGTCGCCGTTCCCATTCCTGTTCCCGTCCTCATCCCTATTCCTATCTCCATCCCCATCTCCATCCCCGTCCCCTTCTCCGTGCCCATCCCCGTCCCTCGGCCGCGCTCCGCGCAGCTCCCGCCGGCGGCGGCCCCGGGACCGTCGGGGCGGCGGCGCCGTCGCGGGGACTCACCACCACGAGGAGTCGGCGCGGGGCGTCAGGGCGAGCAGGAGGAGGACGAGGGGGAGGCAAAGCCGGGGGGCCGCGCCCGCCGTCCGAGGGAAGGCTCCGCACTCCGCACGCCCGGGGGCCACGGCAATCCCAGGAGACGCTTCCAGGCGGTTTGGGCTGAGCATATCTCTCCGGGGCGGGGTCCAGACGGAGAAATGACCGGAGAGGGGGGTCCTGCCCGCGCTCCCCTCGGGGCACTGCCCGTCACGGCCCCGCGGCGCGTCCGCCGGCTCCGCGCTGCTGAGCGAGCCCCGGCTGGGCCCCCGCGCCCAGGCTCATGCTGCTGCGGGGGGCGGCGGGGCCGAGCCGGGGGGGCTGCGGTGGGGGGGGCTCCCCACGGGGCTGCGGGGCGCTCAGCGGGGCCGGAGCCCCCCGAGCGGCGCGGGGCGGGCGGCGGGGCCGGGCCGGGCCATGGAGGTCCTTGCGCGGAGGGCGAGGGCGCTCTGGGGATGGGAGCGCGGGGGCCGCGGCCAAATATTGCCGGCGCCCGCCGTGCTGCGGGCTCTCATTGGGCAGAGTCAGAGGCGCGGAGCCGCCGCTCCGGCCGGACCGACCCCCGCCTCCCCGGGGGCACGTCGGACAGCCCCCTCCGGGCTCCTGCCCCCGCCGCCGCCCCGCACCGGAGCCGCTCCCACCGCCGCCGCTGCAGCCGCGGGGATGCGGCGCGGAGCCGCCGGTCGCGGCCGCCCCGTCGGGCCCCGCCCGGGGAAGGGGCGCAGCGGGATGCGGGGATGGGGGCCGGCTCCGCCCGCGCTCGCCCCCGCCAGGTGTCACTGCAGGGTGGGAAACCGCAGGGTGGGCCGCGCTCCGCGGGGCTCCGCGGGGCTCCGCGCCCCGTCGGGGGGCTGTGCCCGCCCGTCGCAGTGCCCGCGGCTCTGGCGCGGGCGGGAGAGGCTGTGCCCGGGGGGCGGCTTGCAGAGAGCTGGCGACGCCGGTGTAGGGTGGCCGTCAGGGTCCCAGGAAGGGGAGGGAGGCGGTACAGACCCGCAGGTGCCCGGGGAGCTGCAGGCAGCGGTTTGGGGGATGGGACACAATGGGCACGCACGCCCTGGGACGGTGATGGCCCCAGTGAGGGTCACCACCTGGCATCAGTGTCCAAGCCCCAGGTACAGCCCTTTGTGCCACTTTGATGAGGGCTATAACACCTCTATGTGCCTCCGTCACCTGCGAGTTTGAAGCAGGGAGAGCTGGTGGATGAGCCGCCTTGGGCTCTCCTTCCTTTGTCATCCTAAAATTGTTGGCTGGCAGCTGTTGAAGACTAGCCTTACCTGAAAGCTGCCTCTTCCCTTGTGGTCCCCGTGGGGCTGGTTCTTCAACACCACGGGAGGTAAGCAGGCATTTGGGTAACCTCTCATTGCCAGCTCTTTCCCAATATGCCTAATTGTAAAACTCATTATCCACCGAAGTCCTTTCCACATTGTCGGAGGGAGCCCTCAGCTGCCTCCTCCCCTCCGCCCAGCTCAGCTCATTCTGCTCTTTCCTTCCCGTTCCTGTTGTTCAGATCAGAGAACAACTTCCCCAGCCTGAGAGAAATGGGGACTAGAAGCTCATACTCGGTTATAATCCAATTATACTTCAGAAAACTGCAGTGGCAGAAAGCTGGTGCTGGTGGGGTGCTGTCCTTTTGTCCGAGAGCCCAAATGGAATATTGCATTACAGCTTATCCCTGAAGTGGTGGCACTGAAAAGGCTGATATTTATAGACTGTGAAAGGCTGTGAATTTGTTTAGAAGACCCAACACAGCGGGCAGCGTGCTGGGGGCTCTGCTGTGGCCATTTCATGGGCTTTTCTCTGCTACTGGGTTGTTTTCACACAAAGAAAGGAGCCCGAGTTCTCTGTATCCTGCTGTGATGGGGAGGGAAGGGGGGAGGTGACAAGCACCAGGTTCATCTGGGTGTGCAGCTCCTGGCTGTGACGTGGTGCTGGGCAGGAGACCTCTGGCTCAGGGTGAAACTCAGGATGAGGGCGAGAGGCAGCGGTGCCAGCCCTGGGAGGGGAGGGTGATGGATGTCTGCAAGGGGGGATCACAACTGAGTTTTGGTGTTGAAGTGAAATGCTCAGGCTGAGTTTCAGAGCTTTGCACCCACCGTGCTGAATTTCCCTGTCAACCTGGTGGCTTATTTTGATGCTCCTCTCCATAAAACCCAACTGACAGCCCATGGACTGTCCCCTGGGTTTGTGTCAGGCTCTCCCTGTGTTGGGCAGTGAGGAGGCCAGGGTAGCTCTTGCTCCTCTGACTGTGGCTCAGCCAGGCAGAGCCTCGTGTTTGATCTTCCATTCAAATTAGCAGCGCTCAGGGTGTCTGGGTGCTTCGTCCACATGAGCTGTGGTGAGTAAATAAACAAGGCTCTGCTTTCAAAGGCTTTCACGATTCATTAACTTCAAAGGAAAGGGCTCTCTATTTTCTTAGCAGGTCGGTCACTCCACAGACTCCATCTGGGTGCTGAAGGTGGTGGCTGGTCATGCTGGGAAGTTGGGGCAGCCTCTGCAGGGTCTGTGTCACACACAGAGCTACGGCAAGGAGCAGAGGGATGGGACATGGTTGGAGTTATCCCTTGGGAGAAGAGCAGGGTAAGGAAATGCATAGATGAGGATAGTCTATGGCATTCCCTGCCCCTAAAGGATGCTCTGTAAGTGGCATCCAGCCTGCAGCATGCTCAGGGCACCATCAGGCAGGGTTTGCAAGCCAGGGATGGGTACCAGATTCCCCCCCCTGCTCTGCATAAGTCTCCCCATCTTTCCACGGAGGTGAAGGCAGTGTGGCCTCACCTGCCCCTGCCACCTCCCCGTGGGTGAGGGTGCTCTGCCCTGTGAACCCAGCTCGCTCTGGCAGTGTGAGCAGGAGGTAACTCTCCCTCTCCAGCTGTCCCTCCCACTGGATTCCTGCTTTGATTGTGCAGGCACAGGTGCTGGGGCTGTTCCAGGCGTGTGGAGCACGCGGAGGTGGCAGAGGGATTGCTGCCATGCCCCCAGAATGCCCGTGCTGGGTACCTCTAGGAAGCTCACCTTTCACATGGCAGCCCCAGGAATAACTCAGAATAACTCTTTTCATAATCACAGCTGCCTGGAACCCCAAGGGGAAAAATCAGTGTCCCGGGATAACCCTCAGCACCAGGCTGGCTGACCTCATGGGAAACCCATTTTCTGAGGCAACAAAGACCTATTATAAACATATTCATTTGGAACTTATTTTGGGATGGATAGTGCAGCTCAATAAAGATCCTGAATTTGTGCAAAAGGGACCTGAGAGGGATTGTATGCCACTGGGGGCAGTGCAATGGGCACAGCCTTGTTTCTCCTCCAGCCACAGCACAGCAGGGGACACAGTGCTGGACATTGGCACTGCCCAGCACAGTGGCACAACAGAGCCCCAGGAGAGAGCTGTACTTGAAGCAGAGTGTCCTGCTCCGTGCTGGGGGCTCCACTGCTGGCAGAGCTGGCCCTGGAGCTCCACATTCCCCAGCTTGTGCCAAGGAGGATGCTCAGGAGAAGCAGTTCCAGCTGGATGGAGGCAGATTAGGGGTTCCTTGCTGAGGGGCAGCACTGGGACACCACTGGAACCCAGTGCTCTCTGCAAGCTGCACCTGGTCCAGCAAAGACGAGCGTGTGGTTAGTGTTGAGCCCTGACAACTCCAGCACTTGGCTATGAAAGGAAGGTCTTTTATCCCCCAAAAGAACACAGCTCCCAGTGGCTGAGCAGTCCCCAGTTAGCCCTGGCTATCTCCCCAAGGTCTGAGATGCTAAGAATACATTTTGGAGAGCTACAAATAACCAGGAGGATGAATTGACCCTTCGTTACAGCCCCCACCACCATAGAAACAGGAGCCAAACAAACAGGCACGAGCCAGCCCTGTTAGCAGAGCAAAGGCATGTACTTTGTTAGTCTATCCCCTGGCTCCCCTGTTAATTGCTTTGTTCCTTCTCAGATTAATTGATGAATTGCTGTGTGGACATGCAATTCCTAGTCTTGCAGCCACGTGGTGTGTGTAACCCTTTGACCTCTGCTGATATGTGGGACATCCTCCCTTCCATGTGTGCCTGCCAGTGCCCAGCTGGAGGTGGGCAGCTCCTGTCTCATGAACATGGGAAGGTTCAACTGCAGGCAGGAGTAAAGGTCAAATAGTGAAATTAAAACCCTGATGTCACACACGCATTTCCACCCAGGAGTTTCTGTGCCCTCTCAGAGGCTTTTGCAAGGTGCGGTGCACTGGGAAGAGCCGGTTTCCCATCACCAGACCCATCCTGCACCATGGCATCAGCTTGGACCTGGCTCCATCCCTCCTTTCCCTGCCCACCAGCCTGGTGGGCTCCTCCCAGAGCAGCCCGATGTGCCCGAGCACCCAAGTTCAGACGGACTGCCACAAATCCCGCGGCGTTTGTCATAAAAGTCCCCGAAGACCAGAGATGGTGCAATAACACCTAAAAATACCCGCGCCGAGCGGCCCCGGTTTCCGTCATCCTCAGGAGGCATCTGTGTATTGTGTGTGCGGGAGAGCAGGACGGGGAGAAACCGGCCATAAATCCTGCGGGGCTGCGCTCCCGCCGCTCCCTCCCACCGACGGCGGCCGGCCCGGGGCTGTCTGGCAGACGCGAGCCCCGGCTGTCATCGGCACATCAGACGGGGCTGAAATTCGACAGGCCTGTGGAAAAACACGGGGTGACATCACGCAGAGACACCATCCCACTGATTAATCTCCGAGGTCAGCGGCTGCCTAGTTTATAACCAGGGAAGGGATCTGGGGTGGGTTTTTACGGGGGTGCCTGTCCCGCATCCCCGGAGCCTTCCCACGCCGGTGGGCGCACCTCTGCCTCCGCTGGACACTGCTGGAGCAGCCGGAGCACCAAAATCAAGCCTAGACCGGTGCCAGAGTACTAAAGCCCACCTCTGTCCAGGTTCCAGCTGTTTTCTTTGCTCCTGGAGTTTCTCCTCACCCTCCCCAAGCAGGAACAGCTCATCTCCCCCCCAAAACACAGCACATCAAACTTGAAATGTTTTGTGAAACTCTGTCAAGCTTTGGGGAAAAGGGAGGGTGGTCCCCTAAGGCACAAAAATGTTCTGTTTCTTCAGTTTCAAAACAACTTTTCCCATTTCCAATGACTTTTTGTTCTGTGCTTTTTAACATTTTCTTTCTTCTTTATAATGCAAACTGAAATTGCAGTTAAAATAATATATTTCAAATTTATCAGTTGAAGCATTTCAAGCCATCCATTTCTCTAGGTTTTCTTTTACAGATAACCTGGAAAGCTCTGGGTTGGGTGATTCTGAATTGGAACAAAAACAGGTTTCAAAATGTTTTGCAAAGATAGAACTTCATCTCTGCTGCCAAGTGGGAAGTGGCCAAGGGGAGAAAAAAACCCTATCAGGTATATCTCTAGCATTGTTTCTAAGTGGAGAATTTTTCCTGTGATTAATGAAAATGGGGAAATAGGGCCAAATCCTGCACATGATTTGACCACAAAGCTTGTAAAAACACACTGGTTGGTCCAGAATGACCAGGTTTAATTAGCTCTCTCCTATCTAGGGATGCGATTTGTCGCTGTCAGTGCAAGGAGGGATTTATGTTTCCTCTTCCTCAGGAATACGATCGGTGTCTGAGTATTAAGAGTAATCATTTCACTAATGTAAGGCAAATTTCTTATCCCACAGCACTGGCAGTGAGGGGGATGCTGCTGAGCCACAGGTGGGGGTCAGATGAGTGCCTGACAGTGATGAAGATCCACTGCTGTTGTCATGAACCCCTGCTCAGCTCCTGGACACAGGGGTCACCTTCTCCTGGGTGGAGGTGACCCACCTGGGCAAGGCTGACCCACAAGGCTGTGCTTGTGCAGCCTCACCTCGAGTCCTGTGCGCAGTTTTGGGCACCACAATATAAGAAAACTATAAAGCTATTAGAGAGCATCCAAAGGAGGGACATGAAGATGGTGAAGGGTCTAGAGGAGAAGCCATGGAAGGAGTGGCTGAGGTCAGTTGGTCTGCTCAGCCGGGAGAGAAGGAAACAGCTGTCAAAGCTCATCAGGGTCTGCAACTTCTTCACGAAGGGCAGCTCCAACTTCTGCTCTGGTGATCAGCCACAGGTCCTGAGGGAAAGGCTGGAGATGTGTCAGGGGAAGTTTGGGTTGGATATCACAAAAAGATTTTTCCCCCAGAGGGTGGTGGGTACTGAACAGGCTCTCCAGAGCAGTGGGCATGGCCCCAAGGCTGCTCAAGGGGTTATTTGGACAACACTCTCAGAGACCTGGTGGGATTTTGGGGTGTCTGTGCAGGACCAGGAGTTGGACTTGATCCCTGCGTGTCCCCTCCAGCTCAGGATATTCCTTGATTCTATGGGTCTATTCTATCCACTTCCCTTGGCATGACCGGAGCCAGCTCAGCAGCTCTGGGTCACCTTTCCTTGTCTGTTTGTGAGCCCATTCTGCAGCCCTGCGGGACTGAGGCACCCCAGAGCCATCTGCCAGGTCCCAGGGCGAGCAAAGAGCTGCTCCTGGGCCGGTGGCATCATCGCAGCAGCTTTCCTGAGCAAAGTTCCCACGTTTTTTCTTCTGCCCTTTGAAGCAAGTAGCATCACGCCTCCCCAGGCCTGATCCACCAAGGCTGCCTGCTTGCTCCCTGCTGCAGCCCCAGTGTGGTCTCTGAGTCCCAATGAATCTCCACGGAACTGCTTGAGGTTTTGCAGCTTGATGTGGCAGAGAATTTGGAAGGAGAAAGAAGGTGGAATAAGGGAGGAAGTGCGGAGAGCCCAAGCATAACTCCAAACTAGGGCAGGAAATGCACTGCACATAGCTCTAACCTTATCATCCAGGATGGATTTTAAGTGCTTCTTCAGTGACTCATCATCCCTGAATGGGTTTGAAGGACTGTCTGCCGGAGAGGAAAGGCCAGAGAGCTCAGATCAGATAACAGGTTATTACAAAGCCCTCACGCTGCCGCGGGGCATCTCCCAGGGCAGCCGGGGCTCTGTGGCCGTGAGGAGGGACAAAATACGGTCTCTCAAGTGTGATTCAGGTGGGCAGACAGTAGAGAACGGAACCTCTTTCTCCTCTTGTTTATCATAAAATCGTGAAATGGTTTGAGTTGGAAGGAACCTTAAAGATCACCTTGTTCTTGCCTCCCTGCCATGGATAGGGACACCTTCCACTGGACCAGGCTGCTCTAAGCCCTGTCCAACCTCGCCTTGAACACTCCCAAGGATGGGGCAGCTGCTGCTTCTCTGGGCAATTTCAACCTGGCTCCTGGAGCCAGGTGAGGATGGGGGCAAATAAAACCTGAAACACACGTTACGGAGCTAAATGTGCTGTAAAAAGCCCTCTCTGTATTGTGCCTTACATGAAAGATGCTGCTGCAGTTCAGAGGTTAACTTTTATCTTAAGCTCAGCTAGGAGCAGAAGAGTTTTAGCATTTTTTAAAATATCAGAAAAGTATAAAAAAAAGAGGACAAATTGTGATCTCTGCTACATTGGTATTAATGGGGAGAAATTTAATGGAAATCTGCAGAAGCTTCTGATTTACTCTTGTGTAAGATTGGATAGAAATAGCCCAAAGAATCTCATTGCTGCTGCCCAGATTCAGCTGCACAGCAGAGAGCTATTAATGCTCTGTTTTCTTCCCTTTGGTCAATACATCTTGCAAG
The DNA here is from genome assembly GCA_035583155.1 of Acropternis orthonyx. Taxonomy (NCBI): domain Eukaryota; kingdom Metazoa; phylum Chordata; class Aves; order Passeriformes; family Rhinocryptidae; genus Acropternis; species Acropternis orthonyx. Next base: position 5,965,604 of record JAWWEU010000076.1, on the reverse strand, counting down.
GCAGGAGGAAGCTGGATTATGTCTGCAAGTGTCCCAATGTCATGCTATGTCGGATAATGAACTGTGGATAAATTGGATCAGCTTTTCAGTTGCCAGCCTCTCTGAAATCCAACAAGGAGTCAGGGCAGCAAGCTGTGCTTTCAGGCTTTGCTCTGATAACCTCTGTGCTGCTGTCGAGAGCTATTGTGGTGATTCAGGGCTGGAGCAGGTGAAAATCATTGTTAACCTGGAAAATGTACAGCTCTGTTTGGCTTGGTGCTTCCCCATGCCTTGAAAATATCTGGCCTGGTGCATATCTGCTGTTCAAGGAAATAGAGATGTAATGAGAGCGGTCTCTCACTGAGCTGAATTTGGGCTTTGCTCTTGACCTGGTTATTCAGTTAATCCTGGTGGGTGAGGAGTGTGGCTCAGGAAGCATCCAGCCTCTCTGGAGGAATGTGAGGACCCTGAGGTTGGACACCTGAAGATCTGTGTTTCCATGGAAATGGAGGGTTTGATCCAGAGTGACTAGAGAATATTGAAAAACCCCAGCTTTGTAGCAGGGGTACCAACCCTGGCAGTGGAGAAGGCTTGCCAGCTCCTCTCCTGCCCTGCCTGGCTGTGGTACCTGACATGATGGGGGCACCCCCTCCTTGCCCAGCACCCTGCAGTGTGCATGCCCCAAGGACCAGTCCCTGTTCTCCCAGTGGGCTCCAACCCACTCCTGGTGATGCTGGGATGGGATCCCAGCTTGACTGGCACTGCCACGTGCTGCCCCTGCTGCAACCCATTGGCTGTGGCTCGACGAGGTTTCAGCAAGAGTCTGGGCGTTGTGGTGAAGGGTGACACAGGGTTCTGGCTCAGATCCAGCCATTCCAATGGCCACAGTGCCACAGCCTCCTGCTCTTTGTGCCTGGTGAGCCGCTCTGGGCCCAGCTGGAAAGCTTGGAGCATCATGGACCCTGAGGAGCCTGAGTCAGAGAGTCATAGAAATCCTCAAGTGCTTTGAGTTGGAAGGGACCTTAAAGCTCATCCAGTCCCACCCCCTGCCATGGGCAGGGACTCCTTCCACTAGACCAGGTTGCTCTGAGTCCTCTCCAACCTGGCCTTGGACACTTCCAGGGATGGGGCAGCCACAGCTTCTCTGGGCAACCTGTGCCAGGGCCTCAGCACTCTCTGAGTAAGTAATTTCTTCCAAACATCTAATCTAAATCTCTCTTTTAGTGTAAAACTATTCCCCCATGCCCTATCGCTCTCTGCCTGTGTAAATCCCCCGTGGCTGGTGCAAAGTTGAGCCCCTTCCCAGTGTATCCACGCGGAGCTCAGCCCCACACTTTATTATAACATTAAAAACCCCTCCGAGTGTCTCTCCCCCCGCGGGGCCGCTGTGAGGGGGGGGCTGGCCTGCCACTCCACGGGCAGGGTGTCTGTATTTTCATTGGAGCTCCCGGGAGCGTAATCCTGTTAAGGGCTGAGAGTCTGATTCAGCTGTCCTGCTATATGGCTAATCCTGCCAGCGGGAGCGAGCATTATCCCATTGCGGGCGCGGCTCTCCGGCCCCTCCAGGCACTGGGGTCACTGGGGTGTCTCTGGCCCCCGCTGCCAGCCCTGCTCCCCTCCCTTTGGGAAGCAAGCCCCCAGAAAACCTGGGAATTGTGTGCCACCCCGGGAGCCGTGCGAGGCTGTGTGGGCTCCTTTGAACTTTGGCTGAGCAGCTTAGTGCCCCGGGCGCTATGGTGGGCACGGAGCCCGGCTCCCGGTGGGCGCTCCACTGAGGCCGGGGAAATCCCGGCTTTGATCCCATTGTCCACTTTTGGGGCTGTGCTCTTCAATAGTTTCACAGGCAGGGAGTTAATTTACTCATTACCTGCACATTTGCCAGGCCTTAAATGCTATTTTTGCTCACATCCTCCCGTCGCTTCTGTGATTTCCCCTTATTTCGGGGAATATCACCCTCCTGCCGTGCCTGGGTTTTGCAGGCAGGATACAATCTGGTGGGGTTGGTATCCCTGCTGGCTGCCTTGGCTTCTGGGAGGGCTGTAAATGCTTTTTTAAAATAAGATTTCTACAAAACAGGCCATTTAAACGGCAAACCTCTTCAGAAAATAAAACACGGTTTTGCCCATCTCTTTCCTGAAAAAAAGAAAAAGCACAAAATCCAGTGTTGGTGAACAAGGAATATGTCAACAGAGTGGTAATAAAACACGTGAAATCCCACATCTGAGAGGAGGTGTGGAGAGATCCATGGGAAGCCCACAGAAGATTTCAGTGTGCAGCAGCCCTTGTCTTGGGTTCATTTGTGCCATTTGATTAAATTTGGCCACAACCCACCCCCTGAGCAGCTGTGCCAGGAATGCCCATTTCATCACTTTCTGCTATAACCTGAGACAGTGAATCTGGGGTTAAAAGCCTGAAGAAAGCTGATAAATGTGTATAATATAAACTACTGAAGACCAAAAAATTCTGAAAACACTGGAGAAAGTAAATACAATAAATTTGGGGTGACATTTCTCCTCCTGGCTCAGGTTTTCCAGCAACAGCTTCCCAGCCATCCCAACAGCCGCATCACCTCCAGAAGGACATGGAGAGACACCCTTGTGAAAGATTTTCTCCTTGAACTAAGTGAGCATGAGGAACCTTGGCTCTTTTTTTTCCACTTGGGATCTCCTGGGGGGTCTGGCAGTGCCACTGATGAGGGACAGATGTGGGTTCCTCTCCAGGAGCTCCTGTTCCCCCGCGGGCAGGGTGTGTGCCCCCAGCACCCACTGCCAACTCACTGCTGCCTGTCTATTTTTCCGTCTCTCTTCCTGTCTGGCTCCACAGGAACCTCTCACTCCACATCCCCTGTGTTCTGGTCCCAGGTCCTTGTCCAGACAGGTTGGATTTCCACGTGGAGAGGTTGGAATAGCTCTGTTTCAACTCTCAGCTCACGAGGGAGCTGCAAGAGAGCAGTGTGGGCTGTTTGTTAGTTTTGTTTTTTTATTTTGCTTGAACGCGAGCCATGAGGTCACCCAGTCTGCTGGGCTGTAGCTTAACCTGCAAGAATCAATGAAAAAGGGGAGAGTATCTTATGAGAGAAGGTGATAAAAGTGCATGTGTAGTGTTTCTAGAGCTGTCCATCCTGCGCTGACATCCTTGGGAAGATGCTGGTGGGAATATCCTTGCAAAACCCTTCCCAGTTTTCAGGCACAACCCACATCAGGGCAAGGCATTTTTGCTTTTCACTGTTATAAATCTGGGACAAAATCCATTACTGGTTCAGAGAGTACATTAAGAGTTTTGCTGGAAATCCCTTACAGGGAGACCTTAATGCTGAGGTGGTGACGTCAGATCAGCCCTGCTACACCACGAGCCACTTTTCTTTGGGGCAGGAGGGACCATCTCCTGTGCCATGAGGATTTCAGCTGCACATGAGGGATTCTTGTTTTCCTGCCTGCCTTCTTCCATGTCCAATTCCCTCTTGGCTGTCTGAATCCTGCCTGCCAATACCTGGCAGGGCTGCAGGCAGGTGATGGACTGGCAGTGGGCACTGGGTTCCATGTCCCTTCTGATGCCACTCAGAGTCACAGGAGGGCTTGTGAAGATGCTGAGATGCCTCCAGGGCCTCTGCCAAGTTGCTGTGTGTGCTCAGCACAGGCCTGTTTATCCAACAGCGCCAGGGCACTTAAGCCCTTTATGAGGGTGAGAGTTATGCCATGTTTACTGGCTGGCACCTGATGCTGTCAGCCAGGGTGGTACCCGACTGGGAGGCCACGGCACCTGGGCTGAGCTTCCTGAGGCCATGGCACGAACATCCAAGTGACCCACAAGCACACAGCCCCCCTCAGCATCCAGCCCTTGGCTCCCCACCAACCCTCCTCCTAATAATTTTGCCTAAATGCTCTGCAAATCAGCCAGCAACCAATTTATTCCCTGAAGTATTTTGGAGATGTCACTGTGGGAATGTTAATGGCTCGTGATTCACCGGGTCCCACGGGCTGCAACATGCGTGGCGGGCACTGGGACAGCTGGCAGGGGGTCAGGGGCTTATTCACAGCGGGTTATCCTGGCCCTCAGACCCCACTTCCCTCTGGTGCCGCTCAAACCAGGGGAGAGACGGAGCCATTGAGCTGGAAAGGGTATCGTGCTTAAAACTTGTTATTTTTGGATGGAGTTCCCGAGCCCCCCTCTCCCCCCACGGCATTAAACACAGTTGTTTATTGGAGCTGACAGAAACACAAGCAGTTGTCGGTCGCTTCTGCAAGAGTCGTGTCCACCAGCAGTGGAGGGAACATGATGGGGCCGATGACTAATGCAGCGCTGAGTTTTATGTGCTCCCAGCTAACGGGTCCCATATGTTCCCCCCGCTGCAGCCCGAGGGGAGAGAGGCTTGTTCGGCCCCAGGGCAGGAAGATTTGCTGGCTCCAGGACCTGGCTCCTCGGAACTGGAACAGGGAACAGGGAATGGGGTTGTTCAGTGCCCGACTGCCCTTCACACCTGGGTATGTGCCCTCCCCACTGTGGCCGTGCTGAGGCTGTGTTGGTGCAGCCCAGACCTTGGGGGGAGTATTGGCAGTGTGTGCACTGGGGCTGGTGCCACTGGCCAGCTTTCAGGGCAGCACTCAGCCAGATTGGAGAGATTTATGAAGAGATCAAAGAGTCTCCAGTCTACCCCAGCTCACCTGGATCTGTTACTCTGCAAGAGGCCGTCGTGATCTATTTGATGCCCTTCACTTGGAGCTGTCTCTTGGAGAGTGTTGGGAGGACTCAGCAGCAGGGGAAGTGGTGTTTCCTCAGCAAGCTGCTGTGTCATTAAAATAACCCCTTGGCTCTCACAAATCATGCTCAGTAAAACTGTGTGCAGCTTTATTGAGAGAGAGATTATGAGAACCAGGGAGCAGTTAAAACCCGTGTCAGGCACGTGTAGACCACGTCCTCCCTGGGCATGTGCTCTCCTGGCTGCACATTCCCACATGTGCCCATGGGAGCTGCCCACCCATGTGCCTGGCTCTGGCTGTTGGAGCAGCACAGCAGCCCTCTGAAGGAGCAGAGGCACTTGTAAGGTGATCACACAGCTTGGACAGGTCACTTCCCAGGACCTACAGTACAAAAAAGTCCTCCTGGAGTGATTTCACACCCCCTGTGCTTTCTGCTACCAGTGCTGTGCCAGGGCTGAGTGAAGGGAGGGCTTCAGTCCTGTTGCACTGTCTGCTGCCACCTTCCCCTTTGCTTGTCGCTGCTAAGAGTGCGCTTTGGTTTGTTGTAGTTATGTAAAGATCAGGATCCATGTTCTTCCTCTCCAAATGAAGAAGAAAGTAGTAGGAAGTCCATTGCCTCTTGCAAACAGCTAACTGTGCTCAGTGAAGCGTTTCCCACACTCTGCTCTGTGGTCTCACTCCTGGCACATCTGCTCCATCCCCTGCCCTTGGCCAGAGCTGGCATCCAGTCACTCCTTGGGGCAGCACCTGGGAAATTGGGCACAGCTATGGCCTGATGCAAATGGCAATTTAAACAGGCACATGGCATGTTCCTGACTCTGGAAATAATTTCCCAGTCTGGGAGAAATTTGACATCCTGCTGGAAAATAAAATGCAGCTGTGGTGGTGGTGGCTGTGTCTGTGCCCCACTGACTGACACACCAGAGCACGCTGGCTGTGCCCGGGCTGGTCACCTTCTCCCTGGGGAATTCTGACCTTGTGTGCTTTTAATCTCCAAGTGCAACCTGAGTCCAGAGCTGGCAAAACCAGTGGGTGGTGAGGGTGAGGGTGAGGGTGGCAGCAGGAGCACGAGACCTTTCCTGCAGTGATACCCCCCATACCCATCATTTCTTGGATGTGATGCCCTTGATATTCATCATTTCTCAGATACCACAGGGCTGGAAGCACGGACTGGTGTGTGCCAGGGGACATGAGCTCCTGCCCTGGCTCCCCTTGTCTGGCTTTCGGAGGACAGTTCAGCTCTAGGTGCTGCTTCACTCCGTGTTTAACCTCCTTGCTGAGGTGGTCCCAGCAACGGCACTTCCAGGGGATGAACTACCAGCCTGACCCTGCACTGGAATTCCCGTTACAGCATCTCCAGTGGGTTCCCATCTCTTACTTCCTTCACGTGATTAATCTGCCAAAGAAATTCCTGATATAAACACAGCATTATCAGAATTTTACTCCGGACTTGGCCCCTGGATTCCCTGCCAGCTTTTGCTGGAATTGCACTTCTGCTACAGCGACTCTTCAGTGCAAACAAACCGCCTGCAGACAGGGAGGGAGGCCACGGAGTGGGCTGGGGAGGCAGGGATGCTCCGGGTCAGCCCTGGGAAAGGCTGCGGGTGTGATCCTACAGGGATCAGCTGTTTGGAGCATGGCCGGGAAGCGGTGGAATTCCGGGCCGCCAGTGGGATGTTTTGGCGTTTGGAGCATGCCAGGAAAAGTACCTGTTGCAAAAGTGACTGTATTCCCCTTTCCTGTCCACACAGATCCGGCAGCACCACTGCCCCTCACATCAGAAACCACAACGGATGGGATCCACAATGGGAATACTGATGGATGAGTCCCACATTGCGTATCCCAGTGGCAGGACTTAACGCTGGCAATACTGACAGATGGCTCCCACACCGGGAATCCCGGTGGATGGGTCTCACACTGGGTATCCTGATGGATGGGTCCACACCGGGAATCCCGAAAGATGGGGATCCCGTCAGACAGAGGGTGGTGGAATGCACAGCACCGCCTGCTCGTTATCCCCATCCCCGCTCTCAGCCGGCGAGAAGGGGCTGTGCTGGACGAGTTCCCACGCTCGTTGTCACTCGTGGACGGGGTGGGACGGACAGACGGACGCCGGCGGGGCCGGAGCTCGGGCGGTGGCGGGGCCAGGGACGGACCCGCAGCGCTACCTGCTGGCTACGGGCCCGCGGGGCCACCGCGCCGGGGGACACGGACCTGCGGGGGGGCATAGCTCTGAGTGGGAGATGCGGGGGAACCCCAGCCTTGCGCAGAAGATGAGGGTGGGGGAGGGTTACAGTCCTGCGTGGGAGCTGCGGGAGCATCCTAAACCTGCAGGGGTGGGGCGGACACCAAACCTGTGTGGGAGGTGTGGGGGAGGACCCCAGCTCTGCATGGGAAATGTGGGATCACAGCAAACATCAGGAGGTGCAGAGGGATCCCAGCGCCGTGTGGGAGGTGTGGGGGGGACCGCAGCTCTGCATGGAAAATGTGGGATCACAGTGACTATCAGGAGGTGCAGGGGGATCCCAGTCCTGCGTGGGAGATGTGGAATCACAGTGAGCACCAGGAGGTGCAGGGGAATCCCAGTCCTGCATGGAAAATGTGGGATCACAGTGAG
>JAWWEU010000076.1:5917467-5958211 GCA_035583155.1 Acropternis orthonyx | reverse complement strand
TGGAAAATGTGGGATCACGGTGAGCACCAGGAGGTGCAGGGGGATCCCAGTCCTGCATGGGAAATGTGGGATCACAGTGAGCACCAGAAGGTGCAGGGGGATCCCAGTCCTGCATGGGAAATGTGGGATCACGGTGAGCACCAGGAGGTGCAGGGGGATCCCAGTCCTGCATGGAAAATGTGGGATCACGGTGAGCACCAGGAGGTGCAGGGGGATCCCAGTCCTGCATGGGAAATGTGGGATCACAGCATCAGGAGGTGCCGGGGGGAGCTCCCCACACTTGTGCCCCACATTGCCTTTCTGAGCTCTGGCCTGTCAGCCTGACTCAGTGAGGGTGTTCTGGGGGAGCCCCAAAGATGCTGCTTTACTGCTGAAATAATTGTGTTCTGAATTGCTTTTTGGGGCAAATGGCTTCTGGGAGGACTAGGGATGCTGGCAAGAATCAGTGCCACATTGGTTGGTAAAGCAGGGAAAAATCCCACAGGCTCTGTGTGCTGGGATAAGGATGCTCTAGGGTCAGATCAAGGCTTCAAGGCTCTTGTGCAAGGTATTTTTCAAAACAGACATTTTTTCCCCGCTTGAGCAGCTGGGGGATATTTCAATGTATAAAATCATTTTTTTCCAGCTATTTTGGCAAAGAGAAGTTTTTCGTATAGATTATCTTTTAAACTTTATAGAGCTTTTATCTCTATTTTCTTTCTGTGGAAGGAAAAGTCACTTCCCACTCTGGTGCTCACTCCCCTGAGCAGCATTCCAGCTGGGATGGCTCTCCCACACCCAGCTCCATCCTGCTGTCAGAGCACTGTCCTCTGTGTGATCTTCTTGGAGCCTCTCAGAGCCCCGGTTGGTGTTTATGCAGGGGGGCACCTTAACCCTTCCTTGCTGGTCTTGTCTGGGGGAGATAAAAACCTGCCCATGCACAGCCTGGGCACAGGTGGGTGCCAGGTCTCCATCCCTGTCTTCTCTGGGATTTAGTTCAAGTCTTTCTCTGCCCATTCCTGCTTCTCTGGGAGGTGGGAATGGGTTCACAGATGAGCAATCAGGACTCAGTGCTGTGGCCAGGGTGTGTGCCCTGGGGATCACAATGGATGGATCCCACACCGGGAATCCTGACGGAGAGGTCCCATACTGGGAATCCCACTGGATAGGTCTCCCACCAGGAATCACAACAGATAGGTCCCACACTGGGAATCCTGTCTGTTGGGTCTTGTACTGGGAATCCCAACAGGTGGGTCTCACACTGGGAATCCCGAAGGATGGGTACTATCCTGGGAATCCCAAAGGATGGGTCTCACACTGGGAATCCTGATGGATGGGTTTCACTGTGGATCCTGACAGAATCTGAGATTTCGTTTGGACATTTCTCTCCCTGCTTCTGACCCTCCAAGAAGAGAGGATGGGTTCTCAGGTGAGCTCCCAGAACTGGGTGCCGTGGCCAGGAGACACATCCTCCTCCCTCCTCACCCCCGCTCCTCCCTCCCTTCCTGCAGGAGTGGGGGGTCAGAAGGAGGTGGCTCTGGGGGTCCTGCTCCTGCACACCGATGGTGGGAAGGTGTAGGTACAGGGGAGGATCCCAGCACCACTTCCAGAACAGTCCCCAGCCATCACTGGCGCGCGAGAACTCTGTGTTTGTTTTTGTAATCCCCCTTTTTTTTTTAATTGTGATTTTCGCAGTGGTGAAAGGTGCTGGATTGACAAGCCGTGGAGACAGAAGGGCCTCCGGACTCCACTGAAGTTTACATTTACAAAGGACACAGAGAATAAATAGAAGACAGTGTTTAGAGTCCTCTGTAGACACTTCAGACTTGCTTATAATTCTGCAGCAATTCCATCACCTCCAAAGTGATTGATGCTCTCTATAAAGTCTTGCCTTAAAACATTTTCCTATGTGTCAGGGGAAGAAGTTTATTACACTTTACCGAAAGGGCAGGATTTGTATTGAGCTGAAGGCTCAGTCCTTCCCGGCCCCATCCCCAGGAGAAAAAATAATCAGAGTGCTGGAAAAAAAGAGCCTGACCCAAGGCAGGCGTGTGGTTTGTGGTGAGCCGGGTCGAGCGCTGGGTGTTGGGATGAAGCTCTCCCTGGGTGCTACAGACAAGGCAGGAGTAAAGGGTTTTCATCAAGTTGTTGTTCTCTAAAAGCTTGTATTTTCCTGCAGTGGAAACACGAGATGTATCTGCTTTCAACAAAAAGTAAATCACATTTTTCATTAAATCACCGAATATATTGAAAAGGGACCGCTTCAGGATGGAGCCGCATGTGTTCTGATCAAAGCACCCCAGATCACAGCCTTTAGGTCTAAATTTCAGTTTAAGTTCTGCTTTAGAAGTGGTTTTGATTTGGTTTTAATATGGAAAATTCAAGGCAAGGTACTGCTTTTTATGCCTGTGTCAGAGTATCCCTGGGCTGGGGCACTGTGGGGCTCTGTGGGGAGCTTGCAGGGGGGCAGTGGAGGTGATTTGGGATCCTGGATGGGCTTTCAGGTGTTACAAGCAAGGTTTCCCTTCCCACCCTGCTGCAGGAGGGCTGTGGGAGGGCACCCCGATGCCAGGCCAGGTTGGCAGTGGGAAGATCCCCACTTTAAAAGATAAGGAAGATCTACATAAGGAGTCTCTTGGTGATAAAATCATCCAGAACGGATACAGATTCCACCTCTGCAAACACCGGGATACCTCGGGGATGTTAATTTTGAAACCATCTGAAAACAGCTCACATCTTACCCCCCCTGACACTGGCTCTGGGCCGACCCCAAAGTTTACCCAGTGTGGCAGGAGACACGTCAAGAACAATGAAGAAAAATAGCGGCGTGTGTGGAGCCTGTCAGAAGGAATAAATCTCCTCTGCTGCGTCCTGGGCTGGGCTTGGCTTTGGGAGGAAGGCGCTGACAAACTCCTGCGATACCACGGGAAAATCCCAGTCCCGGCTGATATCCTGGAGAGAGGGATGTGACCCTGGGGAGCACCAGGGCTGTGTGGAACATCCTTAATCCCAGCCACGGCCAGGGATGCCTCCCTGGTGTGGGCAGGGTGGAGGGGCTCCCAGACTCTTTCCTGGCCTCTCCTGCCTTCTGGAATTGGAACTGGAGACTTACCCAGGTTTGCTTGTTCCTACAGGTTCATAATGGTTGGACTTGATGATCTTAGAGGTCTTTTCCAACCTTAATGATTCTGTGATTCTATGAAACTCTTGGGAAGGGCAAATAATTTGCTTTTGGGGGCAGATCAGTTAGTTATAAGCACTAGATATCCCATTTCCGCCCCCCCCCCCCGCTGCCAAGCAGTTTCTCCATAAGGGATGTGCCCTCCTGCAAAACCAGAACCCAAACACATCCCAGCTCATGGCACCAGTGCAATCATTGTGTGTCTTCCCAGTAAACACTCCCAGACAAACAGCCTCCTCATGTGCCTCTGTGAGGCTGTAAGAAGTGGGGTTCTGCTTAAAATGGGGAGAAACAGTGGGAAGGTTTCCTAGGTCTAGTCCACCCTGCAGGAATGGGGTGTCTTTGCTGATGGGGAGGGAAGAGAAACAGTGGGAAGGTTTCCTGGGACTTGTCCAGGCTCCAGAACAGGAGTGTCCTTGCTGCCAGGGAGGACTGAGGTGCAGAGATGCTGAAGGGACTTTGGGGGGCACCTGGTGAGCCAGGATGCTGTGAGTGTCCAGAAGGGACAAGGTCCACCTGCCAGGCCTCCCTACACCCCACGGTGCTGCTGTTCACTAACCTGAGGCTTCCTGCTGTTCGTTTGCCTCTAATACAGCAGTTGATAAAACACTCAATTTCTTTAAATACTTGTTGAACAAAGTCAACCCACATTTTCAGGCGAAAGACACGCAAAGCCCTTTGGCACTGGCTTTGGAAATACGGAGCAGATGCTGTGAGGAGACATTGTTTTCTCCGTTGTAGTTCAGTTGCCTGGAACAACAAGTGCTTGGTGGCTCTTAGTGGTGGTACCGGCATCACCCTGTGCCTGTCTGGCCACTGGGATGGATCTTTGCATCCACATCACTCCGGGCTCTTAGAAATCAAACCGGGGGGTGCTGATGTGAGGCTGATGGTGCTGGTGGGAGCTGGGGTGTCTCCCATCCCGCTCTTCTCCTGCAACATCCCTGGGATCAGGGCTGGATGCTGCTGTGCAGCCACAGTCAGTGGTGCTGATTTATCACCGGACCCACTGGCAGGGAATTAGTTGTGTCTGCTCACATTTAATCTCCAGTTTGATGTTTTAGGGAGAACCTGATGTCACTTCAGCTAATTGTCTACTAAAGACTCTGCTCCTTCCCTGCTTTCGTGCTAGACTCACCTTTTCTTCTTTCCTTTCCACAATGCCCTCAGGTAAAAGACAAATTGCAACATATAAAAAATGACCCCAGTCACTTAATTTGAACCAGAGAAGACAATAACAGTCTGGAGGCAGAGCTGGATTTATCTTTTCTCTCCGAAGGAGGCCCCTCCTCCAGCAATGGCTCTCGGACTGGGCGAGCAGCATCTGAAGCAAATTGAGGGTAACCTTTCATACCGCAGGGATCTTCCAGCAGGGTTTGCCGGTCCCAGGGACATCTGCAGCCCTCATGTTGGATTTTGGCAGCCTCTGAGCCCATTGTCAGCCAGTTCCATTGCATTAACTGGTAATGGATAGAGAGTTGTCTGCCAAGTCGACCCATGCACGTGGAGCCACGTGGGGCTGGGAGCTCTGGCCGTGGGCATGGGGATGCCAACAGAGCTCGGGCAGCTCTGGGCTGCTGGACTCACATTTAGGGCCTTTCCAGAGCCTGTTTATCCACCCCAGACTGCAGCACTTGTTCTTGTGTCTCCTGTTTTCCTGCTGGGCTGAGCGGGTGTGTGCGGGTGCCTGGGCAGCCATCCGGACCTGACACAGGGAGGAGCTGGGAAAGCAATTAGAGACTCGCCCTGCCTGCTAATTCAAAGGGATTTTTTTCCTTCTTGTGTCCAACAACATGGAAAAATGTGAATGATGCAGATCAAAAAGAGGAATTGGGAAGCTTGACCTCTGGCTTGTGAGCTGTTGGACCAGCAGCTCAGGGATGAGAAGCCAAATGTCAGACTCATGATGCCTCTACTGCGCTTTGGGATTTAGGGGTTTGTTAATTAGTTTTTCCAAGTTTTGAGGTGCTTGACTGTGCATCAGTCACAGCTGAGTTGCTGTGATTATCTCCATCTTCACTTCTCCTCTCTGGCCAGCATTACCTGGGTGCCAGGAGCTGGTGGGACAGTTTGTCACACTTGTGAGCCCAGAGACCATTGCACTGCTGTTGTGGATCCACCATGGGTGATGGAGTCACTGGACTTGGTGCATTCCTGGCAGGCTCTTCCCAAAATACAGGGCACACAGGCCTGGGAGGTGTTAGCGGAGTACCCTGAGCCTGGTAGCCCCTGCTTCCTATCTGCCTATCATACAGTGACCAAGGAGTGTGATCAGGACACTTTATAAAACCTTCAATTGCATTTCATAACCTCTTTCCATAAACCATCTGCCACATGTTTAGAAAATTCCCATCTCTTGTTTCCTGGCTCCCACAGCAAACACCCTCAGAGACTGTGGTGTCTGGGAGAGCAACTGCAGCACTCGAGGAAGAGGCTGTTCTCTGCTCTGGGCACTGTCTTCCTTATATTAGGAAAAGGTCCTTCCCCCAGAGGGTGGTGGGCACTGAGCAGGCTCCCCAGGGCAGTGGGCACGGCCCCAAGGCTGCCAGAGCTCCAGGAGGGTTTGGACAAAGCTTTCAGGCACAGGGTGGGATTTTGGGGTGTTTGTGCAGGGACAGGAGCTGGATTCAATGACCCTCGTGGGTTCCTTCCAGCTCAGGATGTTCTATCATTCTGTGATTCTATAATTCCTTGTGGCTTGGCTGATGGAAAGGCAGGTCAGTGAAATGTCAGCCCCTTCCCTGCCCTTGGGAAACAGCCACATCTGCTGACAGCCAAAGGCATGGGCACACTGGAGGGTGTCCATTGCTTGGCTCCGTGGCCTTGCAGAATCCATGCTGTGTCCCACAGTGAAGCCTTGATAAATCCCTGCTCCTTTTTTTTTAGCCCAGCAGATTCCTGCAGCTTTCCCTGCCTTTCAGGGGTTGTTTGTTTGGTTTTTAGCACAATATAAGCAAACTGGAGATTGCAGGAAATTGCAGTGCCCTCAGCAAAGCGCTTGACTCTTATGGAGGAGTTTTTCCACACAAAAAGTAATGACAAACTAATGGTTTCATGCCTCGAGATGTGATAAGTGCACAGATAAGTTTTATCCAGAAGGTCAACCACTTTTAACTTTCATCCTTCAAATCCAAGCCTCTTTCCCAGGAAGTTCAGCTCAGGAAGCTGTGGGCGCTTTGGACCAGGAGCTGCAAGAGTCTGCTCTAAGTTCCCTGCTCGCTGCTTTGTGCTTCCTGCTCCCTGTCCCACTGTTCCATGCTCCCTGATCCATCTTCCATTGCTCACTGCTCCATGTCCCACTCTTCCAGGCTTCAATGCTCAATGCTCTCTTCCATTGCTCCATGCTCCATTTTCCACATCCTGCTGCTCCATACTCCACATTCCGCTGTGCCATTGCTCCATACTCCCTGTTTCATTCTCCAGAGCTCCATGCTCCATTCCCCATTGCTCCATGTCCCCTACTCCCTGTCCCTCTGCTCCCTGCTCCTTGCTCCACATCCTTCTGCTCCCTGTTCCCCCACTGTGAGCAGCCTTGGCTCTGGACAGGGAGGATGGATGGATGGATGGATGGATGGATGGATGGATGGATGGATGGATGGATGGATGGATGGATGGATGGAGTGGCCAGTGGGTGGCTGGAGGGAGGTTGGCAAAAGCTCTGTCCCAGGATTTTGGCTGCCAGTCCAGTGCTGGCAGGGATTTGGATTGTCCAGCTCAGGCTGAGCACAGCACGAAGCTGTTGGTGCTGCGACAGCGCCGGAACATCAGCAGCACCACATGGCCCTCCCTGTGTCACTTAGGGGAAGCAGGAAAACAAACAAACCCGGGATAATGGCCAAAACATCTTCTGGGGGACTTGCAGCTTTCTAACTTTATTTAAAAAAGAAGGAAAAAAGTAAATTTTCCCTGTCAGAGCACTGCTATCATCACGCAATGGCACTTAGGAATATTATAAACAACTGTGTCAGTTTATAGGGCTGAAGACGTTTTCCCGTGGCTCGCTCAGCTTCCTTCTCCTTGGCGGGCTGGGAGCGGGGCAGGATGACCAGGCTGAGCCTGGGAAATGAGGGATCAGTGGAGGGGTTTGTGCAGACACTGGGGCTTCCCACCCATGCCTCAATTCCCTCCAGAGCCCTCCTCACAGCTGAGGGGCTGAGCTGCTCCCTGTCTCCCTCCTCAGCCACAGGCATAGCTCGCCCCGGACGGTGCGCGAAGCCAGAGTGGGATGACTCCGGTTCCTCCCCAGCAAACCCCCCCTCCTCTCCCCGGTCTGGTCCTCATTTTCTCCCAGCTCAGCACTTTCTCTGCCTGCAGCTCTGTCAGCTGGCAGGCTGTAAATCAGAGCCCAGGCCTGTGTGGCCGGGCTTTGCTCAGCCAGCGCAGCCGAGGAGGACGTTGTTTTGGAGGGGTGGGGAGGAATTATCTCGGCAGCGAAGGAAACCACCCCGGCGCGTGTTCTCTGCTGGCCCTTGCTGCACTCCCTGTTACGGTTTCCTACACAGGCACAGCTGCTGCAGGAAGGATTTTTCCCTGCAGCAGAGCATCCCTGCTCCAGGCGTTGCCGGCTCGGAACCTGGCTGCGATGCCTGAGGAGGGATGCCCGTGTCCCACCGGGCATCCACCCCGCTCTGCTCCTGTTGTGCTCGGAAATGAACGGGTCTGCTCCAGATTTGCTCTACAATGTTTAAAACAACCCCAAAACCCGCTTTATCCTGCATGTCCAGGGCTGCAAAACACGTGCTGGAGCTGGATTGCTGGCGCTGCGGTCCCTTACCTGGCAGATGGAGCGTGTAAGGCACACCCTGCAATGCTCTCACAAGGAGCAGCAGAGGATTTATAAGATCAGTACGTGACTGACAGATAAGGGACTCCCACAGAGCAAAGACGAGAGCAGGGGAACCAGAAAAGCTCAATGCTTGGACCTGAGTCAAGGAATTCACCGCCCCTCTTGCTCAGGCAGGTTCGTGTAGAAAATTTGCCAAATCAACCGAACACCATAAAAACGTTTCTTGAGGAAGGGCTGGGGCAGAGATGGGTTTATAAAAAACACCCACCAATAGTGCCGTGTCCCACCCTGGTATTTATGAGATGTACATGGAGGGTGTTGATAGCAGAGGCATTTTTGTAAGTCGATAAAACGGAAAAAGAGATTCCACTCGGTGAGGAGGGGTGGTGACTTTGAACGCATTGAGGGCAATGAAGGAGATCATTCCATTGTTCTAAGATTTCCATAACTCACTGTGCTTAAGCACATAAAAATGTAGACACTCTGGCAATAAAGTTTGGGTAATTTTTGAGTATGAATCAAAAATCTCTCCCTCGTGCTCCCCTCCCCCTTGCTCTGCCTTTTGTTGTTGCTGCAGGCGCTGCCCCCCCGCTCTCCTGCTCCACCCCATGGCCTCACGAACGGAAAAATGTCTTCAGCAGAAACCTCCCAGCTTTTCATTGTCTAATCTGCAGCATCTGTGCCCAGCCCTGGCCATGGCCAGGCCTTCCTTCCCCGCAGCTCATGCTCGCAGGCACGTGTAGGTGGGGTTTGCTGGGCAGGTCAGCTGGTGGAGGTGGCACTGGCGATGCGATGGTGTCACCGGCAATGCGATGGTGTCACCAGCAATGCGATGGTGTCAACCGTCACCTCCGTGCATGAGGAGGTGCCATCACCACCTGGCCAAGGTGATGGTCCCTCAGGCAGAAGCCGTGCAGGGCACCCCATCACCTTGGCCACTCATCACAACTCAGGCACCTGCCCGCTGTTTGCTGTCCTTGCCATGAAGATCAGCTTTGGGTTAATTTTATTTTCTTTTATTTTTGCAGAGCCAGGATGAGCCCCACGTGATGCCACAGCCCACGATGCATTCACCACCATCCCCTCAGCTCACTGTGGGGTGGGAGTTCCAGGCCATGGGAGGCAGCAGAAGCACCAGAGCCTGATTCCTGCTCCCAGTTTCCCCACAGGAAGGGCACAGGTGGCAGCAAACTCAAGGCATATGATGGGTGCAGGTCCCTTGGGCTGTCCTTGCACTGGGTCACCAGCTCATTGATACGCGCCAGTCCTGGTGATCAGTGGCCTTTGCTCCTTTACAACTTGTCAGATGGAAACATTTTCACCAAGAAACTGGAGGAATGGGGTGGTCGAGAGACTGGAGAGACTCCCTAAAGGCTCAGTGCCTGCATGCCCAGGGGTCCCTCCTGCCAGTGCCGACAGCTCCGATGCGGGGCAGCCCCACACCAGCCTTTCCCTTCCTGCTGTTTGTGTGAAATGCCAAATATTTTCTATGGAGATTTATTGGGTGAAATAAACATTGTTTTGTCAACATCTCATTTTCTCTGGGAAGCAAGTTTCCTGAGCAGGGGAGGGGGGTGCTCCCAGTCCCTCCTGGGCTGCACAGGCAGAGGCTTCCCTGCAGTGCCTCACCTTTGCTGCTCTTCCTGACCCGGCCCTGGATGGGGCACCTGTGCCAGTGTGGTGGCAGCTCTGCCAGTCCACGGTGGTGTTTATGTCAGACAAACTGCAAGGTATTAAAAATTCTCCTGAGTGAGGAGAAATTCCACATCAATCCCACCTTGCTGCTGTCCGACGCCACCGAAAACACAGGGGTGTGTTCGCTGGTGCTGACCACGACTGATGTTATGAGAACCAGATGATGGCAGAGCCAGGAATGCTCTCACCCATCACTCACCTCAGATAAATAGAATCATCACTTTCAGCACTTTGAGGCCTTCCAAGCCCTGTAGGGCAGCACACGAGCTCCCGGTGGGAAAACTGCAGGAATCCGGGCTGGATGCGAGGCAGGAGATCGAAGGGCCACGGGTGACACACATGAACACACATGTTGTGTCACTGGTACTTTGTATTGCCCTGTGTTCTTAACCTGCTCCAGGGATGGAAAATCCAGAGGCTTCAGCCGTGCTGATGGAGCTGTGATGCCCAGCACTGGGCACGAGGCAGTGACAGTACAGAGCTGGGAATCTCCTGATGCTCCATGTCTGAGCCATCCCACTCCTACACAGCAGGCCCTCACACTGCACCTCTGGGGCTTGTTCCTTTTGTCTTTCCCTTTTTCCTCTCTCTCTCTCTCTCTCTCTCTCTCTCTCTCTCATTTTTTTTTCAGTGAACAACTTTATTTCCCACTTTGACATTTTCCAGACCCACCTGGGAGCCTGCTTGCCAGAAGGAGAAATGGCACCAGAGGAAATACATCTTCATAGCCTTGAGAAAGGAGAAGGTTGGAATCCGAGTCCATAAACAGCGTTGCTGCGCAGTGAGCAAAGGCAGAGCAGGTTGGGCTCTGGAGAGTGTAACCCCACCTCTGCTGCTCCACTGCCAATTAAAAATCGAGAGAAGTGGAGCTTGTTTGTTTTTCCCTCTTAGACTGGGGATGCCATGCAGGGAAAGCCCCTTTCACAGACTGTTTGGAGAACTTTTGCCTTGGGAGACTCCCCATGGCACACAGCAGCTCCTACCTGGCCTGGAGGGCTGGGACTCATTAGTCCTGGGGTACCTCTCAGTGCTCTTCACTGCGCCCTCAGTGGCACCCACAGCACCCAAAGGACACCATGGTGAACACAAGGGCAATGCTTCATGGCACAGAAGCAGCTGGGAAGAGTAAATCCACAGGCAGGAGACAGAAACCCTCCCCCAGCTGCTCATGGGGTCAACACCTGCCCTGGCTGGGCTCTGCCATCACTGATATCTCTGCCCTGTGGCTGGCTGGGCTCCTGCAGCTCCCTGCACAGCCCCAGGCTGGGACACACACTCCTCCAGTGAGGAGCCACAAACAGTACCCATTTCTGGCCCAAACCATCAGCCCAACTCCTTCCACTGCCCTGAGCGTGGCCACCAGTGCACGTCCCCATGTCCTTGTCCCCCTCCATGAGCTGTGTTCTCGTCCTGCCACCTGCCCTGCCACTGCCCTGGGTTGTCACTGCCCTGCCTCTGCTGCTACCTGCTGGAAGGCAGGTTCAGCTCCACCTGAGCAGTGCTGCAGAGGGTTTAGCTTCGATTTAAACTGTTTTCCTGCGGCTTTGAAGAGGATGAGTTAGAGCGGTGGTTCCCGGGGCATGGCAGGGAAGTGGCAAGAAGGTGCTTCCTTCGATGCCTTTCTTCTGAGCATTGTCACATTGGCTGCCAGCATCCGTGCTGACAGCCCAGAAAACATGGAAAAATCCATCAATTCCAGACGTGCTGGTGCTTTATTTTATAATGGTCAAAGCCTGATCTTGCTTAAAGCGTTGCTAGTACTGATACCTGGTAACCCAGGGCTGTCCCCGGCTGTGAATTACACAGGTACAGAGCACCATTTACTCTCCCACCTTCACCCACCAGAGCACAAGAGCACTTCTCTGTGCCTGAAATTGCCAGGATAACCTGTGCATTTGGCAGTGGGATGATGGATGTGAGCCGGCCGGGGAGGAAGCGCTGCTGGGGCTCCCACAGCCCAGACCCTCCCGCTCCACCACAACTCTCAGCCCTTCACCTTTTTTTTCCGACTCACTGAGCAACAACTGTCATGTTTATACTCTTCCTTGCCCACCCAGTCCTGCTCTACCTCAAGGATTAAGCTTTCATCCTTCATTATGAGCTTCTCCCCCAGGCAACATTTTCCACGAAGAAAAAGGAATTTCTGGGATTTTGCTTTTAAGAGATTATGTTACTAAGCATGTGTGTGTTTGTGCCGAGGTGAGGAGCTTTCCCATACACACGGGTGATCTGTCACATCCTGGGGTGAGTGGGGTGGTGTGGGGGGACAGGTCCCCAGGTGTTGCCTGGCCCTGGCTACTTGTGGCCCTTCCTCCTCTTGCATCCCTCCATCCTCTTCACCCCTCAGAGTGCTCCTGGTGGCAGGACACCGATGAGGGTGTCCATGGCCCCACAGTGGCCCCCCTGGTGTAGGGTAACCCCTCTGCAATGGGAACTACAGGATTAGCATCATGGGGGATGCGGGAAAGGAGGGGGCTTATCCTTCTGCACTGCTTTGGGGGTCACTGCCATGAGCCAGAATCACCAAATATCAGGTGCTCTGCACCTGAGGATGAGCTGTTGTGGCTCTGTGGCTTTCCCTGTCATGATGCTCCTTGGGGGGGGGGGGGGGGCATGCCCTGGCAGAGCTGGGACCCACCTCCTGTGCCTGCGGGGCAAGCGCTGACCTCGCCGTGCTCTTGCCTGTGCTTACATGAACCCTCAGCTACTCACAGGGAGCTGATACCACGCCTGGAGGCTCCGCGTTCCGAGGGCTTGGCTGCACAGTAAGTGCTGAACAAGGTTGTGCTTTCATTGGCAGCGGCTCTTGTTATTAAATCCTTTTCGGGAGCTCATCTAAGCCCAACAAATTAACATAAGGGAAGCACGACAGTTAATGTCAACCTACCAAAATAATCCAAATCTGTAGTTACAACAGGGAAGACATAAACACAGCCCAGGAGGAATAACTGCTGCGTGTTTAGCGTCAGCATCTGGGCTGCTGCTGCTTAGCAAGTGCTCCAGTTCTGCTGGGAAATAACCAGGGGAAGGTCAGGTGCAGCCTGTGAAAAATTCCAGCCCCTGCCAAACCCTCGGGTGCTCAGAGGTGCTGGCGTGGGGCCGCTCAGGGGACACCCCGGGACATGGCCTTGCCACAGGAGTGGGGGGAGCAGAGGCAGAGCCCCCTGAGAGCCGGGACATCCCCACCCCTGTTCGCATCTGCCCATGGATGAGCAACGACTTCACCCGGTGAGTCACGGCTGAGTCAGACCTTGCTCACCCTCTGTGCACTAAATGCCTCTTATTCGATGTGTTCTGGGGGACAACACGAAGATCTGTTCCTAGAGAGACGAGAAACTTTCCCCTTGCTTCAACTGTAGCCAGTACATGCAATAATTAGCAATTTCTTATTCAAAGGGTGGCCGGCTTGTTGCCCTGCTGCAGGAGCAGCTGCCATGACCCTGCTGCCGGGAAATCAAACAATTCCCAGGTTTCCACTGCTTCTGACAAGTTGTTTTCAACTCTCCTCTAGAAGTCAATAAATAAAAATAGTAGATTCTGCCGAGCTTAAACACAAATGTGAGAATACATTGAAAAAAGGCTCTCTATGGCAGAAGGCAGCCCAAGCACACACAGCCTGCAGAGCCCCCACCTAAATATACAGAACAGTAGGTCTGTATCACACACGCAGACACACACTATTGTGGGTATTAAAGAGTCTAAATCTGATTAAAGCCTTTCTATCCCCACCAGTGGTCAATTCCAGAAACCAGCTCACCCAGGAGGCTGAGTTCATTTCATCCCCAAAGTCTAATTAAAGCCATTAGTGTATTCCTTGTCTTTCTGATAAGATCAAAGCATTCCAAGGGCCAGGCATTACCTTATTTTCAAGACAATTATACAACATATAGCACCGATTTATTCTGCCTCCAGCTGTACACATTTATCTCTGTCTATCATCGGGTAATCGGTACCATCAGACACAGCCCAGCTCTCAGCTGACAAGTGCCTGTGCTCGCTGGGCTGGGTTTCTTTGTCGCCCTTACCTCAAATTAACATCCGAGGCAGTGCCTGGTGACCAGACCCCAATGCCCATGGGCACGGTGGCACAAGAGGCACGGCCAGGCTGCTGTGGTGGTGTTCAGGTGACCACAATGACCTGCTCCTATGGCATGTGCCAAAGCCATGGAGAAGCCGGGGCACCCCCCCCTCCCCACAATGATGCCCCTGAGTCCCCTTGTCCCCACCTTCCCCTGAACAGCCCCACCTTCGGGCAGGGGGATGTGTGTCTGCAGATCCGTGAATGTCCCTGCCATGGGGACCCGGTGCTGACCCCAGGGGCTCTGCCCAGCCTGGTGCCGTGGTGGCTCAACAGGACCATCGGCTCAGCACCCTCAGGGGCTGGGCGGTGGGGCAGCACGGGGGGGGGGTGCCCTCCCCTCTCATAAACACCTCTCCAACAGCTCGCGGCCCCTGCAAGGGCCGAGCTGTGAATTTTCATCTCTCAGCTAATCAACTCGCCTGCTAGTCCAAACTTGTCAGGAGCTTTATCCCTGCCCTGCCAGCCTCCTCCCGGCCCACGAGTGACAGGAGACGTTCCCATCCCTCCCCGAGACACATCCAGCTGCTACAAAAACAAACATCCTCCCGCTGGTGATTCCTCCTCGTCAAACAGTCCTGACCCTGCTCTCCTCGGGAACATCTGCTCCGTGCCCGTGCCCGGCCGCCCGCACATCCCGAGTCGCCGGCACTTCGGGGCGGGGACGTGTCCCGCCTAAGCCGGGGGTTTATTAATTGCTGGTTCTCCCTATTCCTCCGTGACAAAAGATTAATCACCCGGCCGAGGCCGCGCTGCCCGGGAGGCTCCTGCAGACGAGAGGCAGCTGTGGCAGAGCAGGGCTCCTGGAAGGACGGGCTGCCCCGGCCGTGGTGCCTCCGGGAGCTCAGCGGGGTCTGGGCAGGTTGCACACCTAGGCATTCCCGGGAACCCGCCTGGGAAGCTGCTGTGGGATGTAGGGGAGAGAGTGGGACTGGTCCTGCCCTCTCCTTGCTCATGGCCAGGCTCTGTGTCTGTCTTGGCCTATTTGTCACTGTGTGACTTTGGAATAAATGTCCTGTGTGCTGTGCCTGGCCCAGAATATGTCCATGGGCAGCTGTGCTTCCAGAACACCAGCCTCAATCCAGTGTCCCCATTTCTGGCACTTGGCTGCAGATGCTGGTAGCAGGAGATCCATCCCTGGCACAGGATAGGAGGTAGGGAGGGAGGACTGGGCACTGCTGGGCAGAACAGGGGCTCTGGAGGGGTCTCTCTGCCCATGGCATGTTGGGCACAAGGCGAGTTTGTGCCCAGGCCCAGCGAACGTGCTGCTCCTCCAGCTCTTCGTGAGCAGCACATGGAGCTGTGGCGTCAACGTGTAAACAGCTCTTGGACTCCACACAAAACAAATTCCCCTCTTTCTTTCAGAGCAGGATGAAAACCATCAGAATCAGCTCTTCAGCCTGGATTCCCTCGTCTGCACAGCACTCAAGAGCTGCTCACCCTGGGGGAGGGCAGCGCAGGGGACAGAGCCTGTGATGGGGAGATCTCCAGACCCCTGCCCGACCTGGGACCTGCCTGGGCCAGCAGCGAGTGGGACATCACTGGCTGCCCTGCATCCAGCACCAGCCTCAGTTTCCAAAGCATCACCCACCCAGCGTGGCTCTCCTCGGGGCTCAGCAGCTGCCCGATCCACTTGGGGTGCAGAGCCAGCCCCTTGTCACCCCTCACAGCCACTCCTTTCAGCCAGAGCTGAGAGCAGACTCGAGGCACGTGGCATGTGGGTCAGTGGCCCAGTGGAGCTGGAATCCTGCTGCCATGGGGGAATCAGCTGGACATCTACCGATTCCTAATCAGATGAAGCATGTTTGCTTTGTGTTGCAGTTACACCTGCAGACACTGCTGCAGCCACACACACCGGTTTTACAAAATCCTTCCTTCCCCTGAGCACATCCAGACACCCAGGGGTGAGCTGGGGGTCCCACATGGAGCAGCACCACTAAACCCACCCCAGCAAGACATACAGACTGGAACCAGCACATGGTGTTTCGACCTCCAAATCCAGCCTTGTGTGCACTGCTTTTGCTGCCCTCATCCCAAAAGAGACGATTGCCCCCCAGACTGATTTTCCCAGACCCTTTAACCTGCTGCTCTGACTGCTGTGGTGGGTTGTTGCCCGGGCTGGCAGCCGCCGGGTGATGGGGCCGTGGCGGTGAGCGCGGCGCCGCGCCGGCGCCCGGGGGTTATCAGCAGCGGTGGCCGAGGCTGAATTAGCAGGGCAGGACAGCGGGGTAAGCAGAGCTCAGCTTCTTGGCATGTTTGCTTGTGCTAAACCTGCAGCATGAGAACTTTTCACAGCAACACTCAGCGCTTGAAGCCTTCCTTGGCCGCGTGCGCCCTGGCAGAGGGCGAGAGCCAGGGCTGGGTTGTGCAAACAAACCGTGTCCACAGGATGGCCCGAAGCTGATGCTCAGGGGGAGTGCACACCAAAGCAAAAGTGCTTTTCCTGGCAGAACTGCAGGTCACAGCATCTGGGAGGCAGCCACGCTTCCCAAGGGATGCTCCTGGGAGCTGCAGTTACATGGTGGGATCACCCCGGCCCTGCTTTCAGTGCTGCCTTACAAAGCCTCACCAGCACCCTGTGCCCCCAACACCCCACTGCATCTCCCTGGCTAGTTTCTTTCCCCAGTTCCTTGTCCTGCAGTGGCTCCAGAAGATGCTCTGGAGCAACCAAGACTGCTGGCTGACCCTGCAGCATGAGCTCCAGACCCGGGACAAGGGAGGACACACAGCTTTCCCCAGCATCCGGGAGCTGGGATCAAACAAGCCCATTCCTGTTTAGTCAGTTAATTTAGCAACCCAAATCTCCTGCCCTCCCTTCCATGGGCACCGTGGTGGCCTCGCAGTTATGTCCCCAGCAGGACAGGTGCTACTCTCAGGTTTTGTCCCCCGTTTCACCCATGCTTGCAGGAACTTGTGGCTCTGAGAGTGGGAGCTGGCACGTGGAGCCATCACCTCACACGACTCGCAGCGTGTGGCCAGCCGGGTGCTGGAGGATTCCTCCAGGGCTGAGCTCCTGCTGAGAGCTGGGAATACAGGGGAACAGCTGCTTGTGTCGTGACAGCGCAGTAAAACTGCCTGGTGAGATGGGCTGTGTCCTGTGCCGAGAGGTGCCCTGCCATGGGAGTACCCTGTGACGGGAATACCCTGCGATGGGGGTGCCCTGCGATGGGGGGTACTCGGTGGTGGAGGTGTATCCTACAATGGGAATGCCCTGTGGTGGAGGTGCCCTGCAACAGGGACGCCCTTCCATGGGGGTTTCCCTACGATGCGGGTGCCCTCGGTCGGGAGAGGCGCTGCACGAAGCGGCCGCCGGGCGGGTCCGGGCTGGGGGAGCGGGCAGGGAGCGGGCTCGGACCGGCCCTTTCCCGGGCTCAGATCGCCCTCCAGCGCCCGCGCTGCGCCGCGCACCGGGAGGGGACGAGCCCTGCACGAGCAGCCCTGCCCGGCCCGGGGTTCCCCTGTCTGGCTCCAAGCATCCCTGCTCGGTCCTGAGCATCCCTGTCCAGCCGTGAGCATCCCTGCCCGGTCCTGAGCTCTCCTGCCTGGCCCTGAGCATTCCTGCCTGGCCCCGAGCTCCCCTGCCTTGTCTGGCCTGCACAGAGCATCCCTGTCCAGCCATGAGCATCCCTGACCAGCCCTGGGCTTCCCTGCCTCGACCTGGGAGCATTGGAAGTAGGGTGGGAGTCAGGGGCTGCAGCCCTGGGTGCAGGGGTGGCTCAGGACGCAGCACCCAAGCCACAGCCCACACCCAGCAGTGCCTGTGGCCGGTGTGCAGAGGGTGGCAAACCCCAGGCCCCCCCTTTCCTGCCCTTCACAGACCTCTGGGTCCCCCCCTTACCCAACAACCCCCCCCCGGGACTCCCTCTCACTCCACACAGACTCCAGGATCCCTCTCCTTACCCCACAAAACCCCCCAGGACCCCTCCTAATTCACACAAACCCAGGGCTCCTCTCCTCACCGCGCATAGGGAGAAAGCAAGCTGGTGTGGATGTATTTTGGGGGATGAAGGGATGCCTTGTGTCCAAGGAACTGACTCCCTCTCTCCTGCATGAAACCCAGCTGTGAGCAGGGACCAAAGAACCAGGTTTAGCTCATCCCACTGGAAACAGGCTCCATCCTCACTCCAGCTGGGCTGGGACTAACACCGTGTCCACCGCACGCACCGTGGCGTGTTCAGAGGCACGAGGAACCAGCACAATGGTGTTTACCCAAGGGTTTGTCAGCATTCCAGGCTTGGGCAAGGACCTGCCAGTGCTGCTGCTATAAAAAGCCATCAGGGCTGTGGCTGAGCCACACCAGCTCCTGTTCCTGCCCGGGCAGGGCCCCTCACCTGGGGCTGGTCACGGGCAGGAAGCAGCACTTGTTTGGTGGCTTTCGGCTGGTGCCACCACGGGCACAGCACTCTGGGATGTCAAGCCTGGAGAGGTGAACAAAGAGCTTCTTTCCAGGCTGCTGCAAAACCTGTTCAACTGAAGGGATGTAAAGATAAGGAAATCAGGTCACTATTGAGGTAGGCATTAGGGAGGCACAGGAGCTGTGGACACTTCCCTGTGGGTGGGATGGGAGGCACCTGGAGCAGCCCGAGCTCTCCAGGGCAGAGAGTTGGTGGTTCTGTGCATGGACACACTGCACCCTAGGCAAAGGGGGTTATTCCACAGCCAGGGCCTGTTCTGAGCTGGGAGGCTCCCAGCTGTGTTCTGTGACATGGCTGAGCCACAGTCCTCCATGGCAGAGGGAATTTCCATTGGAAACTCTGCATCCTGCTTGAACAAATCAGCAGGGGGCTGACACATCTATTTCCTCCCCAAGTGTTTATTCACCTAATACCCCAGAAGTGTTATCCATCCAGTATCATAACATTGTGGCACGAGGTACTCTAGGAAAACTGGTTTTACTTAAAAATACCTAAAAGCCAGAGTTGTCTGGAGCATCCAAAGTGTGTTGTGGCACCTGAAGCACACAGTGCCCCGGGGAACCTCCCAAATTACAGCAGCAGCAGCTGCAGGGCAGGGAGATGGAGGAGCCACACAGCCCAGGCTGCAGCAGCAACTGCTCAGGACTTGCTGTACCCCCCAGAAGTTTGCTTTCTTCTGACATTTCAGAGCATACACTAAAGCTCCAGGTTCCACCACCAGAACTGTTTCCTCCTGGGCACACCCGACTCCAAACATTTCCTTAAGCAATTTGCACATCTTAAAAATAAAATCCTTTATTGATAATATGAATGTTTAACATGTTTAATGCCATCAGCTATAAAAATGATTAAAGACTTCAGCTTGGTACATTTGGCTTTACAAATTTACAAGTGTTAATGCATTAATACTAGTGTTATACATTTTGCACTTCATTATACTCCATTAGCCAGTGACAAACTCTGCAACAACGTCTGTTTAGGACAGATGTGAGTTAGAGAAGAAATATTTAGTTGCTTCCACACAGAATCTACATCAACAGTTAAATACTAACTCTAAATATCTTACTGAATTAGTTTGGATCCATTTTAATCCCTTGTGCTTAGTCTCTCTCAGAAGTTAGGCTACTAGCAAAAATACATTCTTTTGCATACCCCTTTCCCATGTTATATTTTGGAAGAAAGTACTCAGTGCATTTCCTATTAGACTTCCTCACAGTATCTCTCTCTCTAGAGCTATCAATAAAGGGGATAATACCAGTTAGATTAATGTAAAAGCAAAGAAACTCATTAAAGCAGTGTATACAAAAGCCTCACTTTTGAATTCAAAGGGATACATGGGCCAAAATCCATCTGCCCATCCATTTTTACAGTTTCTCTCACCAAGAGGAAAAAAACTCTCCTATGGATACCTAGTTAAAAAGTAATAAATGTGCTTCCAGAAGAGTCACTGCCCATTTAGCTCTGGCTGCCTCTGTCTCCCTGCTGTTTGTACACAGCCTGTTCCACTGCAGTAGGAAAACCCACACCACCACAATTTAAAAGGCTACTAAAAGGTATGTACAAACCTCTGTTCTAGTCTAAACACTTGCCATGGCACGTGGGGTCACTCAGAGCAGCAGAGAGCTGATGTCGTATGGAATGAGGCTCCAAAGAACATGGATCCTCCCAGGGCATGGGGATCTTCCTCCCAGCAAAGGTGTTTTCTCTAATGAAATACTGAAAACTGGCAAAGGAGAAGGTGTCTCTGGCAGTGGGAAGCTGTGCTCTGTGTAAACTGCACCCAGGGAAGTGCTCAACGCTGGACCACACCGAGCAGCAAGGCCAGCTTCTAAATTTAGGATCAGTTCCCACCCAACACCCCAGATCATTAACTCAGGGTCATGCTCTCAGCCTCTCACACTCATCTGTAGTGTTTGTCCTGTATTTCTCACCACAGTGACTCAGAAAACCACCGTGCTGATTTTCTTGCAGCAAACGTTTCTGCTCAGGAACCAGCTGCTTCTCCCCTCTTGGGCCCAAATGCTTTTGCACACACAGGATTTGCCTCAAATTCAGACAATTCCTCACTGAATGGTTTTTTTAATCTCAGTGAATTGCCATGTTTTCTTCATATTAGGCAGATGATCAAGAGTAGGTAAAGATTTCCCTAACACACGGTGTGTGTAGTACATATGTGTGTGATATACCTACACATAGACACACGTTCAATTACACAGCAGGAATGATTTGGTTCCATAATTGCAGCCAAGGAAAGCCAGCAAGATCCCACAGTTAGTGGGTAAAATCCAGGTCAGTCACACACAACTGACAGAGATGAGGAACAAAATTATTGCTTTTGTTGATAGTCGAAGATCCTACGTTACTGTTGCAAAAAACCTGTATCGTACGGATTAGTGATTTTTTTCAAGTAATAGCGAGATCTTTGTCAAGTAACTGAAAGATCCTTTTCTCAGAAGTTCTACACACAACAGTAGAATGCTTGAGGAGCTTGAAAATTCCAGGTGACACACCAGAAACCAGAGTTTAGCCATTTAAAGCACACAGGCATCTCTGCAGAATGTGTTACAGGAAAGCAAAAAGAACTATGTGGACAAGGAATATCGAGAGAAAAGCGTTGTATTACAGCTAAATTTTACCCCAAGGAACTCCTGTGCTTCCTCAGCTAGCTGGGAGATGTGTCCTGAAGTGTGGCTGGCTGTGTCGGTCTGGTGGTCACCTTACAGAATTTGTAGCACATTTGCTTAACTTCTTTTAGCAAATGGAAAGAATTAAAAAGAAAACCAGTGTTGGTTTCAACATTCAGGACTCAGAAGGATTTGTTTCTGCAGCTAGATGGTCCCCTCCTCACCTTTTCCCGAGAATCACATTCATATTGCAGGCTTAGTTCAGGCACTTTTATAAAATGTTCATCTGGAGTAAAAAGTCTGCAAAAATTTTTTTCTACATAATTTAAAAGTAGCATTTCAGTCCCATTAGAGGTTGACAGGTCCCACCACATGATTACAGTTCTCTCTAATGATCTGACTGTTGCCATGAGACATTTGGAGGCTACTGTATAGCTGTAGTTAAGGTTTCTTCATAAACAAAAATATTTTCCTACCTATTAAAAAAAAGAAAAAAAAAACATACTAAAATGCTTTATACAGACAGAATCTGCTACTATGGAAATAAATAACATGGAGTGGAAAAACAGTGTCTTAGCTCCAGGGTGCTAAGCCGTGGAATGTCACATTCCCAGTTTCTGGAGACTAGCTGCTGGTTGGCAGGAGGATCTCGAGGTCTTTGCCATTTGACACGACGGCGTTGTTAGAGCAGCTACTTGCCACGTCCATGGGGGCCCCCAGGGAGGACGCCTGGGCAGAGGTTTTGGTTAGTGGAGCAGGAGCAGCAGGTGACTGAGCCAGGCCCGGCTTCTTTGGAGGAATGGGTGGAGGGTTCCCTCTTTCTGCTCTAGGAATGGTCGGTGACTTAATCCCAGGGGACAGCGGGCTGAGCGGGCTGGAAACCTTGACGGGGCTCGGCGAGTGGCCAGACTCGGTTTTGGGGCTGCCGGCCAGGTTCCGGTAGTCCGTGCCGAAGGGCGAGCTGTTGGGGGACACGGCTTTGATGGGGCCCTGCTGGCTGGTGAACCTGGAGAGCACCTGAGTGACCGTGTTTCGGGCCAGCTGCTTGGCAGCAGAGTTGTCAGCCAGGGTGGGGGACAGATCCCGGGAGGGGGGGCTCTGCAGCCCACTGGACTGGTGGTCCTGCTCGGCCTGGGACTGGAACTTGTGCCGGGCCGCGTGGAAGCGCTGGTTGATGCCCACCTGGTAGGATGACTGGTAGCCAGGGCTGCTGGCTGAGGCGCCCACTAAGCGTTTAGTCAGCACTGGTGAGGAGCAGGGAGAAGGTGTCAGGGAGGAGCCTGCTGTGCTGCTGGGAGACAGGGAGACCCCCCCAGAAGGGTGCTGGGACATGAGATGCACCGGTGACTCCGTTCTTACAGGAGAACTTCCATTCTCCACTGCATTTTCTGGGGCTGCACCAGCAGATTTTTCCCTGTGAACATGGCTCTCTGCAGCGTTTGCCTGCAGTAGCTCCCCACCTGGCTGCCCATCCGTGTCACAATGCCCATTGGATTTTGCATAGGAATGAAGAGGTGTAGAGGGGCTGGGAAACGTGGTGTGAACAGCTTTGCTTGTGCTGGCAGGGTTTGCCCTCTCTACCTGCAGACACTCGGTCTGGCAAGACACAGACTTCACCGGGGGACTGTCGGTTGTGACACCTCTGGACATCACTGAGGGGCTCGGCTGCAAAGGCTCAGAGGGACTGTGCTCCTGGTGGGAAGCCTCCAGTTCTTTCAAGGCTTTCTTCAGACATTCCACCTCTTCTTTGAGTGCTTTAGTACGGTTTTCTTCTCTGTTCAGCTTGGCTTTCAGCTGTTCTCTTTCAATGTCAAACTCTGAGAGCTGCTTTTCTACTTGTGCTTCCATCTGCAAGCCCCGCTTCCTCTTGGCTGCCAGTTCCTCTTCCAGTTTACTCACCTTACTCTTCTCCTTTTCCAGTTTCAAGCTCAATTCTGCTGTCTTCTGCCCCTCCTCAGCTGCTTTGGCAGTGGCTTTCTTGCATTCCACTACAAGCATGGAAGACAGTTGCTTGTGGCGTGCCCTCTCCTCCTCCAACTGGCTCGACAGCTTCTTCTGTTCTTTTTCAAACTTTTTCACTTGGGATTTTTCAAACTCCACCTGCAAATTAACAACAAAAGAGATTCTAAGGGAACCTTAAAACCTCCTGCAAGTAAATGAAGGATAATGCCCCAAAAAGGAATGGGATTACTGTGTATCTTGGAGCAATTACACAGTAAAAGATAGCAAGAGCTAAGAAAGAGGTTCTTGCCCCAGGAATCTGCAAGACAGTCTGGAATGATTCAGCTTGCACACAGTAAGAATTATTACTTACTAGTAGTTCTATCATGTATGAAATTCAACTGACCTTTAGTGAGATATACATCCAGCCTGCCATGCACTGATCTGGAGCAAAGCTTCCTTCCACCTCATTTACTCCTCTGTCAGTTTGCCTTTTAAAGGCATTTAGGCTTTAAAATGCTGATGTGTTGTGTATGCTTACTAAAGGCTGCAGCGCTTGAGTAACTGAAAACAGTGGCTTAAATATTTATTAGCATCTCTGAATAACACCCCCGGGGACCTATCATGACTTAATCTGAATTTTGAGCAAGTTCAGCCCTGTTCTTGAGAACTCCTCAGATTTCAGGCTGAAGTAACATTTCTAAGCATTTGATTGCCTATTAATAGCTTTTAGCGCTGCTCAGCTACCGAAACACCCTGAGAAATTCAGGCTGTTTTTATACCAAAATGATAAAAAGCCAGGAGTGCCTTACAGAGGGAAGTTCCTGCTATTCCTTCAACCCATCCCTGTGGAGTTCACCACCCAGGAGCTCGGGGTTTCTGTGGGCTGGGTAATTACCAGCTCCCAGATTGTACCTGCTGGGTGAGCCGCTCCCGCTCCTTCTCCAGCATGTAGGTGACATCATCCCCCTCGGCCGTGTCCTGGGCGTGCCGCTGTCTCTCCTCCTCCAGGTCCAGTATCACCTGCCAAACAAACCCCAGTTGATGGCCAGGTATGTTTACAAGCAGGGAGAGATCAGCAAAGATTCACACGGAGCCAAATGACAGGTGAGAGCAATTCACTGCAGCCTCAGACATCCAAATTCAACTCAAAATCACAATGGAGTAGCTTTTGGGCAAGTTCAGTATTACGTTACTGGGTCTAATTGAGTCAGGTTGTGAAAGAAGTTAGGAAAACACACTGCATCTGTCTTCATTTGATTATTAAATACCTAAATTGCACACTTTTCCTTCACTCTGTGGAACAGCCTTGGGAAGCTCATGTTATGAACGGTGCCCTCGTCCCGGAATGGCAGGGGTTGAAGGGCCCTCTGGAGACCATCCAGTCCAACCCCCTTGCCAAAGCGGGCTCAGCTGGAGCAGGTTGCACAGATCACATCCAGGAGGGTTTTGAATATCCCCAGAGAAGGAGACTCCACAGCCTGTTCCAGTGCACTGTCAAAAATAATTCAGTTTTCCCTCATATTCAGAAGGAATTTCCTGTATTTCAGTTTGTGCCTGTTGTCCCTTGAAACTCAGAATTTCCTGGCAGGACCATCAACACAAACCCCAGCAGGGGCAGGGGACACAGGGCACTAACAGTGACAAGACAGTCCTCACTGTGGTTCCAGCAGTAATTCCCCCACGGGCTTCTTCTTAATGCCTTATGGGGATTTGAGGACTCCAGTGCAAAGTTTATTTTAAAGAACATTAATTTGTTCTTCCACTTAAGAACAAGATGAGCTCTTGAAATGAAACTGCTTCCCATAAGGACCCAGTTAAGGAGCTCCTTCAGCTTTAACACTGAATTACATTAATAATTGAAATTCTATTAACTCAACAACAAAAAAAAACCCCAAACAGAATACAGACTTCCCAAGAGGATCTGCTGTATCTCATCACCAAAACTCCAAGCTTTCCCAACACATGCTCACCAGGAATTTAGCAGCTCCTCAGTCTTCCTGAAATTTAAACTTCTAAGTAATGCTTATATATTGTTAAGTGTATAAGGAAGCTTTTCACAGGAGGAGACAGGACGAACAGAAGGAGAAGGGGAAACATATCTGATTTTAATAGTATGATTTAATTAGATATTTGGCTGAAAAGTGAAACACAGCCTTGCTGTTACTTCCAGTGACTTCCATTTATGTGGAAGTAGACTTACACAGGCACCAAGCACTTTACTGGTGTCAATATACATTAAAACCATGTCTGAAGAACAAAGGGTGCTTCATTAAAGAGGCCAAATAGCATGAAAAATACTTTTGGTCACTCCACACTTCCTCAGGGAAGCACAAGGAGGTGCTCTCCCATAACCACCTGGCACCAGCTCTTCAATAACCACTGAGAACAAGTCACAAGCAGAACAGTGATCTGTCTGCTGAGAATTCCACCTCCCTGAAACGCTTTCTCACATTTTGGGAAGCACTATACCTCCCAACTGCAAGCTAGTTCCTTTTTGGTGTGTCCTAACAAAAACATCTTGTGTGTATTACAAATTTTGGAATTATAACTAATAAACTTACCAGCTGCATCATCTTGAATGAGCAGTTTAAACAAAGGTGTAAAGTCCTCTCAGTTACCAAACCCCGGGGATTTAAGTGTTTTTGCTGAAGCTAACATATCAAAATGCAGCTGTGAACTTCTGCACATCTTATTTGAAGCAAAACCTACCTTTCTGTGTCTGCTTTCTGCAGCAGCTAGTTGGGATAACATCCTTTCCTGCATATTCTTGCAATGTTTCATCACCACTTTCAAAATAGATAAAGGATTGGAGCATACTGGTTGTTTTTCACCATGATTCCCCTCTTTCAGGGTCTCAAAATCTCTCTGCAAAGCCATCAATGGATCACTGATGTTGTACTTCCCATAGCGTTCCTCAATGAACGTGTCCCTGTGCTGGGCCTGCAACACAAAACCAAATTTGCATTTTAATATTCTTAAAGCAAAACTGTAGCTGAAGAAAGAAGGATTTTGTAGTTAATATTCCTCTCCCCCAGTTTTTCACTTGGAGATAAAGAGAACTCAACACGCACTGATTCATATCCTATTATCTGCTATAAGAATTGGAGCACTCAGACAGGAAAAAACACAAGTGGGTCATGTTAAAGGTTAACAGACATGAGAGTAATTCATAAAACAAAGCAATCCACCTGAACAGATCACTTTGTGATCTCCAAAGTCCACCTGGACCTTCTGATCACATCAATAACAAAGGGACAAACACTCTGATCACAATAATACCATGAAAAGCAAAGTGCAGAGTGAGGACA
Organism: Acropternis orthonyx; assembly: GCA_035583155.1. Taxonomy (NCBI): domain Eukaryota; kingdom Metazoa; phylum Chordata; class Aves; order Passeriformes; family Rhinocryptidae; genus Acropternis; species Acropternis orthonyx. The sequence continues at coordinate 5,932,201 of JAWWEU010000076.1, read as the reverse complement.
ATAATCCTTCTAGCATCAGAAGAGGGGTTTAAGCTGTTAATGTTTAAGGTTTCAGCTGGGCCCAAGCTAATAAAAATGCTTATTAATACACATAAAATGGGCAATACATCTCGAGTGCTGTGCCCAGTTCTGAGCCCCTCAGTTCAGGAAGGACATTGAGGGGCTGGAGAGTGTCCAGGGAAGGGAATGGAGCTGGGAAGGGGCTGGAGCAGCAGGAGCAGCTGAGGGAGCTGGGGGGGCTCAGCCTGGAGAAAAGGAGGCTCAGGGGGGACCTTCTGGTTCTCTGCAACTCCCTGACAGGAGGGGAGGGAACGGCCTCAGGCTGTGCCAGGGGAGGGGCAGGTTGGACATCAGGAGGAATTTCTCCATGGAAAGGGTGGTCAGGCCTTGGAAGGGGCTGTTCAGGGAGGTTTCGAGTGCCCACCCCAGGGAAAGACTGGATGTGGCACTGAGTGCTCTGGGCTGGGGGACAAGGTGGTGTTTCTCATCAGGTGGACTCAATGATCTTGGAGGTCTTTTCCAACCTTAAGGATTCTATAAAAGCTGATGGTCTCCCACTAATAAAGGCAATAAAATCTCGAATATGGCAGCGAAGCCAGCTCTGGCAGGCTGGATCAGCCCCACACAGCTGGGCATGTCCCCATTTCACAACTCCTTGAGATGCCACCTGCTCTCCAGGTGAGATACTTGAGTCTTGCAAGTCTGTTTTGTAAATGTTTTCATTTCCATAGCTGGAACAGAAGCAAACTCACACTGTTGATATGCAGTCTGAAAAAAAGCTACAGGGAGGGTTAGAAGAAGCTTATTCTTGATTAATTTCTCACTGTCCCTGTTGAAAAGTGATTTTTAATGGAGTGGTCCCAGACGAACTAGAAATAAAGGAAAATCTTGCTTCAAATCACAGTATCCCCACAATATATTCAGTCTACAAACATCCTCATACCACAGCAACCTGTCATGGCCATGACTTACATTCCAGGACTGTGTGAAAGCAAAAAAGGTAGGTACCAACTCCTGCTCCACAAAAGATTTAATCATTTACTGTCCCATCAGTGAAAGAAGCAGTTGTGTGGTTTCCTTGATAGTGTCACCATCAAGGAATTTCATGTTGAGCAATTAAAGAGTTTCATTCTTGCAAGAGCCCATAAATCCATGAATTGTTAATAAAATCCTTAATGTTCTCATCCAGACTAAACAGAGTTCAGTTTCTCAAGAAGCAAGGCAGGAATGATGAGGTTTCTTTGGTGGCAGTTAAGACTTAAGACAACTCACACATCCTAGGCTCTACTTTTACAGCATTTAATGGTTGGACTCGATGAGCTCACAGGTCTTTTCCAACCCAAATGATTATGAATCAGCCATTCCATCTGGAAATCTGTTTGTTAGGATACCAACAGGCTTATCCTACTGAATGATCACTGTGAAGTTCTAAAAACTAAACAAAATTTCATAAACACACAGATATTAAAGTATTATCTACATGTTTACCGCCATGATAAGAAATATGTAAACAGATATTTATGCAACAAAAGACATAGTAGGAAAAACAGTTCTAGATACAAAAGAGCCCTCAGAGCTGTCTTGGCTGGAAGAAACATAATCACTGATTTCCACTGAAATGGTTCTGGGTTAATTCTGAGCATCTGTGAAAACCTGTGACAGTGTTTCATGCCTGTGTGTATCACTGACAGCACAAGCCCTGCCAAGGAAAAACACCTTCCAAATCTGAGGTATAAATTTGATTCCTCTTGATTCATATTGTCTTGTAAGGGCTGGTTACCATGACAATTCATACCTTTACTTTTCCAGAGCATATCAATGACTCTGCACTGTTCTGGCACATTCTCAGTGAGGCCACAGATGTGGGTTTTCCGCTGCAGGAGTGACCTGCACCACTGAAATTCAAGAGTCTGTTCCTGTACCTCTAACCAAAGTGTGTTTAATTTAGAACATACTTTAACATGCTCAACCAGCAAAGCACTGTGTGACCTACAGGAGGGTTCTGATCCTCACTGCACTGCTCCTGCCAGAGCACACAAATTACATGTTTTTGCCTCCAAACAAACGCTGCCTGCACTTCATCAGATGTGCCTCACCTTCCTGCAGAGCACAAACAGCAACTAAGCCATCCCAAACCAAGCAGAGCAGCTTCTCAGAGCTGGTGGAGGGCTCTAAGCTCCAGCCCCCCACAGCCCAGACTCTGCTGATGCTGGGAATGGCATTGAGCTGGCGCGGGGTGGAAAACAAAGCTCCCTGCTCTGAATGCGGAGCGAGCCCGTGCCAGCCTCGCTGGGCGCTCCCCCAGAAACCCTTTCAGGGAGCAGGACTGGCAAACTGTCACCCATTCCTTATGGGATTGCACAAGGGCACCTTTCAGATAGGAAAGACTGAGCCCGGCTCCAATGAAAAGACAGCTCAGAAGCCAGCACTTCTTGGAATGGCTGTTTTCTGATGTCCCACTGTGAAAAATGCAAATACTTCACTTGAGCACACAAGGACCATGGAATACCCAGAGCTGGAAGGGACCCACAAGGATCATCGAGTCCAACTCCTGGCCCTGCACAGGATACCCCAAAATCCCACCATGAGGGCATTGTTCTAAACCTCCTGGAGCTCTGGCAGCCTCGGGGCCGTGCCCACTGCCCTGGGGAGCCTGCTCAGTGCCCACCACCCTCTGGGGGAAGGACCTTTCCCTGAGATCCCACCTAAACTCCCCCAACAGAGCTTCCTGCCATAGTAGTAGATGCAGTAGTGTGGTGATGCCCTGCGCCCCAGCCCACCCAACAGCTGGAACAGCTACACTGAAACAGAGGAGCAAACTGCTGTACAGAGCAGGGCACTGAGAGTTAAACAATAAGTGTCTGCATTACCTTGAGAAGAGGCATAAAAATGAAACCAAAATACTTTTATTTCCCCATCTTCTCCATAAGCAACCCCAATTTGGGACATTCATCCTATGATACTGTTTGGGGCTTGGTTTTAACCCCTACAGAAAAGAACCACAGAGGAACAGCTCACACTCACAGATACCCCTCCCTCTATATCAGCAACATCCATCAGGAACTGTGGATGCCTTTGATCAGAGCTGCAGATATTGTTCTAACTTTACATAAAAATAAAAAAGGAGAGGAAGGAAAAGATCAGCCCTGGAAATGGGAGGGCAGTCCTGGATAATGGGCAGCCCTGGTTTAATGAATCACAGGAAAAACTACCGACTGCCTTTTTTTTTTCTTTCTTTTTTTTTTTTTTTAGGAACAGGGAATCTTCAGTTTCTCTGAAGAATTTATAAAAATGACCCAATGAAGCCTCAGTATAAGTGTGGAGGGAATTTCTACGTGACTCAAACGTTAAAAAGCCTGTAAATATAAATTGGGATATCCATCCAGCTGGCTTAACTGCTTTGACAGAAGAGCTTAATCCCAACTCACCCCAGTGCTGGTCATTCTACAGGCACACAGAAACACAGGAGAGACTGTTCCAAAGGGCACCAGTGCTTCACCAGTGTAAACAAACCTGGCCTTTTTACTGGGCAAGCTCTTCCCAATAAAATCTCAAAGCACTGGCATTAAGGTGTGTCCCCCTCTATTTTTTGCAACACTGAAGGTGTAACCAAAGCCCTGTTTTCCTCTGCTCCTCTCAGCTCTGAACTCTGTCGAATTTAGTGGGGTGGTTTATTTCCTGTCTGGGAAAGAACAAGTAGTTCTTCCTTGCTACTCTGAGCAATTAAGTATTTTCCTGCACTAGCATGACAAACAGATGAGACTATCATAACATTAAGAGCTTTCTCAAGTCCAGCTATTCTTCTTTAGTAGCCAGCAGAGCATAAACATTTAATTAAAGTCGTCTAGACTAGGAAAAGTCTTAAGCAGGTCATCCTACACCGACCACATCTAGTTTGCAAAAACAAACCCAAGTGCTTTGCTATTTGGGCCACCGTGCACTTGGAAATGCAAATGGGGATTTTTTTAGCCTGTGACACCCCTGTGCTACAGGTCCCACAGAGCAGTCACCTGTGCCACCAAAATCATCAAGGCAGCTCTTTGGAGACAGTCACAGTGCCCAAACATCCACAGGTTGTTTTATACAGGTGTGGAAGTGTCACAGGGAGAGTGACTTCTCCCATGGCTTGTGCTCCTCACTGAGACAACTCTGCAGCTCAACTTCTCCATCACCGGAGGTCACGTGTAAGCACCTCCAACAGTTGTGATTTTGTCCTGTCTGAACTGGAATTCAGTCTTAAATACACTTGTTCAGCTTCAAAAAAGAAGGAACTTGATGATGGAAGAGAAATACTCAGTGAGCTCAAAGTGAAAAAAAATCAACCTAGATGTCAGATTCCTGTATCAACCTATTAAAACACATAAATCCACAGGAAATCAAGCCCTGGTAACAAGGAAATGAGGTTATAAAATGCATTGTTAACTTAGGAGTGAAAAATTTCATCTGGAGCAGAGACGACAAATATACTCCCAACAACAGTGACTGTGCTTTGAAAGAAGATTAAACCCTCTGCAATCAGTTAATCTTCTAATTTAGCACCTCCACCTGTATCATCTCAAATATGCACAGTTGTGAATTTCCTATCAAAACACTCCAACTCCAGAAGCAGCTAAATGGATTATTCAGCAATTTGGAAGACTATTAAACTGTCCTCTCCCTACAGGAAAAAGAAGATAACATTTAAGCTTGGGCTGCTTTTAAAATAGGAAGCAGCTATGCACATCAAGTACTCTGAAAAATAAAACTCCAGATGACTGGAAGAATTAGGCAGGAGCAGAGAGGGTTCCATGAGAAACTGGCTGGCTCTGAGCTCCACTTTGGGTAATGGACCACTGCTAGTCCGTTTGGGAAGAGATAATTCTGATTTTATGGAGCAGAAGCAATATCTGACCCAACTGAAGAGATATTTCCTGTGCAGGCAAAGCAAAGGATTTGCTTTCTTAGGAAAAAGCTTCTGTTTCCTCTTGGGATTTCTAGGCTGTTTTGGGATGAATGTTTCCCATAACCTATTTCTGCATTATTTTTTAATCAAAGATTTCCTTTTACTAAAACCTTGTTTATGTGACAGTGTTTTCTCTCTGTATTCAGTAATCTTTACAACTTGTTTTACTGGAACATCGTACAGAGAATTTCCAAGACTTGTTTCAAGTATTTTTTGGACACAACGTAGAGTATTCCTCTTGCCTCTAATTTCAGAGTTCATCAGCACAAGACAAACACGTTGCTAATTAACTGTAGCTACTGTGTATGCAGCTCTGCAGGAATAATTTGCACAGAAGTTCCTCCTTCATGCAGCAGAGAGTGGAATAATCTTTAAATAGCTTCTTGCTGCCTTGAACTTCCTTATTAGCTTCTCTCCCCAGAGACAGATATTGGGAATAAAGACGGGCTGAGGTCACAGCAACCACTGACAGAGAGAAGGGAAATGGGGGTGGGGACCACTTGCTTTGCACAAAAATAAATGTCAAAATGCTGGAGAGGGATTTCCAGTGTTGCTTTAGCTCCAGCTCTGCAGCAATGCCAAGCACAGAGCCACAAAGTAAATTGCTCAAATGCAGCTTCTGTCTTAATTGCCATCATTATATCAAGTGAACAAACCAGATAAACAAGAGCTGCCCACGTAGGACCTGTTATCAGCTTTGAAAAAGACAAGAAGTTTTCTTAGGGAATGTCAAGCAGCACAGAATTGCAATTCCTTTCCCTGGCAACATCTGGTCCAGAGTGTAAAGCCTGGCTGTGCCCAGCTCCCAGCAGGCTGGGATGTCCAGGGATTGCACCATGCTCAGAAACTGCACCTTGGCCACCCCGAAAACAGGGAGCCCAACGGCACCCGGAGGGCTGAAACTCAGAGCAGGAGCCATCCTGGCACGGGCACCATTCCCACACCTCTCTGCTCCCTGTCCAGCACCTTCCTGGGTACTGAGACAGCAAGGAGAATCAGTTTGTGAAAGATCCTGCCAAACAGTGCTGCTTCAAGCCAGAAACAAACTAAAAAGTCCCCAAAGTTGCAAGAAAAGCTGTAAGGAACGCCTGCATTCCAGCAGGACAGCACCCATGGGAATGCTGCTCCATGGAAGCTGCTTTCCAAGTGATGCAAAAGCCCAATTTGCCCCATCTGTGAGAGATTTACCAGCATCTGCACTAAGGTTTTATATTACTGAACTTTTCCTTTTATTTAAACAAGAGGTAGACTTCAGTTTTTGCAACTGCACTGCAAACTTAATTTCTAAATGCACCAGCAAACAAACACTTAATTTTGGAATGCATTAATATTGCTTTAGAGTGAATCACTGAACTCAGAAGCAAAGAGATGAATACCAGCTCCCAGTCATTAACAGAAAATAGCTTCTATTCCAGTGTAAATTGCCTGAGGCCTTATTAACATAAAAGAATAAGCCAGAAAGCTGCTTCCTGTTTTCTAAAAGTAAACAGAACTTCAGTTCTTAATGTATGGAAAGTTCTCTTTAAAGAGCAGGGGGCAGGGAACAAAGTGCTCTAACATAGCAATAGAGATCCATTTAAATATTGAATTGTTTCCAGTCGTGGTGTGCTATTTCAGAAGGTGAGCCTGTGGTTAATGCAATCCTTTCTACATAGCAATAAGGCCTGAGAGTCTAACTCTTAGGATTATGCAACTGTCTGACAGCATCTGGGGTGTTTTTGGATGATATAAACACAATTATAACTACAGGAAAAGGAGCACAATAAGAAGTGAGACTTAAGGTCTGTTCCAAGGAGAACATTGAAATTTATGTAGTGGACAGGAAGTTACTTTCAGGCAAAAAAAAAAAAAAAAAAAAAAAAAAAAAAAAAAAAAAAAGGTTTTTTTTCACCAAAGAGATTTCAAAACAGAGGAAGCAAACTGAAGCACTGGGAAAGAGTGTTTTGAAGACAGTAAACTTATTTGCTTTATACAAGTATAATTGGTGAAATTGAAGTAATCTTACAATTTTAAATGGGCATCAGAAGTCAAGACCAGGTTCACAGGGAGAGGTGATTGTCCTTATCACAACTCCCAGCACTCCATTAGAGACAATACACAAGAAAAAAGGAAACTACAGGAATAAAAAAGAGCAATGAGGGGCAGAAGTCAGGGAAGGCAAGTCATGATATTCTGAGAATACCAGTTAGAGGTGACCTGACAACTGCCCTGGGAGCACCAGACAAATAAAACCCAGGAGTTCAAATGTCACCCCAGCACGCAGAGAGGTGCTGGCTCCAGGTGGGATGTGAAGAGATACCCACGGAGAAGGCAGCAAGAGAAAAGGGTAAGGATTTGATGAAGAGAGGATGGAAATCCAAGGAGCACATTAAATAAGTGGTGTTTGAACACCCAGCTCAACAGCTCAAGTTGGACACTGAGGGAAGCAGGGCCAGTGCCAACCAACGAGTGACTGATACCATGAGGGAGAGCAAAACTATTTTAAGCTTTGTCATCTGCATGCCTGGATTCTCTCTGCTAAATGCCAGCTGAAAAATGTTTGTCTCTAAGCATGCAGGAATATCAATTATTGCAGACTGTACTACAGTCAAATTACAAGTTTACAAATTGAGGTACTTTTTCTCTGCAAGTTCTTGTCCTTTCCTATAATGTAGCACAGGGTTTTCCTCAAACATCCAGAGTTCAGAAGCATTTAAATATGCACCAGAAGTTAAATTAGCCCGTGAAGGGAAGTACATTTTTGCTACTATGTGGGAAGTAAAGAGGCAGATAAAATTCTGATTTTTAACCACTGACATTTATGTGTTTAATGGAACTGCTGGAGAAAATCACTCTCATGATTTAGGATCACGTAATCCTCTAACAAAGTTCTGAGGTTTGAACTCCACCTTTTCCCAACATATACCTGAACTTCACATAAAACTCTCACTCCTCCAAAGAAATCTGGCTGCCAAGGCAGGATACAATGTCCATAACACTTAGAGAACAGACAGAGCTGTGAGACCACAGTCAGACAACTCCTCCGTGCATGGAAAACCAGCTTTCCCCAGCCCTGCCCTGGGTCTTCCAACCCCTCCTGGTGTAAATTACAACTCAATTTGTCCAATATATGCAAGTTAAACTGAATGCTCTGAGAGCTTCAAGCTTTAGTTCAGTCTTAAAAGTTTCTATTTCTTCAGGGCAGCACTTAAATGTATCAAAACGTGAGTAAACAGATTAGTAAGGTTTCCTTTACTGAGTCACACACAATCAAACTCTTCAGCCAGGGAGGCATGGTAAAGCTGTTCCCAAAGCTACTATCAGTAAACAAGGAGAAAAACACAGCAAAAGCAGAATTTCCCTAGCTGTATATTCCAAAGAAGTGGACAAAGCAAAGCTGGGAGTTCTCTGCTGCTGAACCTCTGCCCAGCCACCAAATTAAATAGTTACATGACTTTTCCTTCCACGTATGGAAAGGGCAGTGCAGGTTCCTGCCAGCAGGAAGCCAGGCTTGGGCTGCAGCATGGCTGGGAACAAGGTTTTGGATCTGAGGAGCAGCACAGCTGGAGAGCTACAACATCTCCCACTGCTGCAGGCACAGGCCAGTTTTCAGGGGTTGCAATTTTCCTGTGAGCTCATGCTCAGGAGGCTGCAAGAGCCAGGCCTCAGTTGAAGCTTTCACTGCCCTTTCCTACCACCTTCAGCTTTGCTCTCAGTCTCCAGATAAAACAATACAGCATATTCCTTCAGAAGAAGGGGGAAATAGCACTAGCCTTTGATTAGCTCTGTATTTTATGCTCCATAATTATCAAGCACAGGTTACAATTTCATTTAATTTCTTCTCAGTTATTGAGTACTTGACAAATTATGTCAAAGGGTATTCTGACTATATTAATCTGCTCACGCAAGAGGGAACTGCGGGTTAAATTTCAACAGAAGAGATAATTGCTTTGCACTACTGGAAGGAAGGGAGTAAAAAGCCTCTGGAATGGAGCTGCTGCATTCCTTCCCATTGGTCTCTCTGTGCTCAATTACACACATTTCACACTGAAATATTAAAGTTATTACTTGTTTGGGTAACACATTCTGACCACACAGAATGAGAAAATGGATCCCAGGACAGAGGAGAAACTTGCAAGTCTCTTTAAAACAGAAGCCAAACCTTCCACCTGTTTGATAGCTTTGAGAGGGTAACAATCTTCCTCCTAAATGAAAAGACTGTTGTTAATTGTTTTTGCATTTACATAAACACAAACATCACCACTGTTTTAGAGAAGGATATCCCTACACTCCTCTAAAACATGTTTGGAATCAAGCTACAGAAGCTTTTGCTGGAAAACCAAGCCCTGCAGCTCCCAGGCCTGCAAGCTGCCATTCCTCTTTAGAAATAGCTGGGAATTTTACACATTATGAGCACTGACAGGTCAGCTTGAAAGAGCCTTCAATATTCAACTCTGCCACAACTCATTTCTTCAAAAACCGACCCTTTACATCATTTATATCACTGGGTTTTTTTCCACCTTACTGAGGGCTGAGTGCCAGCCAGGCCTCCATCAAAGAGCAGCAGTATTACACACATACATTTTTAAAATAAAAGAAACATATTTAACTATATATTATAAAAAGTATTTTCCAGGCTTAATATTAACAGAGCAAACTGGTCAGAGAGTACCACAGCCCACAGTACCTGAATGAGGGCAGCAGAAGCACAGAGATAATCCCACTTCAGCCAGTTTTCCTGCACTATGAGCAACCCCTGCAAGAAGCCCTGTCCCATCACGTGTGCTCACACCAGCACCACATCACCTGCCCTGATGTGGGTTAAACTGACTTTTTAAAGCAGTTTTAGCTGGCAGCTGCCTCACTGCAAGGTTACACTAATGCTTGTGCCAGCAGAGGGAAAGAATAAGTAGCTGAGCCCACAGGGCTGCTGCTCTCAGCAGTGCCAGCTTATGGTGGCTTAGTCAACACAAAGCCACGGGTGCTTTTTACTGAGTGTGACGTTATTGTCACTAAAAGACTAATCTGTGATCCCTCCTGGCAAGCACAGTTCCTGCTTTAAGCAGCCCTCCTTGCTAAAGGAGAACAAAACCAACAAAGGAATTCTGAGAGACCTTTTGCATAGCAGAAACACGTGGTTCTTTATCAGAAAGGATGAAAACACACAGGTAATGTTGTATTACAGCACTGAAATGCCACTTGCAGCCAGCTTCCAGTAATGAATTCCAAGACACGGGTGATACACAGCATTTATTATGTAATCCTGCTGATATTAATATGGGATTCTGAGCTGGTAATAGATCTTTGCCTCCAAATTTCACCTTGGATACAAGTGCTCTGCAGAACTTATAGTAGTACCGGTGTCATTTTTGTCTCTTATCCTGCTACTTACAACATACCTTTAAGGCCTCTATGACAAGATCTCTTGCTTCTAATTCTCCCTCAAGGATGCTAAAGAGCGTCAGTAGTTCTGGTTTGCTGAGTTTTTCCAGATTCATCCTGAAAACCTGAAAAAAAGTGGAACACAGTTTAGTAGGTGTTTCTTTGGACATTAAAACCAGTATTCTAAGCCATGACATATAATCTCCATTTAACTCCAGATTCTGGACTGCAAATTGCCCTGAGGGGAGAAGGGGAACAATATACAAGGGATAATTTTCTCTCCAACTTCCAAGACCAGTTGTAGGAGATGCATTGTCACCTTTTCCCAAGGGACACGAACATATGCACAGCCAGATGGTGAGGGGCAAAATGTGCAGGCTAAAGCAGCAGGGCAATATTCACCAGGAAGAAGCCAAAGTTAACAGGAGAGGGAAAAACCATGGATATTTAAAAGCTGTAAGTGACACATCTGGATCACACAGCTGCAAACATCACTGAGGAGCTGTGATGAACCAAGGCCAAACTGGGCCACCCACACAAACTCCCTGGAGAAGGGAACATTGCAGTACAATGTTTCCTAGGAATGCCATTATCCATTCCTGATGGAACGGGCCCAAACCACTTTACAAAAATCAATGCCACAGAAAAATACACATTTAATTACCATTCTTTCCAACTGTTTCAGTATCACCATCATTTATTCAACACAATTTTACTGCCTACATAAGAAGAGATCCATCATCTCAACTGCACATGAAGAAGCTTTTTATTCCCCTGCACCTTTGCTGATACACTTAACACTGGCCAGTAATAAGCCTTTTCATTATATTTTTTTGTCAAAAATGGAAACAATTTCAGACTAAATCTTTGTCTGTAATGCAAATATACCCATTCACATAGTCTTGTATTTTGCACAGCCATCAAATACACTTTTCTGAGTCCAAGTCATGTCCACCTTTCACCACATTTTGTGGCAATGCTAAACGTTACAGCACAAAGAAGCTACTCAGAGATATCAAACTCCAGGGGCAAGTCATAAAGAGTTAAACCAGCCTTTACTGGAGAAGCCTATCCAGCTAAAACATTCAACTGGAGCCTAATTTGTCTGAAGTCACTGCTCCTTTACAACCGATTTGCATAACTGTGCCTTGGAGAGTTATACACAAAAGCAAGTTCTGTCTTGTTTGTGCCTGAGCAGTTTTCCAGTCACTGGGAACAGAAAGTTCTGCTCAGAGAGGAGCAAGCAGCTTCACACAGCAAGAGAAATCAGAAATCAGAAATCTTCTCTGTGCCCCTGGCTAGCTGAGACCACAGGGAAGGAGTGTGATTTACAACTTGTTTATCTTAAAAAGGGTGAGGAGAAGGGGCCTGTTTTTAGCCTTTTGTGTTGGTGCTTAAGTCTGAGCTGCACCACTTCCCTGGGCAGCTGTTAAATGTGGAATACCCAAACATCTGCTCAGGTGATGCACAGCTTTATTTCAAAACCATCTCAGTCCTTGCTCAGACTAAATTCACAGCTGCTGAGACTGAATCAGTACCAATGGGAAATAACTTTTTCTGTCAGATACTCACCAAGTTATATTAGTTTTGTGGCATTATAAACCAGAAGTAAAAAGGAGAAGTTTCCCTTGAGATCTTAGAACAAAGTGTATCATCTAATTCTGTTACCCCAGGACAGTAACTGTTGAACATGAACTTTCAACGTGACTGTATCCATGTTTTTCCTTTAAAAAAAGATGACATGGAAATGTGCAGCTGCATCTCTGCATGAGGTACCAACCAGCTCACTCTTACAGCTGCAGTTTGGCATTTTAAAGCTATTAGTCTGGACAGTAATAATTTCTATTCTATATCCTAAATACTCCCATTGTGACTTCTACTTCCCAGTGCTACAGGAATAAGCCATGCTATTCTTACCATGCCTCTGTAGTCTTTAATCAGCTTAATAACATAAACAAGCCCTGGCCTAAAATATACAGGTAAAAATACTTACAGAAGTAAAGAGCAGGAGCCAGTTTACACAGCAATCATTTATACAACAACAAGAGGCAACATTAAAAGTATATAAGTGGTACAGCCTGAGCTTCCTCATGTGCAGCCTGCTGCTATTAGACCTCTAACTGCTCTGTTTGCATCAGTTACTCCTCACTGCTGGGGGGACAGACAGGGAGCAGATGCTCCAGATAAGGTCACCACCCCAAAAAAACCATTAAAATGCACCTGTATTCTGCACTGATCTACGGGGAGCTTCTAGATGGCAGATGCCTGTTATGCTGAATGGATCACAACCCCAGGCACTCCCTTTTAGGGCCACTCAACACCAGGGAGCTGAAAATTGGGCAAAAAAAGAGCTCTATTCATTCTATGCTATTATTTTACAAGAACAAGAAGCATCTCTGGATCACAATGCTAATAAGCACATATTTGAGCTACTCCTTCCCTATCCAAATCTAAATCCAAATCCATTCCCAGCCCTTCAGCACCACAGGCTCCCGGGCTGACCATTCCAAAGCTGCTTTCAGGCTACACATCCCTGTGCCTTCCCCCTTTCCCAACAAAAGATCACAAAAGTTCTCCCCCTTGCAAATGGTCCCGTTCTGCCAAAGGGATCTGGAAGCCTCAGCTGGGAAATCCGACCCACTATTTCCAAACCTTTAACCAAGGGATAGAGTTTCCCAGCATCAGAAACAAGATCTAGCAATTCCCAGGGCACGTTACCCCTTCCCATCCAGGGAAACAGGCCGAGTGGAATCACATAGAGCAAACCACAAGGACCTCGTTATTAAGTCTGATGGTATAAATATTTTCCCTGAGCCTGAGATATAGCACCATTTTTGGACAATAAGCCCGAGTTTAGAGCATAAACAAAGATCATTACTTTGCTTGCCTGAAGGTGAGCTTTCCTTTCAGCTACAGCTCATTAGAGTCTCCTCAGCAGACCCTCCTCCCAGAGGAGATAAAACTCTTCTAAGAAAGTTATTTCCCAGTATTTAACCGAAAATAACCACCAATAGCAGTTTAAATGTACCTACAACCACACAAGCCAACAAACGAGGGCGAGTTATCTTTGGCATGTGCCACTTGAGGAACAAAACAGATAAGCCTCCAGCCCGTGGCAGCTCCTCCGCGCCCTGAATCACGCCGAGGTGATTATGAAACCGTTCCAGGTTACATTTCACTTCTCTCACACACACACATGAGCACGAACCAAGCGAAAGAATGTTGCCAGCACAAGGGAACTTCACCCACCGACTTCAGCAAAACTTAGAGTCAGAGCACAGGAATCAAAGAGCAGCACAGCCCGAGGCACAGACAGGGGACTTTGTCAGGTGGAAGCTTCAAGATCCTCTGCAAGCCCTTGGCTCAAAACTCTTCTACTGTTAAAAATAATATTATGAAGAACAAAGCTTGTTCCTTTTTCCTCTGAAAGAGGGTATTTCCAAAGCTATGCCAATGCAACAATGCCTCTATGTCTATAATCCTGAATCAGCTTCATTTTCCCTCTGCAGTCCCCGAAGAGGAGCTGATGTTTTCCAGGAGCCAGCATGGGCAGTCCTGTAATCACATCCACAGGAGAACCCAAACGACTAGTTTGGGAACTCCTGATAGACGAGTTCCCAAAACTGCTGCTGCTGCGTGTATGGCGTGATGTTCGAGTCCTTACAATAACTGCACGACATGTTTACGTCATAGGGGGGAAAAAAAAAAGCTAAGATGCACCTTGTAATTGTGCATCCACCTGGCGTTGCATCAGAACTGGGGAGAGCCAGGCTAAAAGGAGTGTTCACACCTCTGTATCTCAGCCCTAAAGGAGAAAGGACCCTGCAAAACGCACCCCCACGCCATTATTGTTATTAAAGTACTACTCGGAACGAAGCAAATCAGCACACAATTGTGAGCCGTGTGCGTTCGGTGCAAAGCCCTCGAACATCCCCCATGTGCAGCTCCTTTGAAAGAGAACCAAACCCACCGCTGGCTGCTCTGACCTTCAGCCCGGGGGGAGCCGAGCCGAGCCGGCCCCCCCCGCCCCGGGAGTGACCCCCGGACACAGGGGCTGCTCCGGCCGCAATTCCCGACCCCCGGGATGGGGGGGCGGCACCGGCCGGGCTCGGTGCCCCTCGACGCGAACAAAGGGAATCGCCACCCCGCAGCCCTCGCTGCCCGGAGCCCCCCCGCCCACCGGGGCGACCCGGCCGGCGGCCCTGAGAGGGGGGACAACAACCCACCCGCCCCGCCCCTCCCGGTGACGGCCCCCCCCGCCCGCGGCCCCCGCGCCCGCTCCGGTACCGCCCCCCCCCCTCCCGCCGCGGGCCCGGCCACCGCCCCTCAGTCCATCCCGCCCCGCCCCGCCCCGCACCTGCCGCTGCCCGGCCGCGGGGGCAGCGCCGCGCCGGGTCCGAGCGGGGCCGAGCGGGGGCCGAGCGGGAGCGG
>JAWWEU010000076.1:5905991-5917367 GCA_035583155.1 Acropternis orthonyx | reverse complement strand
CACCGCCCTCACCGCCCCGGCCCCGCCGCGCCACGCCCCGCCGCGCTGAGCGACGGCGCGGCCGCCAATCAGCGCCGAGCCCGCCGCGCCCGCCGGCCAATCCGCTGCGGGGGAGGGCGGGGAGAGGGGCGGGGCGAGGCGGCGGCGGCCAATCAGCGGGCGGGAGGGCGGGGCGGAGGCTGAGGGTGCCTTTTGTTCGCGGTTGGAGTGTCACTTCCGCCGCGGGGGCCGGCCGGGCTGTCGCCCCCGCGCTGAGGGCAGGGCCGGCCCGGGCCCCACCGGCGGCGCTCGGGAGGGGAAACACAGCGCAGGGAGACCCGCACAGCCCCCGGACGGGTGAGCCGAGAGGCCTCCGAGCGGCTCAGGCCGGGCTGGAGGCGCTCGGGGCGGGAGTGTGCCCCTCATCGTGCCCGGGGCAGAGCAGTGCCCCTCAGAGTCCCCCTCATGGTTCCCAGTGCCGCTCCCCTCGTAGTGTTTACGGGTCCTGTTCCCCTCATGGTTTCCGGCACAGTCCCATTGCCCTCACAGTGTTCCTGTTCCCCCCACAAGTCCCGGTCCCATTTCCCCCACAGGGTTTCTCTGGGCCCTGTTCCCCTCACGGTTCCAGGACAGTCCCATTTCCCCCACAATGTTCCTGTTCCCCTCACGGTTCCCAGGACAGTCCCATTTCCCCCACAATGTTCCTGTTCCCCTCACGGTTCCCAGGACAGTCCCATTTCCCCCACAATGTTCCTGTTCCCCTCACGGTTTCAGGACAGTCCCATTTCCCCTACAATGTTCTTGTTCCCCTCACGGTTCCAGGACAGTCCCACTCCCCTCACACCTCCCAGTCCTGCCCCTCATGGCACCCCAGCCTGAAGTTGGCCAGACTCTCGAGGCTGATGGTTTGCCCAAGGGTGTTTATTCACAACTCCCCTCTGATGAGCTTTTGCAAGCTCTGAGCGACTCCCTCGCGTGAAGGTGCTGTGGAAAAAAACAATCAGCATTTCGATTGATTTACCTGCTGCCAGCTGAGGAAAGAGCCCTGAACGCGTTTGAGATGGTTGCTGGAAGGAATGCTGCCCACGGATGCCTCAGCTGGAGCGGGGTCACCGACACTGTTGAGGGCAGCAGGTTTTTTGCTGTTGGAGCTGCTTACCCAGCACTCTGCTAAGCCAGAACCAGAACTAACCCTTTATGTGGAGAATGTGGCAAATCATTGTGCCCCTGACCTTCCACGGGGTGTGCTCACTCGGCATCGCTGATGTGCTCGGTTCTGTTGCGCTGAAAACAGTGTTTAATGGCTTTTCCCACCACTGGGAGTGTCTGAAGCTGCACCAGGGGACGTTCAGGTTGGGTATCAGGGAGAATTTCTTCACAGAAAGGGTGATTAGATATTGGAAGGGGCTGCCCACGGAGGTGATGGAGTCACTGCCCCTGGAAGTGTTTAGGGAAAGGCTGGACACAGCACTCTGTGTCTAGTTTAGAAGGTGGTGTTTGGTCATAGGTCAGACTCAGTGATCTCAGAGGTCTTTTCCAACTGAGTTGATTCTGTGAGTGTGGCTGTGGGGCAGCTCTGGGATCACACGGAGCTGCAGCACAGGGCCTGTGACACATGCCACAAAACCAGCAGTGTCCAAATCCACTGCAAAAAGGTGTCCCGTGGTGACAGGACTTTACACAGAGACAATGCCACCTCTAACCATTGCAGTCTCATGTCTAGTGTGTTCAGAGGATGGTTTTGTCTAGACAGGTTGTCTGAGTGTTATTTCCCAGCCTTGATAAAGACTGCAGTGCCTCTGGTCTTGCAGTCTCAGAGCCCAGGGGGGAAAAAAGCACATGGGTTACCTCTCCTAAGCTGTGCCAGTCTGGAAGTGGCCTTGTGGCAGTGCCACAAGCAGCTGGTATGTTAAGACCTGTAATTGTGATTACCTTTCTCTCATCCTGTGCTTCTCCCATCTCTCTGCTTTTCCACCTGTTGTCTCTTCTTTTACCCTTAGAATATGGTTTTAGGGCAGCCATCCTTTAATCACAGACATGAAAAATGGTGATAGCTCATATCACAGACTTCTCTTTACTTCCTACACACCATTTTCACTCCCACTAGGACACAAGGGTGCTGGGTGAAGTCCTTGGAGGAGCAAGGATGGGCTGGAGAGGGTGTAAGAGCAGGGGGATGCTCTGGGAAGTCTGGGTAGATCCAGGGGAGGAAATGGCTGCTGGCAGAAGGAGATGGGCTGTCTGCAGGAGGGTTGCTCGCTGTCTGCAGCTGCAGAAAAGGGGAAGGGGGCTCATGGAGTGCCACAAATTAAGGAAGCTGGAGAAAACAAAAGCTGACTTAACTCACCACATCCTGTGAGTGCAGGACATGCAGCCTGCCAGGGCTGGCTGTAAGCCGGGACATCTCATCTTCTTGGAAAAAATAGGCTTTAGGGGAAAAAGTGGGTAGGGACAGAGATCCACATCGAGTGGTGATGGTCAGTGAGGGATTGAGGCTCATGCATCCCTGCATTCCCAGAACAGAACGTTCCCAGAACACACAGACCATCCCAACCACCCGCACTTCTGCGTTGACTTTAAGGGGTCAGTCACGGTTTGAAATCCAAACTGGTGGAGTGGCCCAGGTTTGCAGCCCCAAACCGCTGCGAGCCCGGAGAATTCCGCCTGTGGAAGGCAGGTGGGTGGGATCCACTCCCCCGTTTGCGTGGCTGCAGCTCCCCCCCGTGTCCGCAGCACTCGCTGCTCAACAGGAGCTCGGGTTTTCCAAGAATTGCTGCGCTGGAACTGTTTTTCCAAGTCCCACGAAATGTAGCTGAAACGTTATTGACATTCACATCTCAGATAGCAAGGGAGGGGTTGTATTTCCCTGTATTTTCAGGTTGGCATGGGCCATCAGTGGGATCGTCTGCTAGCTGGTCACTCCTGCTGCAAACATTCCTGGTGCTGCCCAGTCCCACTCCTGGAAACACAGGAGAAAGGAGACCTTTGTGCAGAAGGAGCTTTGCGTGAGGCTGATTGACTGGCCACGAGTTGAGCCTGGAAAGGTCATGGATACATGAGTTACATCAGGGAACATCTGGTACCAAAAGCTTCTCTGTTCTAGGGCTTGGAGAGGACACTCCATGAACCCAGAGCAGCTGAAGAGCAAACATCTGAAGGGACTGAGAGTCCTAAACGTCCTAGGTGGTCTCAGGCATGGCAAATAAACAACTGCAGCCTTGAAACCCAGAAAATGAGTGCAGATGAGAGAAGAAACATTTCATAGCTGAGCCCATACAGAAAAAATATATTAAAAAATAAAGCACATATTCAGTTGTCCACTGGTCTGCTTTTGGGGAGCAATAAATTATCTGTGAAGGAGAAGGAGGAGGCTTCCAGGTCTGGAAGACATTTCTCTCCAGGCTGTTTGGTCACTTTGTATTCATCTATTTTTTTAACACACAGTGGAGGCCCTGGCACAGGTTGCCCACAGAAGCTGTGACTGCCCCATCCCTGGAAGTGTTCAAGGCCGGGTTGGATGGGACTTGGAACAACCTGGGGAGTGGAACAAGATGATCTCTAAGGTCCCTTTCAACCCAGGCCATTCTATGTTTTCTGTGATTACCAGGTGTGTCAGATACAGGCAGAAAATTGAGATGCCTGCCTGTGATTGCGTGCAGGGTGGATTTGTGATGTAACAGAGGCGTGCCAAGGTGAGGGCAGGTCCAGATGACTCCAGTACCTGCACATACAAGAGGATAAGCACAAGTATGTGCAGGTGGTTCTGCTTCCCTGTGTGTGGTTACAGAGTGACAAGAATCACAGATAAGAGCGAGGGGCTCTTGGAGGGCTGCAGGTCTTGCAGGGTGAGAATGGGAGGTCTCAGCTCTGTGGGAGCCCAAAGGAGGAACCAGGATGGGGTACAGCCCCCCTCAACAACACCAGGGCATTAACCAGCAAATAGGCTTCAAGGAGGGAACACAATGGTAGGAGCATCACAGCCAACAGAGATAAACCACAAACAATTAGAAAGAAGCACATCTGTCATGTTCTTGATGCTGTTGGTACGAGAATCCATCTGGGAAAAGAGCCAGCCTTGCCTCCCCGGGAGTTATGTATTTTTTCTTTTTAAATATCGTATGACATCCATCTCTAGTGCTGCGTGTTGTTTGTGCTGGCAATGTGGGTGTGTATTTCTGAAGGCTCCCTGTATTAACACAAGATCCATAGTCTCATTCTAGAAATTCTGTGGCTATAAAAATATATTCTGGGTTTGACTGAGTGGTTTTTTCTTCTCTCTTGAAACTCCAGAGTTGTGTAAAATAGCTTCATAAAACTTGTAGGGCTTTTTAAAGCAGAAGTTACTGCCTTGCCTTGCTTTTAAAAATGCACCCTTGGTTTTAAGTGTTGGGATATTGTTTGCTTTTAAACAAGTCAATGTTGAAGAGATGCTCTAAATTCCTTTTTTATTTTGTTGCTTATTGAGAAAAATCCAATTACACCTCAGGGAAATAGAAATAAAACATTTTATAAAAATATATGGTAGATGAGCAAGAAAAAGCCTCAGTCTTCCAAAGCACATTTGCCAAAAAAAAAAAAAAAAAAAGGGAAAATCTTTCCTTGAGTAAATATTCCTCTCTTTGGGAACACGGTGGTGCCCAAATTATGAGTCCTCTGAGTGGTGTTGGTTGCTCAGGAAGGAGTGATGGGTCCCTGCTTGTGAGTGGCTCTGCCAGAGCTTGGCTGCTGATTCCCAGCCTGTGCCTGGGCCAGAGGGGCTGCAGCTGAGGGACCTGTTGTCAGGACAAATGTCATTGCAGGTGCCACACAGGAGCTGTCGGAGCCGCTCCCAACCTCTGTGCCCACCTTGTGGGAAAAGACACGGCTCAGCAGGGAAGCCGCTCGTGGCCGAGGATTCCCTGCCTCGCAGCCAGACTATCACTCCTCAAATCTCTCTCAATTGCTTTGTGAAGTGCCGGAGTGAGCATGTTCGAGCAGCCAAGAAGCAGCTCCAGTTCAAACGATGTTGGGAAAGCCCTTTTTCCAATCAGGCAATTTGTAATTTCAATTGCTGAGTGTTTCCCTTTCGTTCCTTGGCACTCCAGCTCTGTCTGGATTGGCTTTCTCAGCACTTCAGGAAGGCTTGTGTTACATTATGTAAGACTTAACAGCCATAACTTCTCCAAAGGAACACAGAAAAGTCTTTTATGACAGAAGAGGGAGATTTCTCATTTGGGAAGCTAATTCTTTGCTGTTATCAAATGACTGCTTTGGTGCATCCTTCATGCAACTTTATGAAAAAGCTGAAAGAACTTTTGTTGATATATCTGATAAATGGAAGCACCTGCTGAGAGGAAATTAAATTTGCTTTTTTAATCTTTATACATGCATATGTATTTATGTGTCATATCTAGATAAAAAGACCCCTCAGAACACTGCCTGCCTTCACAGAAGCACAGAATGGGGAAGGTTGGAAGACACCACAGGGGGAAAGGACCACAGTGGGGTCACCTGGTCCAGCCTCATTCATGGAATTCTGGAGCTGAACAAACTAGTCATTAAGTCTCCAGTAACATCTTGTTCATCCCAGCTTTGCTCCAACAGGAAGCTGACAATGAATTCCTCCCCAGTCCTGTCACACACCCAGCCCAGGAACACCCCAGGCTTTCTAAACCCTTTGGATGATCATTTATTCACCCATTGATTCATCCCCTGGTCTTTCATGTGGCCATCATGTCCCTTTGCTGGGAGCAAGGGGAAACACAGGACCACTCCATGCATCCTTTGCTTCCCAGCAGGTGGCACTGACTTCCCTGGGCAGGGAGCACCTTGCCACACCTAAAATATTAATTACAGGCAGCGAGAGAAAATGTTGCTTTGCTTTCCTGAAGCTCTTTAGCAATTTCCCAGGAAAAAGCACTCCGGGAGCTGCTGGCTTAGCGATGACTTTCTCGACAGAGATTGAATGCTTTGATAAGGAACAGGAGTTTGTTGCCACCTCATTTACCATGCTGGGCTCTTTCTCCAAACCTCATAATACTGTTTCTGTTTTCTACTTCTTTTACACCCTGGTGTGGCCAGAAATATACTTGGAAATTACCCTCACCTAAGAGCACAGCCCATGGTCTTGCTTTCTTTGAATTACCCTACACTGTGTGTTGGGAAATTGCTTTCCCTGATGGACAATTTCTTTCGAAAACCCTGGGACCCTGATTGATTTCTGTGCCTCTGCAGTTGGGAGAGCACAGAGCAGAGAAGTGTGAAAACCAGGACAAGAAATGGAAAGGATAAGTTCTCCCTGAAATGACCAAGCACTGAGCTGGCTGGCTAATATTTCCTAATTACCCCTCTAAGTAGAAAAGAGAGGGAATACCAGGAACTCTGTTAGGCTCACACAGCTTCATGGCAGCACAGTGTAAGTTGGTCCTCATTTTTGAGCAATATATTTCTGCATGGCACCTGTTCTTGCCATCAATCCCAGGCTGTCTTTCTCCACAGGCTGGTTCATTCTGTTTTATTTCTCCCTCATGGAAATTCCTTTATTATTTTACATGTCTGTCTGAAGCCTTGAAGCATCTCTCCCTGTGTTCAGAAGAGGAGGAGAAACCTCCCTCTGTGACATTCCCATGCAAGGTTGGCTCTCCCAGCCTTTTCCCATTTATTCCATGTGGTTTGTGTGTTCTTTGGAGCAGGGACAGCGCTGCACACTCTGTTTGTACAGCCCTTGCATAATGGGACCCTGATTTCATTTAGGGTTCCCTAGACATTACTGTAATATAAATGTTAATTAATAATAAAGCCTCCTAAAGTCCCACATCCTTAATGATATATGTGGCCTGACTTTAAATTTGTCTTTAAAAACCACCTCCTTGTATTTCCACAAGAAATAAATTCAGGATTCAGACCTCTCCTCTCAGCAGCAGGAGCATTGTAATTCCAGACTTGCCCTTGGAGTCACATACTTCTCTGTCTTCTGGAAACATCTAGACGTTTCTCCAGCCCCTTCCAGAAATCAGTTTCTCCAACCCTCTCCTGCATGAGTCCTTGGGAAACCACTCTCAGAGGAGGGAAGAGGTTGGATTCAGCTTTGAAGGAGAACAAGAGCCTGGGATTTTCCTGGTCCTTCTCCCATGGCTGCTGCTGTGCAGAACCATCTGCTACAGGCAGAGTAGGGACTTGCTCAGCTCTAAATTCCTGTGGCAGCCCAGGTGAGGATGGGAGTCCAGGCTTTCCAAAGCTGCTCCCATGTGTGACTCTCAGATCACAGAATCCCAGAATGGTTTGGCTTGGAAGGGAACTATAAGCTCATCTCATTCCACCCCCTTGCCATGGGCACTGACACCTCCCACTGGCCCAGGTTATCCTGAGCCCCATCCAACCCGGCCTTGGACACTTCCAGGGATGGGGCAGCCACAGTTTCTCTGGGAAAACTGTGCCAGGGCCTCTCCATCCTCTGAGTAAATAATTTCTTCTGAACATCTGTTCTAAATCACTCCTCTTTTAGTTTAAAACAGTTCCCCCTTTCCTATTGCTATCTGCTCATGCAGAAAGTCACTCTCCCTCTTTTTCCTAAGCCCCCTTTAGGCTGCAATGAAGTCTCCCCAGAGCCTTCTCTTCTCGATGCTGAGATGATCCCACCATCACATTATCCAGATTATCCAACTTGCAGGTTTATGATGTGTCTTCTGCTCACAGAAGTTTGGCCCTTTCTGCATCCCCAGACTCTGCATTCCTGAGCTCTCCACACTGAGTCTGCCAGCAACAGGAAAATTCTCCAGCATCTCCCTCTGACTCCTCATTCCTTGGCTTCTGCCAGTTATTTGTGTGCCAGCTCTGCTGTTACGTTAATGTTCTGAGGAGGGTTTCTCTCAGCAGGCTGAGTGGCACCGAGGGCTTTCCTAATGGGGATCAATGGGCCAGAAAGAAAACAGTGTGAGGGCTCTGCAGCATCCACTCTCCAGCAGCCTCTGGGGACCTGCTGAACCCATCCTCCCTTCCCCCAAAGTGGGAAAAATCACATTGTGACCAGAAATTCTGGGTTAATTCACAAGTGGCTACTTAAACCAAGCATAAGTGGGCCACGAGGTGGTTTTCTCTCAACCCTGAAGTGCTGTTGAGATGAGAGTTGCTGGGAATCACAGACAAGAACAGAGGAAATGCAACAGACCCACAGCCAGGGAGGCAGCGAATGACCTCAAAATTTCAAGCTTCCCCCTCAAAGCCAAAACTTGCAAAAAATCTGAGGATATATAACCTTTTGGAATGTCTTCTGGCTGCTCAAACACATTCTCTGCCCCACACTTGCCTTTGCCTACACATCACTTCAGATGGGAATACTCACAGAGGGTCCTGGACCAGGGTGAGGTGGATGGTGCAGCCACAAGTGATAGATCACTACTGATCCTACTTATATACTGATTGACAAGTAACATTATATACAGAAAATACACCCTGCACCAGAACAGATTTTGTGTTATGGATCTGCTTGTGTCCTTTGGAGTGCAGGGCATGGAGCAGGACACAATTCTACACCAACTTCAGCCACAACCTGCAAAGTCTTTTGAAATGGAGAGAATATGAAACAATGCAAATAAACTTTACTTCTGTCTGGAAGGATTTTTGCCTGTTTGTCAGCAGCACCCTTACAGGGAAAGGGGTGAATGGGGAAGAGCTGTGGGCCTGAGGAAACATCTCCCAAAGGCTCCATCTGGAAAGGTTAAAGCAAACAAGCACAGGGTATTTCTGAGCCATTTAATGCACCAGGCTCCCTCCCTTCCCTTTCCCCTGGCAAATCTCTTATCCCAGGAGCCTTGGAGAGGTTCTTGTTCTTCCAAGGAGCATGACAGATGTCAGCCAGCACTAAGGCAGCTCTGAAAGAGGAGCAGGAGTCATCCAGAGCACAGGTCCTGCTTTGATTATTCTGAGCTGGCAGAGGGAACATGAGGAGGAAGAAGATGTGAAAGCAACATTTTAAAGGCCATGGGCAATGAGGCAAGTCAGGAGGAATAATAAGAGCCCCGCCTGCATTAGGACTTCACTTACAAATAACTTCTGGTAGGCAGCTCTGAGATCACTGTGATTTCATACCCGATTAAACCGTGGTGCACAGAGTCCTGGAGGCAGCTCACAAGCATGATTTCTGCTCTGTGCTGCTCACAGACGTGGCGCTCCAATCACATTTACTAATTATGTGTTTACTCTGTTCAAGTGCTTTTTCAGCATAGCTGGGCTCAGGTGGGATCAGTGGGCAGCAAGGGAGGGGCACATGCATGCCCCAGACCCTCCATCACCCAGCTTCACAGTGCCAGCATCCCAGTTGGTACAGGATGGACTGGGCATCGTCCCCAGCACCCACACAGTGCAACATGAGTGAGGGTGAGAGCAGGTAAAGCACCATCACTGGTGGTGTCTCACTTTCCCTCTTGAGGCTTGGTTTGTGTTCAAAAATGGACATTTTTATGGGCAGCAACCCCACAGTCCCAGCACCAGCTGCTGGGAGTGATGTGCCGAGGACCACCCAGCCTCTGGTTCTGTCCCCTTCAGCCTCTCTGCTTTGCAGAGAGAGTATCACCAAGCTGTGCCAGAAACCCGCTCCCCTGGCCAGCCCAGCCTCAGACCTAAACATCATCATCAAATAACACAATTATAGTGAGCTGACACCCCAAACCCTCACCTATTCCTGAAAACAAACCTACCCAAACAAGGTCTGAGAAGCAACAAAACCTAAGGCTGGTATGTCCTCTCTAACATATTCAATATTACAAAGGCAGAAAGAAGCAGCAGGGCCAGACATTCAAGAATATTTCTTATTCTTCAGATTTAGGTGGGGTTAAACCATGACAGATCTTAAAATATTAATGCAGTGACTGTTGAAGATTATTTTCCTTCTCCAGAGGGAGGAGCAGAGGTGCAGCAGGATGGTTCAAGCATGATGTCAGTGCAGGAGATGGAAGGCAAGGGCAAGTCCTTGTTTAAATATGAACACCACAGGGAACAGCCAATGCATTACAGGTACACAGAGAAGCACCTGAGCAAGACAGGGGGCGACTGTTTCAATTCGGTAGCTGTAAGGTTTAAATCTCTCTCATTAAATCCATATTCTTTCCCCAGAAAGCATAAATTACCCTGCACTTCAGCAAAGTCACAGTAGCATTAAATCAACATGAAAGGAGCTGGGCTCCAGCCCTGTCTCAGAGTTCAGGAAATCACTGGTTCCTGGGGAAGCAGTTACAGCATCCAAGGATGCTGTGCCACAGGGAGCTCCAGGCTTTTCATGGGTGATGGATTGTGTCTTGGATGCTGCTCCAGAACACGGTCAGGTTCTCATTTTATTACCTCTACTGAGAAAATACAGCTGAGTTTTTATTACTCAGGAAAGCCTTTCTCCAGTACATATAATAGTTTATTGAAAAAATGACTCATTCAGTTTAACAATGAGAGGACATTTGTGTGGCCACCCCGATTAATCCCAGGCCAGCCTGCCAGCATCTGGGACCCTAATTCCATGCTGAAAATCCCTGGCTTGGTGGCCTCATGCAGAATTCTGCTGGCAGCTCGGCAGCAGCTCTGGGAAAGATCCTCTTGAAAAATCACCAGGGCAAGAGGCAGCTCAGAGGACAAGTTTCCATCGAGCCAACCCACATAAATCTAAGGATTCTAAGGTAAATCGAAGGTTCTTCCCCCAGAGGGTGGTGGGCACTGACCAGGCTCCCCGGGGCAGTGGGCACGGCCCCGAGGCTGCCACAGCTCCAGGAGTGTTTGGACAATGCTCTCAGGGACAGGGTGGGATTTTGGGGTGTCTGTGCAGGGCCAGGGGTTGGACTTGATCCCTGTGAGTCCCTTCCAGCTTAGGATATTCTGTGATAGGCTGGAGTTAAGGCAGATGATGGTCCCTGTGAACCAGAGCAAACTCTCCCCTAACAGGAGGAGCAGGGGGCAGATAAGGAAAAGGTCTGAAAGGATGTATAGTATTGTCATAATATGTATAATATTGGAGGGAACTGAACTAGCAGCAGCACAGGGGACCAGGGGACCTGGCCTGGTGTTATCATGCATGTCAGGATTGCTGACATTTAACAGATTATTTTAGAATTTGCATTCAGGCAATGTGAGTGGAAACAGCAACCACCAATTTCATCAGTCTAATGTATAAGGTGATTTCCATCACCTCCTATTTGCATGGGGCTCCTGTTCAATTTTTTTCCCACCCTGTATGATCTAATGTACCTACTTCCAGACGAAACGTATTTCAATTTTAGAGGGTTAACCTCCCTGCAAGAAGGGACAATGCTGACTGCTTGTCACCTCCAAAATACAACTCCAGGATCCCTGCAAGCTGGAGAAATCTCAGCTGCCTCCATCCCTCAGGTAATTGCAGCCACCAATTTCCAGGGTTTGAGAAAGAAGTCACATGCCCGG
>JAWWEU010000076.1:5883630-5905891 GCA_035583155.1 Acropternis orthonyx | reverse complement strand
CCCCCCCGGCCCCCCCCCCCCCCCCCCATCTTTTAGCTCCTGGGCAACATATAGGCTTACTTAGGGATGCTGTCACAGAAAGCTCGTATGTCCACCCAGAGATGCCAGGTTTGATGTCCAAGGCTCCCAGTTCCCACAGGGGTGCAGCATTGCACTTTCTGCCTGGGGAATGGAGCAGAGTTGTTGCTGCCGGTGTTTCAGCTCCCTCTTGCACGGGCAGAAACAGCTTCAAAGCTGCATCCCAAGGAAAGCAGCTGCTGGGAAAAGAGCAGCTTTGGAGCCTGTCTGAATGACACAAGTCTGTAGGACAATGCACACTAAATGATTGGATTGGGAACTAAGGTAACACAAGCTCTGTGGCTCTTTGGAGGGCACAGAAGAGATGTGTCATCCCTTCCTGCCTCAGTTCCCCCACAGCAAGTCCCAGGGTGACAATACTGGCTGATAGTGCAAGAACAAGGGTATTGCCAAGGTTAATTAATGTCAGCCTGCCAAATGCTTTGGACAGAGCTCTCAGACAGTGAATTTGTATTCAATGCCCTGCTGGAGGATGTGCCACCTCCACCCACAGATGGATGCATGGACCCATCAGCAGCATGACTCAATGAAGCTTCTGGCTTATTCTTTGCACAAGGAGTGGGCATTCCTCAAGGATGGCAGTGCCTTAGTGCTGCCAGGCCAGTGAGGTGCCTCGTTGCACCAGCCTCATCACCCGTGTGGATTCGCCATCCACATCGTCCGAGTGACAGAGATGAAAAGACTCTTTGTGTAACAGGAGTCAATGTTTAACACAGCCTTCCTCACACCTGCTGTGCTGGCTGGACAGCCCAGCCTGCCTTTTCCTTCACAGGCAGAAAAGCCTACATTGATCTGCTGCTAAAAATAGGAGCCCTGAGGTTGGGAGGCCAGCGGCACCAGCCCCGCCAGCGGAGAGGTTCCTCGCATCTGTTGCCTGGCAGAGGCCCAAAGTATTTTTCTGGTGCAAGGGGCTTTTTTTCATGCATCACCAAAGAACAGAGCTGCTATTTTTAGCTCTAATAAGCATATTTAATTTCCTACTGCCTCATTTCTACTGTTTTGTGCAACTAGCATTTCCGAGCACTTCCCTGGGGAGCGGGTGAGGATCAGCTCCTGCCTTGTCCTCGTCCCTCAAGTGTCCAAACTGATGCTGTTCCCCTCAGCACCACCAAACCCTGAGATTCAACAGAGAACAATGTGCTGGGGCTGCCCCAGATGTAACCCTGAGGCTCCCACCTCCATCAGGGACTGCGGAGTCCTCTGGGCAAGGACCCCACACCCCTCAGTACCCCTGTTATCTGAGGCAGCAAAGTGCTCCCATTACAGAAATAATTAATCAACATAACATCAAAGGTCGTTCATTTGAAGGTATGAAATGCAGAGTAAGGCATTAAGAGCCAATGTCAATTAAAAAAGAGCTGCAGCAAGAACAGGAATGGTGGAGCCTTTTCCCAGTTGGAAATGCTGCGAGGAGAGTGGGGCCAGTGCTGCCCTGATGGGACTTTGCTCCCAATGATCTTTTCACCAGCATCAGTCCTGGAGCACACAAGACTGATAAAATCCCACCACAGGCCCTTTAGAGTTCAAGATGGGCAGCCAGTGCAGCACAGACAGGAAATACATAGGATTTCCAACAGTCTTTTGTTTTGATTGACTTCAAGGAGAAAAAAAAAGGCAACAAAAAAAAGCCTCTGGAGTAGACAGTTGGCAAAAGGTCTACCAAAAAAGTTTCTGAGAAACGAAGAGGGGGGGAAAAAATGCTGAAGGAGTGATATCATAGAATCATTAAATGGTTTGAGATGGAAGGGGACTTAAAGATCAACTGCTATGGACAGGACCATCTTCCACTAGCCCAGGTTGCTCCAAGCGCTGTCCAACCCTGACCTTCCAGGGATGGGGCAGCCACAGCTTCTCTGGGCACCCTGCGCCAGGGCCTGCCCACCCTCACAGGGAGGAATTTCTTCCTAGCAGGTAATCCAAAATCTCTCCTTTTTCAGTTCAGAATTATTCTCCCTTACCCTATCACTATCTACCTCTGTAAGAAGTCACTCTCTTTCTCATGAGCTCCTTTCAAATACTGAAGTGTTCATAAGGCTTGACATATCATGAGACTAAGGAAAATTAAAACAAAAATCCTGTTGCATTCGAAAATGCCAGTGACAAACCAATGTGGCCACGCTGTGCTGCAACTCCCAAACTTCCACTGCCATCAGCTCATGGACACTCTGGGCTGTGCTTCCCACCAGCATCTTCTTCCATGGAGGCTGGTTCAGAGCAGGATCCAAATTCACTTTCCATCCATTATTGGTTTTGGTGATGAGGGGGATGCAAATGCTGAGCTGTGTTATGTGAGAAGCAACACAACAACACCCAGCATCTCCCATAACTCACTGTCAAGTCCAGGCTGCAAACACAGATCTAACAGCTAGAAAAATAAAGAATATGGGCTGGTTATACCTCAGTCCTTATCCTCCAGTCATCAATATGGCTCATTAGGTTTATGAGACAATCATGTCTTCTGCTACCCTGGCCCAGAACCTCTCAGTAATGCCTTGCCAATGCCAAGTAATTATAACGATGTCTTGCAAGTGAAGCAGAAACAACCAAGTAAATGGATTTAAAGCAGTTTAATCGGGCTGAGTTTTCCTTGAGCTCAGTGTCATTCCAATGTTCTATCAGCCCAAACCTGCACTTCATGAGATATTCTTGTTGGTTTTTCAGTGCCAGGGACTTGAGGAGCTACTCCTGCTGTCCATCCCTCTGCTCACTGGCCATCCCATCGCTCTGGGAGCAGAAGACCAGCCTGAACATTTTAAAGCAGTGTTGTCATTCTTCCAAACCAAAGTGACAGCAGTTGGATGAGCAAGTAATGCTTTCCTTGCAACTGTGTCTGAAAAAGGTCAGTGGCACATGGGTTTGGGTGAGGATATGGACTACTTGAGCAAAAGCCATTCCCCTGCCAGTGGCTTGTCAATAAATGGGAGATGCCCTCGGGACTCAGTATAAGGATTAAAGTAATGGCAATTACAGGAGCAACACTGCTAACCAGGCATAGGAAAGCAGCTATTCTAAGCCCTGCAGTGTCTGTGGGATGAAGCTCTCCAGGCCCATCCAGGTCCTTTCAGCCACCTCATCCCTGCAGTTCCTCCTACCGTGGTGCTCCAGCTCTCACTCAATGTTTGCTCTACAAGTGGTGAAGTGTTTCATTTCTTCACAAGCTGGATGCTCTGCTTCAGAGCCAAGGTTAACCCTTTTCCATCTCCTCAGAGCACAGCAACCCATCTATCCACAGGCCATGTTGATCAGAGCAGGGTGGCTGGTTAGCAAAGATTAACCCAGCTCAGTGGCACTGAGAAGGGATCTCATCAATCCAAATATCTTCAAAGGGCTGTCAGAGGATGGTGCCACGCTCTTTTCAGCGACAGGACGTGGAGCGATGGCCATAAACTAAAACACAACAAGTTCCACCTCAAATGAGTAAAAGCTTCTTTCCCTGGAGGGTGGCAGAGCCTGAAACAGCTGCCCAGGGAGGGCCTGGAGTCTCCTTCTCTGGAGACATTCCAAACCCACCTGGATGAATTCCTTTGTAGCCTGCTCCAAGTGACCCTGCCTTGGCAGGGAGGTTGGATTGGATGATCTCCAGAGGTCCTTTTCAGCCTGAACAATTCTGTGATTCTCACCAGGCAGAGCCCAGAGAGGTGGCTCAGGGATGAGGGTTCCTCTCCCTACAAGCATCAGCTGTTGTGTTTTTCTGGTGTCTCTGCAGTCCACACCACACTGTCATTTCTCCCACCCATCCACTCCTTCCCAATCCCTCTTGGCTACTGTCCCCCCAAATATCTCTCCCATTGCTTCAGACACAAACCCAGCTCCTGCATGCTGATAACTCCAAATGTTCTGTGGATTACTACCTTGGCAGGGCTTAAATGTTTGCTGCAGACATAAGCCTTGTCATAGCTGATTTTATTTATTGTTGTATAAGTGTATTTCCAAATAAAACAGAAAGTGAACAAATAAACTGGGTGACAGAGCTATAAACTCTGAGCCCGCTCATTCACTTGAAGAAAAGCCTTCCTCAACTAATTAACCTATGCAAGCCTTGTGCTGTTCATAAACAAGCCAGGAATTAATAGTGTGTTTTTTCAAACAGCCAACATACGCCACTAAATCTTTATTGGGCAGCAAAACAGAAATAGCTTTGCTTTCTAGGGAAGGTACTACAACAACACGGAGAAGACTGAGTTCTTAAATGAGAGTAAAATACTAGAACAAGTGTATTCTGTGCTTTTTCTGCCTGCACTGAGCACATCTGTGATGTGCTGGTGGGAGGGCTGTGTGAGTGGAAGCTACAGCCTCCACAGGATTGGGAATTGCAGAAACAAGCACCAAAACAGGACTTTTCTACACCAAATCTCACAGATCCACCTGGAGGGTGGATTGCGTGGTACAGCAGTCTGAGAAGCTGAGGGGAGCAGAGAGGAGGAGCCTGTGGAATGGGAGAATGAAGCTGTGGATCTGCTGGAATGGGGGGATGATGGCCATGAGATGTGCAAGGAGTCTCTAGGAAAATAAAGACTGGGAAAAGCTGGCAGAGGATGTGTTAGGGCCAGGAACCCCCTGTGCACTCACTGGTCATACACACGGAATGGGAGACTTCAGGGAAAATAGAGAGGGGGCAGAAACACAAATCAAGGAGTAACACTTCTGAAGGAGAAATTATAAATTGCAATTTAATCACATAATCACTTTGACACTCTCAAGCAAGCTAATTTCTTCCCTTGCCTCATTTCACCCACTTGGCAAGATGAATCTTGATGAATAATGTCCTATGAATATTTAATTTTTTTTGATCAATTTGATTTTTTTTCCTCCTACCCCTACCTGCTGGATAAAACAGTTCTTTCCTCTTTTCCTCTTGCAAACATACAGAGAACAACAGCTTCTCCTTCCACTTCCATCCTCTGCTGATTTCACTGTTTTTTCTTGAAGACTTTTTTGACAAACAGTGATAATTTTCATCACCCCTCACCCATCCTCTGGCAGCTGCCTGGGGCTCACCCTTACTGGGAAACTGAGGCCAGTGACACCAACTTATTTCACCCTGAAAACAACCCTCCAGCTCCAGGGAACTTCCTCAAATCATGAAAACTCTGCAGACAGACGAGAAAATTGATTGCAGAATGGCAGCTCCTTATTGTGAATTGATTATCTCTAATGGCTTTAAAGCAGTTTGAATATAATCAGATTGTTTGTGCGAGAATTTGGTGACTGAGGAGAGGGGAATCATGATCTCCCTGCTAAGGAGCATTGGCAGCAGCACCCTGTGATGGGTGGTCTCATCTGTGGGACCCTTTGGGGTCACCTCTGGCAGCCCCACAGCTCTTGTTCCTCCACTCAACACAAATCACTGTGTTGGGGACCAGTGGGATCCCTGCCAGTGCAGGCTTCCAGAAATTAGCTGGATGTGCCTTTAAGATCTTGCTTTAAAACAGGTCTTGGAGCAGGAGGGAAGGTGAAGTTGTCCACCCTAATCCTTGCCTATTTTATTTGCTGCTTTTCTTTGTCTCTCCCAACTGTTTAATCCATTTCTGCCCAAAATTACCAAATCAGGAAACTCTTTGCAAAGTTAAAACTGATTTTAAGCACTAAATCAATGCCCTTGACTTTACAGAACAACCCATCCCCCCCACTGCTGCTCCTAACAAGCTGCAGGGAATAACCAGACTGTGCTGAGGCCGCAAGAAATCCAGAATAAACTCTACCCTGAAAGCCATTGGATTTAGGTTTCTTCCTGTTTGTGCTGCTTCCTGAAATCTCCAGGCTGAAGGAAAAGCTGCACTTCTGGCTCAGCCTGACAGGGTGTTTTCTAAGCTTGCTAAATAAATGTGACACCCGAGGAAATGCTGGAGAAGCTTTTGCGGCTCTGCTCTGGGATGGTGTCATTTTGTCTCTAAATGAGTTCCCACAAGAGGAGCATGTTGAGCAGGCTGGGGCTCCAGCCTGCCTTGGAGAGGTGAAGGTGCTGTGTGGAAGCTGGAATGTTTTGCTGGGTCCTTGGTGTTCTCTGCATGGCAATAAACCCCCATCCCAGCACAGGAGCAGTGCCTGTCCCTGGGTGGGGGCAGAAACACCTGGCCCTTCAAAGGGCTCAGAGCATGGAGTGACAGGACAAGGAGAAATGGCCTTGAACTGACAAAGAGTGGGTTTAGATGGGATTTTGGGAAGGAATTCTTGGCTGTGAGGATGGGCAGGCCCTGGCACAGGTTGCCCAGAGAAGCTGTGGCTGCCCCATCCCTGGAAGTGTCCAAGGACAGGCTGGATGGGGCTTGGAGCAACCTGGGCTGGTGGAAGGTGTCCCTGCCCATGGCAGGGGGTGGGATGGGATGGGCTTTAAGGTCCTTTCCAACCCAAACCAGTCTGTGATTCTGTGACTATTACGCTCCAGTCTATGGTGGGCAGGGATAACCTGAGTGCAACACCTCGCTGGCTGTGAAACAGAGGGGTTCTGGGACACTCTTCAGTGTCAGGCCACTTATTCAAGCAGCAGGAGAAGGATGTAAGGACCAAGAGTTTAGAAGCCATCAAAAAAATCATTCCCAGGAGAGCTGTTACTGCTCACATTGCTGGCAGGTTATTGCAGACTTTCCTGCTCTCAGCTAAGGAGAAACTCCCAAGCACACCGTGCTCCAAGAGCATTGCAACTTATGTTTTCAGACACTTGATTTATTAAGTGAGCTCTCCAGGCCATTTGAAGGAATTCCAGCAGTTTTTGGCTGGTATATCTGGAGCAATAATGAGCCTTTGGCCAGAATTCCACATTTACAGCACCCAGGAAGGCTCCCACAGGCTCCAAAATGCAGCTGCTGTAACCATAGCCTTGTTTAACTCAGTACCCCCCATTCCTTCTGCCATTTCCTAGCACACAGGTGATCACTGTGTAATGTGGTTGATGTTTCCTATAAATTATTCAAAAGAAATCTCAGATTACAACTTATGAATATACTGCAAAAGGCACACGTGAAATTTAAGGCCTGTTTTGACTGAAAAGCAAACAAGCTGCCAGCGTCATGAAGAGGGGGCCTGAGTTCTGTGCTATCCCATCAACATCCTGTTTTCTGATCCCATCCTGATTTGCTTCCCTGAGTCACCTCGCTCATGTAAAGGCTTGAGCATCAAGCTCAGACTCACAGGACTCCTGTTTGCTGCCTTTTAAATGCCTCAGGTGATACAAATTGAGCTTAGAGAGGCTCCACCACCTTCAGGTGAAATAGGACAAGGGGAAATAACCTCTGCTTGCACCAGGGGAGGTTCAGATTGGATGTTAGGAAAAATTTCTTCACTGGAAGGATAGTCAAGCACTGAATGGGCTGGCCAGGGAAGTGCTGGATTCACCATCCCTGGAAATGTTCAAAACACGAGTAGAGGTGGCACTTTGCACTATGGTTTAGGGGGTATGATGGTATTCAATGAAAGGTTGGACTTGATGATTATGGAGGTCTTTCCCAACCTTAATAATTCTATCAATGAAATCTCTGAGTTATTTGCACATAATGCCAAAATGCCACCTCCCCATGGGCTCTGTGACCTCAAATCCCTTCCCCTGCCATCCGCCTCCCCCAGATACCAACCCTGACCTCGGAGAGGTGCGCAGTGGAGCTGTAGCAGGGGGCACAGTGTTTCCCACAAACCAGTAGAACCAGTCCAAGTCTTTATGGAGGATGAGGGAACCATCACCAAGGGACCCTGGAGATTTGCATTGCTGACTGCAAATGATCACCCAAAATTAAGTTGAAAGACTGAAAGAAAGGGACACAGATCAGCAATGGCCCAAGTCAGGGTTGAATTGATGATTTTAAAGGTGTTTTCCAAGCTCAGCAGTGCTATGAGGAGATGGGGGCACTGAGCTGCACAGGGGAAAGGGCAAAGCATCCCAGAACACCAGGCAGGGCTGCAGGAGCCCTGGGATCCCCCTCTCTGCTGCTCCAGCCGAGCTGTTCCAGCAGCAGCTGCACTTGGTACAGGAGCACAAACACTTCCCTTAAATCCATCACCCAATATTCAAATCTGCCAACTGTTTGAGCAAGAGAGAGGCTGCAAGAGTGGCTGGCACGTGCTGTTTGTTTAAGCTGTTTATTAAAACTGACAGTCAAATCACTACAAATCCAGCTGAAACGCCTCCATGGATTTAAGGAAGGAGAAGGAAAGCCTGAATGTTGTGGCACGGAGGGTTTATAAGCTCTGAGACTGTGCACTGAGTTTTGCAGAGGGAGAACAGAGGACAGTGATGTCTTGGGAAGCTGCACAGACCCCAAAATGCTGTGAACTGTTCCTGCCTCTGCCCCACATTCCCCATTTCCCTCTGTGCTTTTGGGAGGTTGTTAGCTCAGATTTCCACTTCCCCTCTGTGCAATGGCATTTCTTAAAGCCTGTCCTTGCCCTGGAGCTCTTACAGGGTGAAGTGACCCCCTGCACTCCACAAATGCTGCTCCAGACCAAGCTTCCCACGGTGCCAAGCACCAATGCCAATGCTCACGGCATCTGCAGAGAACACAGATGTTTCCTCATTCCCTATTTCCCCTCTTTTTCTGTTGTTTTAGAAATAACCATCCATTTACTGAGTCCTAATCCATCGCTGCATTCAAAGCAGCCAAGCTATTGGCTTTCCACATTGATCATCCCATCTCCAGGCATTCCACTGGAATTTCTCAAGCAGCACAGGGAAGGGAGTGACAGTTTATAAACAGAGTTCAGTCCCTTTAGGATGATCAAAGGGAGAGACAACAATTTACTCTCTCTCGAGTATATACTTCAGCAGAGAGTTTGTCTCTGATGATGGAGATCCCAGAGTGGGAACCAGTGGAAAACGAATTGTGTGTAAAAAAAAACAACAACCAGGAGTGGGGAGACAAGCAGTCACTGGAGAGAATGACTAAAGCTTCGTGTGCCTGGGGATGGTGGTTGAGGTCCTGGGGTTGGTGCTGCAGCCACAGGAGAGGCAGAACCGCCTGGAAGGAGCTTCTCAGCCATGGCTTGTCACCTTCTGGCTTCCAACTGCTGCTGTCAGTCCCATGGCCTGATCTTGTCAGTGTGTGAAAACGAATCCAAGAGAAACCTGTCTGAAAGCATTTGTGACACAGCCCTGTCTGAGGCTGTGATCGTGTTGCATTAGAGTGTGTTTGGTATGAACGAGGGTGACACCATCCCTGGTGGCCCAGCCCCTCTGACATGGGGTGCCTGCAGACACCTCCCCACCATCAGCAAACAAAGAACTCTGCAGGCTGGGCTGTTGTTCTGCATGTCCACATTTTCTGGGTATAGAGATAGTCAGCGTGAGTCTGAGCTTGCTACAGACTTGTTTGCAATAAACCTACTCTGAAAGGCCAAGAACAGAGCTTTGGCACCTGGACCTGAGACCTGACACACATTGACTGGGTGATGATGGTTTCTCTGCACTAGGAACAGTAAGAGTCATACACCGAAGCCTCTAGAAAATCTCTGATGTGCTGGAGAGCAGAACAACTCAAACAGGCATTTCTGATGTGAGTGGAGAGAGGAGAGGGATGAGCTCAGGAGGGAATGGGGACAGAGGGATGTGGGAACAGGAATGAAAAAAAAGAATGAGAGGAAGGGCAAGATTGAGATCTCAGTACAATTAGACAAACCTTTCCTGATGGAAATCAACACACAAATACAGCAGCCCAGGCACAATCTACAGCAAACTTGGCCAAAAATACCTAAATTTGGCAACAGGAGAGGCCTTGTTAGAAGTGATTCACTTTGAACAACTTCTAATGCTAAAGGAGAGAAGATGCCCTGGTGTAGTTTTAACATGTCAGACATTTTGTTTCTATCCAGAGTTGGTTTCTGTGTCAGTTCCCCAACCACAAAACATCCACCCTGGTGATGTCTCTGGGACTGTGGCAACACCAGTGACTGCCAAAACTGCACCCTCAGCCCCCAAACTGCATTGCTCACTCTTTTTAATTAACTGGGTTCTACATCCAAGGCCACTGTCAGGCCCCATTGCCAGGATGAGCAGCTCCTGGCTGCTGGAGGGTCAGGTAGGAGGACATCACCCTGCAGGACACGCACAACAGGTTTGCTCTTTCACCTGCCCTCATCATGCTGCCATTTGCTTTCCTAAAAGGGGATCAGAGTCGTGTTTTGAGACAATGGATGTTTGCAAAAGGTTATCCTCCCTTTGGCATTTTCCTAGTGGAAGTCACAAGACAAGGAGCTGAAGTTCACAGCCAAGCTGCAGAATTAATACTTCCCTGCACTTACTAGCGTGTTTGTTCCATGGATTTAAAGAGTCAGGGATGGAATTGAAAACAAACCCACTGGAAAAGCCTCTGCGTATCACCCACTCTTGGAACAGCTCATGGTGAGCTGCTGAGACAGAGGGTCCACTTCCGTGCATGGCACCTTGGAAAACTTCCCTGGAGCAGCACACAGGGCAGGCTCGGACTGGGATCTCAGTGGCCACTGAGCCTCTAAGCAGGGTGTTGCTGCCTGCAGACCACAACCCCTCCACCCCAGCTCCCACCACTACATTGCTCCAGAGCATCTTTAAAATCTGCCTCCCTGGGCCAAAAAAACATCTGACAAAACTCTAGGAGAGAGACCAAGCCTGTGAGTGCAGCTGTTGGAAAGCCAATGTATTATGCATAATTAAATAATTCAGCAGATGAAGTAGGGGAGCCTCATCTCCATGTATCACTCTAATCCCAAACCCCTCCTGTTAGTGGGCTGGGCACATGCTGGTTGCTTCCTCTTCTCTCTCCATCCCTCCCTCCTCAGCACTGCCAAAGCAAACCCCTCCTCTGCCCACAGCATCCCATCACATCCAGCTGGCACCTTCCTCTCCCCCTTCAATTATCCTCCCAGTTCCTATTTCCAAGCTCTTTCCCACCACCTTTGCCTCTCAACAACTTCCTTTGAAGCTTATACTAACACGAACTTAGTCCTGCACAGACTTTAGAGGTGAGAATTACTTCCCATCTATGAAAACTTCAGCACAAATCTCTCCCTGCGTTAATTTTAAAGCCCCATCAGCACAATTCCTGTGTGCTGCTGCCTCATGGAATCCCGTCCCTGGAAGCCACCTCCACTTTGGCACCTTGGCCGTGCCTCTCCATGCCCGATTACATCCCATCTAAAGCATTTTTCTTCATTTTCAGGAGCAGCGGTGCTGCTTAACGAGGGGCACAGTCCCCTGCTAATGGGAGTCACTTCATTACCAGCTTCAAACCACTCCACACTACAGAGACCTAAATCTTACCACAAGGATTTTAATTTGGGATTAACCGATCGGGAAATTAGATCACTCCTTACATCAGTCATCTGCTCTCCGTGGTACCTCGTGCTCTGGAAAGCCTGGCTGCAGCAGGGCAGTGGGAACAGGCTCCAAAGGCTGACAGAGCCCAAGGAATGCTTGCAGAACTCTCTCAGGCACAAGGTGGGATTTTGGGATTGTGCTGTGCATGGAGCTGGGCTCTGTGATCCTTGTTGGTCCCTTCCAGATCAGCACGTTCCATGATCTTTATGCCTGAAATAGGAACTACTACTTTGTGACATATGCCTTTATTTCTTTGGGATGGACCTCTCCCTTAGGACTGTTTTTTCTTATTTATGCAAATAAATTTTACTCATAAGAGTAACTCCTTCAGATTCAGCCTGGATATTCCAAAGGCTTCCACGGCAAAGGGACAAAATTGTGCCTAGCACCTACATAAACCCATTGCTTATCCATGCGTGGAATGCTGGGGAAAAGTGAAAGTTCTTTTTATTTTCTTAAAATTTATTTAAATTAATAATTTGTGTTTGAGAAAGTAATTAATATCATTAAGCAGGAGAGCTGTAGCAGGATCAGTTCCAGCTGGGGAATGCTCACTCCTCCCCTCACACAAGGGGATTCTGGCAGTGTTTTTAATGCAGCCCCCCTACCACAACAGCAGATACTACAACAACTAGTCTAAAATATTATAATAGCACATTGAGTAAACACTGAGGGGAAAAAAGTACTTCTCTGTCCTGTGACAGGTGAATACAGGGAAGATTTGGCAGTGTTAGGTTTGCAGTTGGATTCAATAACCTTAATGGTCTCTTCCACCCTAAATAATTTTATGATTCTATATGTAACTTCTTGCAAGTTACCCCACTCATAAAATAATCCCCATTCCAGTAATACTCCTCTTAGCAAACCATCTCATTTGTATATTCTCAGCGCAGAAATGCAAAAGAGACACAGATGAAACAACTTCACGAGGTTTAAGAATCACAGAAAAAAATTTTCACGCTTTCACGACAGATAAAGATTCAACACAAACTTTTCTTTAAAAGCTTTTGATCTCAGAACTCACTGTTTTTGCAGGTCAGATTCCAGCAGCTCTGCAGCCTCACTGCCTCTGAGAGCCCCATCAACCCTCCCCGGGTGTTCCCGTGGCTTTGGATTTATTGACTCTCCCTGAATGTTTAGCAGCTGGTTTGAACTAAAACTGATTAATAATGGTGCTCAATATTGAGCCATTTTTCAGTGTTGGGGGGTATCTTATATTGTGGAATTGCTCTTGGGTTTAAAAGGCAGGAAATTCCCTGTCTATGGAAGGAAAGAATCCTGTACATACCCTGAGAGTCCCAGAGATAAAACCTGGTTTTACAGTGAGTCAGCCTGGCAAGCAAGTGTGGATCAAAGAATCATGGAATGAGTTGAGGTGAAAAGGACCTTAAAGATCATTCTGTTCCATCCCCCTGCCATGGGCAGGGACACCTCCCACCAGCCCAGGTTGCTCCAAGCCCCGTCCAACCTGGCCTTGGACACTCCCAGGGATGGGGCAGCCACAGCTTCTCTGGGCAACCTGTGCCAGGGCCTGCCCACCCTCACAGGGAACAATATCATCCTAAAATCCAGTCTAAATCTATTCTCTGGCACTTTGAAACCATTTTCCCTTGTCCAGTCACTCCAGGCCCTTGTAAAATGTTTCTTCCCAACTTTCTTCAGGCTCCCTTTCAGTTACTGAGAGGCCACAACTACATCACCCCGAAGCTTCTCTTTTCCTGGCTGAACCATCCCAGTTCTCCCAGACTTTATGTTACTTGTCCACAGGAATGCTTCTGGACTGCAGCCCACTTCCAAAAGAAATCCAAGTGAAATACTCTAAGCAGCATGTGAGGATCCCTTCTCCAAGGTCAAAATTAATTCATTATACTATTAAAACCCATATCCTGGTGGATACATCACTATTTGTGTGTGTATGTCCCTGTATCAACATGCACACACACGTCCACACACCTTATCTTGTAAATTCCTGCTTTTTCCTCTCATTTCTAGGGTAACACTTAATAGAAGTTGCAACATAATAGAAGCCCGAGCTGAGGAAGCCACGATACAGTCCTGGCCCCAGAAAGTCAATTACTCTGTAGGAGAGGGTGAGGATAACTAATGAGATTTGCATGGAAATAACTGATCTCCTGATACAAAGGATCACAGAGGCTGTGCTGGCAGACAGTGCTGAAGGAAAGGTAAAGGCAGGGGATCAGAATACATCAGACATGGCTGGGGTAATCAGCATTTCTTTGTTCCTTTGCTGGGGATGGCCAGGCAGGAGACTGAACTGGTGGAGATCTGGCTGCATTCTTGCAAAAGCCATTCATTGGAAATTAATGACAGCTTAAGTTTTCAATTAAATTTTAATTTAAACTCTGTGACTGGTGCAAATCAGCATAGTGCCACTTGTGTCAGTGATTTATGTGAGCTGAGGATTTGGCCCCATGGCTCGAGTGAGAGCTCTGCCAAAATTTGCTGCAACAGAGATCCTCTGGCCAGATTCTGGGATGTGTTAAAGCCCTGATAGGTTTGGATAGGCATGAAATCAATGCAGCCAGGCACTTGTGAAAACTCCATTAGGTGCCTGTCTGAATCTCCTGATGCTGAAAAAACTGGCCACAAGTAAAACCTTGCCATAAAGGTAAAAAAAAAACCCCTTCAAGCCCCAAATCCTCCTTTCTTTTCCAAGTGGGATCTGTTCATGGCACTGCTCAGGTTCCTGATGAAGATCAAAGAATCACAGAAGCACAGAATGGTTTGGGTTAAAGGGACCTTTAGGATCATCTAGTTCCAACCCCTGCCATGGGCAGAGACACCTCCCACTAGACCAGGTTACTCCAACCTGGCCTTGAACACTTCCAAAGGTGTCCTTTTGCTGAAACACAGCCTGGAACAAGGACATGAACACCGAATGCTGGTTCCACATGCCCCTCCCAGGGTGGCACAGCCTCCCCTGGGCTCACCTGGGAGTCTCTCCCATCCACAGGAGGGTCACCTCCACCTGCCTCCTTCGTCCCTGCCCCACCACACAGGGACACGGGGACAGAGCTGGCCGCATTCCCTGTGGACCCATTCCAGAGGAGGGGTTTGATTCGGACTCCTTTATGTCCCGTTTAATAGATCTGTGGCAGGAAACTTAATAAGTTAGGAAGTTTCACACACTCTTTTTCTTTTTTACATTTAATGTAGTCATTTCTCAGTCTGCCATTCTCAAGAGGTTCTTTTTTTCTCCTTGCTGTTGAAATCTGGCTGGATTGAATCATTATTCCTGATGTTCCACAAGTC
The DNA here is from genome assembly GCA_035583155.1 of Acropternis orthonyx. Lineage (NCBI taxonomy): Eukaryota > Metazoa > Chordata > Aves > Passeriformes > Rhinocryptidae > Acropternis > Acropternis orthonyx. The sequence goes on along the minus strand of JAWWEU010000076.1, from coordinate 5,891,262 downwards.
CCCTTCTGAATATTTTTAGAGGAAAGAAAAGTGAGATTTCTGCCTGGGACTTTTTTGTTTATAAGTTTTGCATAAATTTCCAATACAAAAGCAGCAAAAAGGAATTTAACTGAATCTTTTTGAGAACAGGAAAAGCTTGTGATGTGCAGAGCAAAACCACTGGGTTTAACAGGCTGAGAGGCTGGAAGAGAATGAAGCAATTAAGGGGAAGGAGGGATGTGGAAATGAGGGTCATTTGCACTTTGCAGAAAACCAACCCAACATTTAGTTATCTTTCAAGCTGTGAGGGCTTGGAAAATCCAAGGGCAGCAAGGCAAAGGCTCTCTAGACATGACTGTTTTCATTTTACTGCTGATGATACTGAGGGTGATGACGGAATCACTTGTCACTACAACTTTAGCCCTGAATGTTCATGCTTTTTTGTGCATTAGACCAGAATAGCCAGCTCCAAGTCATCTGCACTAAACTTATGGAGACAAGAAGTTCAGGAGAAGTGAATCACAGCCTTCCCACCCCCCAGTATCAGAGGTGACTGCACAAGTTTGACTCACACCCATAGACTCACTAATATTAATAGAGCACCTTGAAATGTAAGTGTGTGACGAGTGGAATTTGTCAGGCTCATTTGCACCGTTTGGAGAAAACATATTGTGAGTTTGTTCTCGGTAATGCTTGGAAAACTTCAGAGAGAGTGGCAGTGATGGATGGACCCAAAGGATCGGAGCAGGCAGTGCCAGAGTCTCCCAGCTGAGGTGGAAGATGGGGAGCTGGCAGCAGGAAAGGCTTCTCTGCACATCCACTTCCTCCTGCTGGGGTTCTGCAAGTGGAAACAGGCGTGGGGAGCACTGGGATGCCCCTCCAGGTGGAGCACAGACCTCTGCCGTTTCAGACACTGGCCAAGAGGGATTCTGGTCAAGCCTGGGACAGCCCTCACCCACTCAGCCAAAATACAAGGTTCAAATATCCAAAATACTTTCAAATCCAACCTCTGTTCCAGTCCCAGCTTTTCCCATGGCTGCTGAAACCAGTGAGTGGAGCAGGGAGGCTCCTCCTGCTCAGCCTCCTGAAAGGATCATCCCCAAGAAAGAGTTAAATCAATCACAACTAAATTCACTGGCCTTTTATTAACAAGTGTATCAAATTTAAATAATTAGCATCTTAATGTCACATGCTGTATACAGGGACACTGAAGGGATTGCAGAACCATATGGTCCTCTGATTAATAATGTCAAGCAGAAGCAGGAAGAGCATCTAAGGGGAAAAAAAACATGCAGGTTGCAGAGGCAGTGAGCTCTGACATGCCTTAAGCAGTGTTATCCCTATGGAAAGGAGCTGCACACGTATGGTGGGGTGGGATGGGCTCGGAGCCCCCACGGAGCCAGAATGTCCCCCACAGGCAGCCGGTGACCTCACACGGTGCCTGGTCCATTGGGAGCTGCTGTGGGTTCCCCCTGACTCATGACCCCAGGATTCAGCACAACTGGACCACTCAGCCAAGGTCCAAGGTGGGAGCAGAGTGGGTTGGGCAGAGCTGGGCATTGTCCTGGGCAGGGGGATCTGTGGGGGTGACACTCAGACCCCCCTCCCAGGGCTGGTCTGAAGCTTCCAGATCTGAAGGTGGGTGGTGAGGTGGAGAGTCACACAGACACAGCCACTGCCTCTCTAAGATCACCAGCAATTTAGCTTCTGACACGATGATGAAGCAAATGACATGTGTGAGAGAGTCCAAATGGCCCTCTCTTGCTGAGGGTAAGAGAAGCACAATGGTCTGCACAAGAGGGGATGGTTTTAAGCTGAAAGATGGTAGATTTAAATTAGGTGTTAGGAAGAAATCCTTGGCTGTGAAGGTGCTGAGGCTCTGGTACAGGTTGCCCAGAGAAGCTGTGACTGGAAGTGTCCAAGGCCAGGTTGGACGGGACTTGGAGCAACCTGGGCTAGTGGAAGGTGTCCCTGCCCGTGGCAGGGGGTGGGACTGGATAATCTCTAAGGTCCTTTCCAACCCAAACCATTCTGTGATTCTATGATTTATGATCACAGACTGCAACACTCTTGGCAGGGAATTTCTGCTTTGGGAGAAAGTCCCCTCCCTCTTCCAGTGGCTGATGCCACTGGTTCCACTGGTGACCCATAGAGGCTTTACCAAGGTGGGGTTCTAAGAATGGGGTTTAAAGCATCCAATGCTCCCACATCTCTGAACACAGTAGATAAGAAAGAAAAGTCATTTTCCATCTGTCTGCAAAGGACTGTTGTGTTCTCACTCACACGTAAAGCAGAGGCAGCAGAGATTGTTACAGGCTCAATGACAGTGCTCTACAAATGTTAATATGGTTTTTAATTGGGAGGAATAATAGCTTACTGCTGCACGCTTGGCAGACCAGTCTCTGCAGCTACTCAGTCCTTCCCCTTTCCTAAAACAGAAGGGAAAAATTGCAATTCTGCATTGCAGTCAGGATTTATTTTAAGTAACTGAGGTGCTCAGCTGACACCGACGGTATCCCTCTGGTTATCCCAGGCACGGCAAAGGCAGAGCCACCTCTTCCATAACCCCAGGGAGCATCCAGCACCTACACACCCCCTGGTCCTGTGGAGGGGGACAGCACTTAGAATCAGTAAATGATTTGGGTTGGAAGGGACCTTATAGCTCATCTCATTCCACCCCCTGCCATGGGCAGGGACACCTTCCACTAGCCCAGGTTGCTCCAAGCCCTGTCCAGCCTGGGTTAGGCTGAGTTCAGTGGCGGAGCTGGGCCCATCGCCAAGTTCTGCTGGAGTTAATGAGGGCCTGTGTGCCCAAGGAGATCAGGAAATAATCTGAATTAACTTTTAAATGGATTAGTCAAATTGCATTAAATACCTTTGTAAACACTTTTGTTTGGAGTTAGGATGGACTAACTCAATTTTGTTTGCTTCACTTTAATTCCAAGCAACACCATCTAAATGAATGCTTAAAGAAATTTCACCAAAATGCTTGAAACTTGCACCTTAATTAGTGAAGTGACTCGACCTGAGCACCCAGAGCAGAGCCTGGGGGACCCCCCAGCTGCCTATGTGGGGTGGGATCCTCATCTTGGGAACCTCTCAGGAAGGGACAGCTCTGGCCAAGCCTGTGAGTCCCAATGGGTTTGATCCTTGTACTCCAGCCACTCTGTTCACATCTTTCAGTGGATTTTTCCTCCTCGTTTCCAGCTTTGGCACGACTACAGGGCATGGCTTTGCTTCAGCCCGAGCTGGGAGGGCAGACAGTGGGTGCTGGTGCTTCCCAGGGAGCCCCCACCAGCCCCTTGCCATGCTGAGAGTGTCTGACCTTCAGGAGCCTGCCTTGGGGGTTTCATTTTTCTCTCTAATTGTGTGGGGAAAACAGAAGCAACGTGAGAAATCCCACCAGGGCCACCGAGGCACGTGGGGTAATCAGGGTAATGGCTGGTGCTGGCAAACATCAGTGAGTGTCTCTGCTGCCAACCCCCTGGCACAGCAGCTTGGCTCAGAAAGGCTCTGTGTCCTTCTCCCGGGTGGTGTCCAGGGCAAGGGATGGAGAAGGGCTGGGGAGACTCTCCTTGGGAAAGGTGAAACACTGGGAACACGAGGCTCACTCTATCCAGAGTCCATCCTTGGCTGCTTCCCCTGTCCACCCACGATATGGTGCATCCTGGGGGCAAAGAAAAGTGTGGAAAAAGAGCATTTGCATTGATTCAGGGCATGATGAGGGCGGGGAAGCCGCTTGGCATGTCCCTCAGCCCCACTGCTCCCATCACACGGGGCCGTGCCCCACGGCCACCCGGTCACCCACGGGGACACTGGTGAATGGGCAGGGAGGGGGTCTGGGACAATTGCAGTGTTTGCTGGAAACTGAGATCAGCTGACAGGATTTTCAAGGACAGAGGGAGATAATTCCTGCCCAGATTTACTCCCTGTGCAGAACAGAAAGGGCAGCCATGCAGCTCTCCCCCTTTTTGGAAGAATTACAATGCAGCCAAAGTATTTTTAGTAGGACCTTAATTAAATCATCAAAATATTTCAGGCTTATGTTCCTCAGCAAGTAAATTCAGAGAACAGGGCAAGAAAAGCAGCTGTGCATTATTTTTCTGAGTAATGATATTTGAATCTCCATGCTACAGAAACTTGGGGGGAAATGTAAATTATACAGAAAATGCACTCAGGAAGATTTTAATGTTGTTACAGACCTTCATTATAATGTATGATCAACCATGTAAGTGAAAATCTTAGGACCCAGGGGTAACATATCGATTCTGGTGGACATTAAAATTTCTATTTGATGCTTAAGCAAAATCTAATCTGACTTCTGATTTTGCAAAATATTTTAGGATAATTAGACATGTTTGTGCTTTATTGATTCTTAAAATGAACATAAGCACATGGGGAATTGCTACCGCTCTGGATTAAAGAAAACAAGACTCCTTGCTTTGAAAAAGTCCCTGTAATTAAATCACCTTCTGCTAATGTGACCCTCGTTATCCTGGATGGAAATGAATGCAGGGACAGGTAAGGCAGTTTATAGTAATAATGATGATAAAAGTGAAGCTTTAGGGTTTAAATGAAAGTTTGGTTTCTCACGCTTTTGCCTCTGGCGTTTGGATAAATCGCTCATCTGGAGCACTGGGGCTCTGAGCAACCTGGACTAGTGGGAGGTGTCCCTGCCCCTGGCAGGGGGTGGAAGCGGGTGGAAGCAGATGAGCTTTAAGGTCCCTTCCAACCCAAATCAGTCTGGGATTCTGTGATAAAACCCCAAACAGCCCCAGAGCACTGGATGGGGGGAGATTCCTGTCAGAAATAGAGTTCTGAGGAGTCAAGTCAAGAGGAAACGCTGAGGGCAGGGTGGGCACTGACAGCCTGGTGCTCTGACCAAATCCAGATGGTCCCTGTGCTGTGCTTGCTGAGGGAGGAGACCTTCCAGCACCATCCTGAGCATTTCCTAGCAAGAGACCCGTCCTGCCAATCCATCCTCGAGCTACAGCAATATTTACTGCTCCATTAATTTTTGCTGACCTTTCCACAGTATTTCAGAAGGCTGAGGCCACTGTACGAAGTGGAGCAAGTGGCGACACCTCTGCAGAGCTGCCTCTCCTGAGGGGGAACAGGGCCCTGCCACTCTGCATCACCCAGTGCTGGACCCCCCAGTCCCCCTGGAGCCCCCAGCCCCACATCCCTGTTGCACTAACATCACCAGCTCCCTCCATCCCTGTTCCCACTCTGTTCTGAAGGAAGCAAAGTCCTAGCAGGTCCTTAGTCACATTTCTCTGCTCTGCATCACCGGTTGCCCAAGACCTTCCCGGGATTTTGTGAGAGAAAATGCCTTATTCCTAATTTCATACACAATGCTCAAGACCTGGTTTATCCCAGTCCTGCAGCTGGAGAAAGCTGGTGATGGGGAGCCTGTCGGGATGCCTGGCTGGGCAGGGTGAGCCAAGCTGATGGAACTGAATCCAGGGTCAGATCTGGAGTCAATGGACATTTCATTAAGGCCGGGAGAGGCTCGTCTCCAGTTTGTTTATTAATGTGATTACAAATAATCTTTCATCTCAGAGACAGGACTGTTCTTACCCTGACTGTGAGTCAGAGCGCAGCATCCAGGCCATTTGTACCTTCTCCTCCTTAGCAAGCACACGAGGCTCCTCCAGATTTATATTTCAACCAGTGCTGTGAACTCCAGGTGAAACATTTTGGACAGAAAATCAATATAAGGACATGTGTAGTCCCACCCTGAGCTACAGCAGCGTGCAGGGTGTGCCTCCATCTGCTCCCACCCTGTGTTTATCCACGAGTCCCTGCATCCCACAGTGCATCAGGTCTACATCCAGTATTTAGTGGACTCAGCCGTGTATTTTAAAGGCAGAATGTACCACTTCAGTAATCTAGTCTGGGCGTCTGTATGAGCCAGGCACAGGATTACCTGGAATATCAGGTCTTGATTTAACTGATATCCTCAGAAAGTTGGAAGGGACCCACAAAGGTCATCAAGTCCTGCACAGGACAAACCCCAAGAGTCACACCCTGTGCCTGAGAATATTGTCCAAATGCTTCTTGAGCTGTGGCAGCCTTGGGGCCGTACCCACTGCCCTGGGGAGCCTGTTCAGTGCCCACCACCCTCTGGGGGAAGAACCTTTTCCTAACACCTAACTTAAACTTTCCCTGACACACCTCCAAGTCACACCCTGATGCCAGAAAAAATTGTGGCGTTAAAGTCAGTGCTTAAAACCGTGTCCCAGGGGCTGTGCAGGGTGGTGGCACCGGGCTGTGCTGCAGGATGCATGTGCTGCAAAAACACCCAGAACCACCCTGAGCATCCTCAAGCGGCAGCATCTCATGTCTCCACACGGGCTGGATGTGCTGAGGCTGCATCCAGGACCTGGGAGCGCAGAGGACGACGTGCCCTTGGGAGAGAGCCCCGTCCCCACTTTGCAGGGCACCGGCTGCTGCGAGGGTGTGAAGTCTGCTCAGAATGCACCAAAGGACAGAAGTTCAGCCGGTCTGAACAGATGGCTCAGTAACATTTGCTGCCGGAGCCTGCAGGTCCCCAGCAGGGCCTTTCTGTTATCATTTACTGCTCCTGCTATTTTTCCTGGCCATGCAGAGACACGCACACGTGTGTGCACAGCTCGGAGCTACACATGACTGAGAGGGGCAGCCACGGCCCCCTCCCCATCCCCACCAGCGCTGCAGGTCCAATGAAGTCATAAATAAGCAATAAGCAGAGATAAGTGCCTGATTTATTGGGGAGCTCAAAGGAAAAGACATGCAATAGCAAGGTCACATCCATGGTTAAGCACGTCCTTGACACAGCTCACTCCTCTCTCTCCTCCCATTCTGCTCCTGCCTGGTCTGGGAAGCAGCAAAACTGAATGTTTAAATGCACTTCCTGCTCTGGCTTCCTTTGTATGTTGAAAGCAGCTCATTTGCTCCAAAGGCAGGCAGTTTCTCCTCTCGCAGTGCCAGTGCACCACGCCACAGAGGGATGATGACCGGTGGCCCCGCGGCTCCCAGGCTCTCTGTAGCATGGCAACAAGTGCTAAGCAACACAGGGGTTGCCATCAGAACCTTGGTCTGGCTTTTATATGGTGAGGGACCACTTATTTAAGAGCTAATCTGTATAAAAGACACTGCCCCTCTGCGGGGCTGACAGCCATATTACTCATCTGGACCTGCCTGAAGTGGATGCTCATTTAAAATGTATATATATCCTCGCTCTGACAGGCAATGTGTCAATAAGGAGAGCCCACTTTAATCCACATTACACTGACCCGGGTGCTTTGTCAGGATTAGAGCTTGTGATTTTCCACCTTCCCTTCTAAGGGAAGAGGCTGCTTTGGCACAACAGGGATTTCATGTGCAGTGAGATTTGCCTCCCTGCAGGTCCCTCATTCTCCCCACGGGGTGGATCAGAGCTCCCAAGGACGCCCATGCCCAAGGAAGAGGGCAGTGCTCATGCAGCCCTGTGCCAATTCCTGCCAATCCCCTCTGCTGCCTGGATCATGGGATCTTGGAATGATTTGGGTTGGAAAGGGCCTTAGAGATTATCCAATCCCAACCCCCTGCCATGGGCAAGGACACCTTCCACCAGCCCAGGTTGCTCCAAGCCCTGTCCAACCTGGCCTTGGACACTCCCAGGGATGGGGC
>JAWWEU010000076.1:5854324-5883530 GCA_035583155.1 Acropternis orthonyx | reverse complement strand
GTCCAACCTGGCCTTGGACACTCCCAGGGATGGGGCAGCCACAGCTGCTCTGGGCACCCTGTGCCAGGGCCTGCCCATCCTCCCAGGGAGGAATTTCTCCCTAATATCTGATCTAAACCTACTCTTCATCAGTGGAAAAGCATTCCCCCTTGTTCTGTCATTCCCTGACCTTGTATATAACCCCTCTGCAGCTCCCTCGGAGGCTCTTTAGGTACTGGAAAATGCTGTAACAGGTATGCTCCTGTCAGGACTGTCCCTATGGATCCTTGAGCTGCCCTTAACGTCAGGATATCACTGCAGGGCAAGCAAGCAGGAAAACTTCCATCTGGCAGGGAGGACCTGCCTTGCCTCCTGGCCAAGAACGCTGGCTGGGCAGGAAAGCATACATGGGGAAAAGCCATTCCTGAAAGATATCTGGGAAGACAGGCTGCTGTCTCCTGTCTTTTTGCTCTCTGTCATCACCTACAGCATTAAGTAAAGGCAGGTGACCAGAGAGGGGTGAAAGTGATGTTTTCATGTGACATGCTGCATTCTCCGTCACTCTGTACTAAATAAGCCCCAGCAGATTTAAAAGCACCGCAATTGCTGAAAAAATAACCTTAATAAAGTGGGTATAAATAACTGTAAAGCAGTATTTCTGCTTGTTGGAATTGTTTATGCAGGTAAAATTTAATAGCAGAGGTGTGACCACATCTATAACAGAGTAATCAGTGTGTAGTTCCACAAACCTAGTGTGTTTGCTCACAGGAGACAACCTTAATGTCTTTTAAGAAGAGTCATTAGATTTAAGTAATAGCCAGCACCCAAGTACTCAATCAGGCAGATAGAGAACAAATCAACTTTTATTGCCAAGCAAAAAGTAGAAAACCCAATTCCTTGGAAGCTAATAAAAATTTTATAATTTTTTTTCGAGTCAAATAAGCACAGGGTTTATTACTTTGTAGATGTCTTCATAAAACCTGGAGCAAACCTAATCTGGATGAAAACAACAGCTGTGAGGCACAATGTATTTGACCAAGATGGATGCCTCAGAGGTATGACATTCATTAGCTCACTAATTCCAAATGGTAAACAAGGTTTAATTAATTTTGATTTCAAGCTAAAACGGTCCGTTGGCCACGCAAAGGTGTACGGAACGTACAACTGCTGGAGGAGCAACTGTTGTCTGGATAACTTTCCACATTCCCTTGACATTTCTGCTGGGAGAAGTTTTGGGGACAGAAGAGAGGGAGCATTCATCTAATTTTGATGGTTTGTAAGAGCGCTACTGAGGGATGCAGCTTCCATGGGGATTTCCCTGGATCAATGACTCGGCTGTGCTTGGGTGGCTGTTCATGAGGAACACGGTGCCTAATTCACTGATTTTATGTCTAATTTGGACATTCAGTGATGGGGGCTACATTGGCCATGGCAGATATCTTCCCAGTGTCCTGCCAGGAGGACATCCCTGTGCTGGGCTCTGTGCAGCTCTCCCTGGCCCTGCATCCCCCCTCCTCACCACTGCTGTTCCCCTTTCAGTGAGTCCCTCTGTCCCACTGTGCTCTCCCTGGCCCCACACCCTCCACTGCTGCTCCCTTTTTGGCAAGCCTCTGCATCCCACCACAGTGCCATGTCCCTCTAACCTCTCTCTCCGTCTTCAGCACCAATTTCTCATCCTTCACTTCTGATTTAAAAAACAACAGACTTTGCTGACCTCATGGAAGGACAAGGGGCAAGGAGAAGCACCGTGAAGCCCGTGCTCCTTGGGGTGCTGCAGGCTGTCATTAAACCTTGCCACACTCACAGAGAACTGAGCATTGCTTCCCATATCTGGCAGAAAACTCAAATACACAAGAGACAGATTGTCCATTTTTTGGGAAAACTTGAAACACCCGCGCTCAGGACACTGAAGGAATGAGGATGCCATCTCCTTTGCTATCTCTCCATGCTATTACCTGTGCTGTGCTTCTACTTGTGAAAGCTCCACTTGCACCAACGAGGCTCCAGGAAATGGGAAAGCTCAGTGCAGAGCTCTCCAGAGAGAACTTAACAGGGTGAAGGGAAATCTGTCACAGAGCTGTGGAAATGCCCAACCCTTCTGCAGGAGGGGAGAGGCAGCAGGGCAGGATTCACTGCAGAACATCTGGCCCAGGTGGCAGCAGTGCTGGAGGCTGTGGACAGTGGATCAGAGCAGCAGGATGGCCACAAGGCACAGCTGAGCTCTCCCAGGGTTTCACTCCCCGGGGACAGTTCCTAGAAATGAGCTTACAACTCGCATCTGACTCTGCTGCCTTTTCTCCAGCTGTATAAAAGTCCCTGCTCTGCACATTCCTGAATCAGAGTGTATTCCCCTGGCAAATGTCACAGCTGGGCTCATGGCAATCACCCCCCTCCTGCACACAGCACCTGGCTTTGAGATGCAGAACTCCCCTTGGGCTCCCCAAAATAGCCCTGAAAACAGCATGAGGGACATTTAATTGTCACTCTGATGGATACGTGTGTGCCCCTGTGCTCATAAGCAACTGTGCTCAGGAGAGGCTTGGACAGGCTTGGAAAGCCACCACGAGACAGGACACTCCGAGCTTTCGTCTCCAGTGCCACCTCTGGGCAAGGACATGCACTAATGGAGCTGCTTAGAAAAGAACCTGCTGTTCAGCCTGGAGAAGTGAAAGCTTTGGGCAGAAATTAGAGCCCCTTCCAGGGCCTAAAGGGGCTCCAAGAGAGCTGGAGAGGGACTTTGGATGAGGGCCTGGAGTGACAGGACAAGGGGCACTGGCTTTAAGTTGAAGGAAGGCAGATTTAGGTTTGCTGTTAGGAAGGAATCCTTCCCTGTGAGGGTGGGCAGGCCCTGGCACAGGTTGCCCAGAGAAGCTGTGGCTGCCCCATCCCTGAAAGTGTCCAAGGCCAGGTTGGACAGGGCTTGGAGCAACTAGGGATAGTGGAACAAGATGATCTTTAATGTCTCTTTCAACCCGTATCATTCTATGATTCTATGATAAGATGCCTTTTCCAGCTGCAGGACCTCTCCAGGCTGGAGCACGGCACGTCCAAGCAGAGGGCTCTCATGGGGGCTGCCTCCTCTGCCTCTCTCATGGTTGGAAATGTCAGCACTGCTCATTGCTGCTGGCATGGGACAGCTTTTCTAACCTGACTCACTTGTCAAGGCCAGAGGAACAGCTGCTGAGACAGTCTGATTTGTTACCAGTATAAAGTAACCCAGTGCCAGGTTTGCAGCCAAGTGTTTCATTCCAGTGGGTGCCTTGGAAAGAAGAGTCATTTTGATTTTATTCTTTTTCCCTACAAGGATCTAAACCTGTAGCTGAATCTTCCCACCCTGAGGCAGATTTCACAGGGGAGGTATCAGGCTTGTAAACTCTGATTCTTCTGCTCTGCTACAGTGTGAATGGAAAATAACCTGGTGTGCAACCTCAGCCATGGCTCTGACACCCCCAGCCACACCTGAGAGCTCCCAGCAGTTTGGAGAGTCAGGGATTTTTGGTTACTACCGACCAACACCTTGGCATGAAATAAGTGCCTGTATCCTATTTCTGCCAATACACAGAAATCAAGTTCCACGGCCCAATTCCGTGTTAAACAGCCCCAGCTCTGCAGCACAGACCTATTGGAGTGAAAACAGAGGACAGGAACAGGCTTTGCACCAAACTTTCATGGACGGATCATTAAAGCCTCACAGTACATAATTTGCTTAAGTATTTCAGAGTTAATTACATGACTAGTGCCTCTATCTCCTCCTGGTGTCCTGCAGCTCTGTTACCCTGTGGGTGGGAGGGATACACCGCACCCATCACAAACACATCCGTGGAGGGGTCTTGCTCCAAGGGGCCGTGGAATTGTTTGCTGTCACCTCTGAGTGACACCAGGACACGCACTTGTCTTGTACTTGTGAACTGGAAATGTATTTAATTCAGACTCGAGGCAAAGTCATGGCTCACAGCCCTTTAGTGCGCTGCTGAATTTGAAACCAGCTTGCAAAACTGTTCCCAAAATAACCCTGCAAGCCTCTTTTATCCAGAGAAATGTATAAAATATTTTTGTTCAAAGGCAGAGGGTGCAAAGAATTTAAATGGCAACCCTTTCCCTGGAGAGAGAGGATGGGTTTGGGGCACTATTCCCAATATGAGCTGGTGCCAGATCCCCTGAGGGTGGCAAGTCCTTGCCTCGGTAAGTTGTGCCTGTCTCCACAACAGTGTGATGGCACCACTACGAGAAAAACTATCAGAATGTATAAAAAACCCCACCCCAACACCTTTTCCATGGATTTCCTGTAACCATCACTGCTTAAACCCACTTACCTGCTCCTAAAGGCTGTGGGAGGCTCGTGTTCCCTGCGGCAGGAACAGCAGCTCTCTCCAGATCCTTCCCAGGGATCTGCCAGAACCAACAGTGTCACATCCATGGCTGGACTGATTCCCCTTCCACGTGGCTCACCAGGAACCTGCAGCACGGAGACACATTCATCTACACACAGGGAGGCTTTGTTGATAAATAACCAGAGCTAGAAATATGCTTTAATGAAGCACAAGAATTAGCTTTATTCACATTTTCCCCCCTCCCCACACAACACAGACAAATATATGCACTTAAAGAATGATGATGTTTTGGGTAATCACAGCTAAACAAATAGGATGGAAATTTTGCATATGTTATGCAAAAGAATTTGCTAGCTGCAATATTTCATTTAAAAATAATCAAGTGGTTGGAATGAAGCCCATACCCCAAACTCATAACTGCATTTCTAAGGGATAAGGCCATACAGCAATAATGAATATATTTGTCTTCTTCAGACCATCATCCTATAGTTGCTGTGTCTAACACAATCTGCTTTTGGCCAACATCTATCATAACACACCAACAGAAGAACTGAAACACATTAAAAAGAAAATTGATTCTCTCACAGGCCCCTCTTTGCCTGGTTTCTTCATCTGCCTATTAATAGCCTACTGTGCAATTAATTATGCACAATTCAGGTACAATCCTTGTACCCCTGCAGAAGAGAGTTGATAAAGTTCTGCAGACTTTTCCAGCCTAAAGGTAGTATTTCCCCTCCTGAGCTGCTCTGTGGGTTTCTGCTGGGACCTGGATCACTCAGGGCAGCTTGGAGAACCCCACAGCACGGAGGAACATGCAGGACAAAAATGGTTTGCTTAAAATATTCAAGACAGTCTTGATGAATAATGAATACATCCATAGAAACGGGGCTCAACCACACACAAAACAGTGGTTAAATTAATCAGGTAATTTAATGGCAAGGAGTAATTTGACATCTCGTGTCTCACGGGGTGCTCCTTCCACAGCTTTCCTCCAAGCAGCCCGGCTTATTCTCATCGCTGCAGGCTGGACTTGCTTAATGCAAGGCTTTTAATTATGCAGGCTGGACTTCCTTAATGTGAGGCTTTTAATTATCCTTAGATCAATACTTCCCATCAGCTCTGAGAATAACCTTCCGCTCCTGGAGCGAGCTGTGGAGTTACAGGGGCACCCCCCGGTGTGTTAAACATCCACCTCCAGCCGGAGGAAAGGGACAGAGGGAATCGCTGCCCCCTGCTTGGAGCTACCAGGATGTCACCATCCCATGCTTTGGGGTGCAGGGGTGTCACCATCCCGTGGCTTAGAAGTGCCACTGGCCAGGCTGAGGGTATCTCAGACCCCACAGCACCACAGTGACAAGCCCCTTCCAAGACAGATCTGCAGGAGGTGGCTGCATCCTCCAGCCTGGATGAGATGGGTAAAAACAGCCCTAGAGAGCAGCTCCTGCTGTTGTCCCACTGAAACACACGAAGCACTAACGACATTGTTATTTTCCATGTTGAGAGTGACTTGAATTATTTACAAAGCTCCCAACAAGGCTCTCAGCCTGGCACCTGCTTTTTCCTCCCCCTTTTTCTCCTTTCCAACTCCCACCCTGAAAACAGATGCATCTTTCCACATGGGTACTGTTGGATCATCTCACCCGGGTCGGACCCCATGTGCCCAACACTGGCTGGTCCCCATCCTTCCCTCCTCTCCCCTCCACAGCATCCCTGGCTCCAAGCCAGCATTCCCAGCCCCAGCAGAGGAGCCATCTCAGAGCTAATGAGTTTGGCCTTGGGCAACCACCTCCCTCGCTTCGTTATTTTTATTTTTATTTTTTGGAGCCTTTCAGCCCAGGGTGCTTGTTGCTCCTCCAGCATCAACAACATTAACAAGCTCTGACATCTCATAAATTTCCCTTGGTAAAACAAAGGGGAACAAATAGAAAAACAAGTTTCAGCAGTACATGGGGTTTGGTGCTTTGAATTTTTTCCTTACCTTTCCGTATATTGGATTTTCTTTGTGAACAGCCCCTTTTTATCCTGCTGGTGTCTCTCTACTGCAGCCAAACTGTGTGGGGTAGTATGAGCTAGAACATACTCATTTTGGCTTTGGGCAGAAAATGCTGAGACAAAAGGAGATCTGATTAAAAAAATGCAAGTAGATCCAATCCAAGCCCAACCATAAAAATGTTATAAAGTCAGACATAACAGGGTTAATCTCCTTTCTTTTAATTTTCACCTTATTCCAGAGAGGAGCAAGAGAAGCTGGATGGAAAGCAGAAAGGTCATGGCTGTTTTCCTGCCTTTTCCTGCTTCCGAAAAAGCCTCTGTGGAGCCAGGAGCAGCCTCCAGCCCAGCAGGCAGATGGGCTGGGGGGGAGATGGGGAAGGAACCCACTCTTCATAGAATCTCAGACTGGTTTGGGTTGGAAAGGACCTTAAACTCATCCAGTCCCACCCCCTGCCATGGGCAGGGACACCTCCCACCAGCCCAGGTTGCTCCAGATTTATCCAACCTGGCCTTGGACACTCCCAGGGATGGGGCAGCCACAGCTTCTCTGCCCAACCTGTGCCAGGGCCTGTCCACTCTCACAGGGAAGGATTTCTTCCTAATATCCAATTAAACCTACTCTCTGTCAGTTTAAAGCCATTCCTTACCCTATAATAATGATGAAATGATTGACAGAATCTTTTAGCTTGGAAAAGACCTTACAGATCATTGAGTCCAACCATTAACCAAACACTTCCAAGTCCACCTCTAAGCCGTGCCCCCAGGCGGGGGCTTTGCAGCTGTGGGGTCAGTCCCACTCATGTTGCCTCAGTGTCCCCTTTTAAAAAGCATATGTAGAAATAACCTGTTATAATAATAAAAATCTTTGGTAACGCTTCGTTTAGAAAGTGGGAAGTTAAAAATCAGGATTGATCATCACTGTCACGAGGATGTTGTTCAAACAGTCTCTGCCACGGCAGCCCCAGGCCCTCTCCACACTTCCCTCCTTGCTCTGTGTAGTGCTCAAAATACAAATTGGCTTTCTTAGGGAATGAGAAATCTCGTGCCCCCGAGCCCAGCCTCTGCTCTCAGAGCGGGGATGGAGCCACTGCAGGCACAGAGCGACCCCCTCTCCATCACGTTTGGAAGTGCAGCTCCTCCGAGGGGCTGTTGGGAACGGCAGAAGGATGAAACAGCCACGAGCCTTTCCCTCTTTTCCATGCAATTGATTTTCTTTAAATATGAATCTCAGAACATCTCAGAGACACTTCAGCAGGGCTCTCCTGTAAACTCATTTCGCTGTGGCACTGCAGCAAGGCGAGCACAAGCTCTGCCCTCCCTGGGCTCACTCTTGAGTCAGAGACTCCAGGAACTCAGCGGAGGGGCCTGGCTTTTCCAAGAATGTGTCTGTATCAACATTTACCCCAGTGCAAAGGGAGTCTGGGCTGGTGCTAAACAAGTCACATGCTGATTCCAGCAAGAGCACAAACCATAGCGTAAATGACGATGGCCAAAACGGACTTTATCAAACCCTGCCACCCCATAACATAGGTCCTCGGGTTGGTGTCTGTTTTCAGCTACTGCTCCATCAATATAACATATAAATTATCATTAAAATAATGCTACTGGGAGGGAATACAAGGTAGAAGAGCAAAACTGATTTTCCGAGGATAAAATTATTCAGGAGCAACGTTGGACCTGTGCAATGGCATTTGGGACTCAGCATCCACTGCTTTGAACCAAGGCAGAAAGTTTTCCTTAGGGATGCAGTCCCCGAAACCCTGAAGCTCCTGCCCGTGTCCTTTGTGTTACTGCCACATCATAAACAGCACGAGTTATGGTTGCAGCAAACACGCTGCACGTGGCTGAGCTGCTCTGAATGTAATGGGAATTTAACCTCAGCATCCCAGAGCGCCCCCGCAGCTGTCGGGAGGCAGCTGTGCTTAGCCTGCTTTGCTTTCTGCGTTCAGCCTTTGACCCCAGACACATCCTCACCGGGCTCCTGGGGGCAGGACAGGAGCAAGAGGAGGGATACCAGTTAAACCTCCTTGCAATAACACCCAGGAGTCAGAAGGACACCTTGGGAAGGTGGACAATAAATGTTCCAAGTTTTCACGCTTTTGGAGAACAGTTGGAAGGTGTTTAACAGTCACTCTCTGGAAACTTTTTTATTTTTTGTATTTAAATGCATTTCAGTTACTTAGTACTAAACATTTAAAATGTCAGAGAATCATAGAACAATAGAATCCCATAAAGGTTTGGGTTGGAAGGGACCTTAAAGATCATCCAATTCCATCCCCCTGCCATGGGCAGGGACACCTTCCACTAGCCCAGGTTGCTCCAAGTCCCGTCCAACCTGGCCTTGGACACTTCCAGGGATGAAACAGCCACAGCTCACCTGGGCAACCTGTGCCAGTGCCTCATGTCCTAAAGTATGAAATTATAAACAGATTATTGCAAATTCTGACACCCATTTTTTATCCATCCACCCTCATCCTCTGCTTTTACAGACCCTCAGTCTGGGGGGCTGTCTCAGGACTCTACAGTCTCCATGTGGCATCACAGTACTGTGTGGGAGAGAAAAAAACCCCACACCCCCTTGTCCCTCCCACATTTACCGTCCTGTTGCTGCTCCCTGGGTGCACTGGGGGTGTGTTTAACACCATGGCCAAATTGTGCCACACTTTAGTACAGGGAAACTTCTCTGCTTGCCCACAGAAGCTGTGGCTGCCCCATCCCTGGAAGTGCCCAAGGGCAGCTTGGACGGGGCTTGGAGCAACCTGGGCTGGTGGGAGGTGTCCCTGCCCATGGCAGGGGGTGGGATGAGATGGGCTTTAAGGTCCCTCCCAACCCAAGCCAGGCTGGGATTCCATGGGACATGTTGCACCTCTGCCCAAGGAGGCTCCAGTGCTGAGCCTGCTGCCTGCCACCGGATGGAGCAGAGCTGCAGGATTAACGCCCCTGCCTCTTCAGGAAATTACTGTCAAATTTTCAGCTGCCCAAATCTTTTTTATGTCTGAATAGAAAGAAAAAAACCCCCGAAACACCCCAAATCCACCCTCCAGTTCAGCAGCTGGACTCAGAGGCTGCTGTTCCTTGCCCACTGCTGGAGCCTGAAGGGTTAATCACCTGATCCTCTCCGTATTTATCTGCTGCTGGTTTACTAGAAATGAAGAAAAATCAGTAGATACTACATCACCCATCATCATATATCACATTAATACAATAGCAGAGGGTGTCTGCAGATCTACTGCTGGCATAAACTGCTTGTTATGAATCTCCTTCCCCCTGAGATTAGTGCATTTCTTCAAGTAATATGATTTAGGGAGAAAAGTTTATTTCTGGCTGATCTGGTACAAATAAAATCTGTGTTCCACCTATGAAAAGTTTTTGGTTATTCCTTTATATTACACTACAAAGAAAGGAAAAAATATATATCCAAGGAAGAAATCCCACTGCAGAAAGAGCAGGACCGAAGCCCCCAGCCCTGTAAGCTGTGAGTTATTGGTCAGCCAAACCCCAGAATGGCTCCACTTTGACCCACCCCGTGGTTTTATGAGCACAATAAAGCAAACATTTCGTAGCACAATCATGAGTTCTGCTGTTTGTGAGACAGACAGGACATCTCTGTCAGTTATATGGGCTCAGAAAATAAACCCATCTGAAACAGCCTATCTGATTAAAGAGAATAAAACCCCACGTACATCAAGAGACATTGGAGAGGGGGAAAGCAGCAGAGACTGGCAGTACTGAGCTGCTCAGAGGAGTGGAAAAGGGATGGATATTGCAGAGGAAAGAACAAAGAGTTTATCATTATGTCCTGTGCCCAAGAAGATGAATATAATTACCATTTTAATGTAAATAACAGACTCTATACAAATCAGACCTCGTGTTGGAAATCTGTCACCTTATCCCAGGCATTCAGCCTGCCTGTTATTTAACCAGTAATATTCACATGGGAAGAAACTGGAAGAGCAATTCCTGGGTGAGCAGTAATTGGTTTGAACATGAGTTCTCTTCCCTCCAGGGAGACTGAAGTCACAACTGAGATAAGGCACATTTTAAAATTAATTCCCATGTAATTGTATAATGTGCAGAGGAAGCATGAACACCAACAGATGAACCAGCAATAGGACAAGGGGAAATGGCCTCGAGTTGCACCAGGGGAGGTTCAGGTTGGATATTAGGAATGATTTCTCCACCGAGAGTGGTCAAGCATTGGAACAGGCTGCCCAGGGAGTGGTGGAGTCACCACCCCTGGAAGTGTTTGTGGCACTTTGCAATATGGTTTGTTGGGCACAGTGGGATTCAAACAACGGTTGGACTTGATGTCCTTGGAGGTCTTTTCCAACCCTAATGATTCAGTTATTCCATGTATTACTGCGGCACTGAGGGTACAGACGTGCTGCTTGGCATTTCTTTAAATCCTTCCCCCAGTGACACATCCCTCCCCACCACAGCATCTCCTCCTAGCCAGGATTCTCCAGCCCTCGAGGAGCCTGGCTCTGCCCGTGCCTCAAGGATGGAGGACCCACAGCCTTGCCCATCTGCTCCCGTGGCTCCGTGCCCGCCCAGCCCACCAGGCCCTGCAGAGGGGTAAGTGCCAATCAAAGCAGGATTAAATGGGCAGCTGGTGAGAGGGAGCAAAAGTCACCTCTCCTGCTGGGATTGCCCCCTGCACGTGCCTCCTGCCTGGCACTGCCAGCTGGCATGGAGCAGAGTGTCCTGCCAGGAGCATGGGTTGCAGGAGACAGCAATTAAACCCACTCGCTCTGTCAACACTTCCCCAACATTATTTTTTGGCATTTTATCTAAAAATCAGCGTCCCACAGAGGGTAATGGCAGAGAGCAGCACTGGCACCCGCTGCTGCCCTTTGGGAAGAGCTGGGCTGTGTGTCAGGGCAGTGCCTTTGGAGTCCCCTCCGGGGGTCCGGCTCCTTTGGTGCCGATTCCGTGGAAATCATGTGCCAGTACCCACTGAGACCTTTTACAAGGGGTCATAGCAGCCTCTTAGGAGGGCTCTTCATGCACAGCAGAGGAGAGGGACAGATGGAGCAGCAGTGGCAGCTACTCAAGAAGGTGCAGAGTTGCTGCCCACGGTTAAATACAGAGAGAAAGGATGCTCTGATTTCTGTTGGGAGCCTGTGCTTGTTGCTGTCCTGTAAGCACAACACCGTGATGACATGAGCAGCCTCTTGTCTCTCCAGGGCTTACAGCTTTCAGATCATGGCTGGCATTCCTGTCTCCTCAGCCTGTGCTCTAATCATTATGGCTGAAAAAGATCTCCAAGATCATCAAATCCAACCTTTGAACCCCACTGTGCTCACTAAACCGTGTCATGCAGTGCCGCCTCTGCTGGTTTTTGGAACACTTGCAGGGGTGGTGGCTCCACCTCTTTCCTGGGCAGCCTGTTCCAATACTTGACTACTCTTTCAGTGAAGAAATGTTTATGCTTCTTTTTCATTTCAAGAATCTCTATCATTCCTGTAAATATTGTTGGATAAGAAATCCCACGTGCAAATCGAGCTCAGAGACACAAAATTTGACAAAAACACACAAAAAGTCAGATGCAGCTAAAAGTGATCCCTGAAGCCACTTCTCACCCCAAAGAGGCATCAGGGAGGGCAGAAAGCTGAAGCAGCACCAGGAATGGACTGGGACACCAGCAGAAGGTGAACTGGGATGAAGGATGAGCACACACACAGAGGTCCCCAGGGGACAGAAGGAAAGATGGGGATTTTTTCCCCGGCTCTCAAAACCACTGACTGGCTTTGCCAAGAGGAGATAAATTGATACAACCCAAAAAGATTTGAGAAAGAGCTCTGTGTCAGGCAGCTTTGGCATTATTAAGCTTAGCTTGGGAGCAGACAGAAAACTAAGGGACAGAATGTCAATTAATTTGAGTGCAAGAATTCCCCAGACCAGCAGCTCGAGGAGGGCAGGAGAGCTGCCCAGATGGTGGTGTCAGAAGGAAATGGATTTCTCTGCACAGACCCAGAAACCTGAAACCCTTTTCATTTCTGCTTGTTTAAAGATTCTGCTCAGTGTAGAACAGTCTGGCCTGGATGGATGCTGCCTTACAGCAATAACTGGTGCTCTAACAGAGAAGAAAACTCCATGTGAACAAAGCCAGGGCTGAGCAGTGCTGAGAGGTGAAGAAGCCCATCCAGCAGTGCTGGGATCTGCTCCCAGCAAAACCATCCTCCTTTTGTTCCTCTCCATGTTGTCACTGCCATTGCTGCTGCAAGGACAGGGGGACCTGGGGCTGGCACAGCCCTCACACTGCACTATGAGGAAAGTGCTTGGCTTGACTTTGAACTTGATCTATGGCAGGATCTTGGGCTCGGGCCATAGAGGAGCTCACAAATAATGCACATCTCAGTGCCTGGCCCTGCAGGTAATTGATCAGCTGGGAATCACACACACATCGAGGATGAACTCATTTAATGTACTCCCAACCTGCCTCAGTGTAACCACAGCAGGTTCAGAAATGCTGTTTGCAGCTGGGAAGTCCATCACCACTGACAGGAGCCAGCAAAGCTCATTTTAGTCATCATCATTAAATCCAAGAGAACAGAGACGCTCCTCTGCTTTGATTTTCTTCCTGCTCAGGCCCTGAATTTGGTGCCTCTGACAAACCCCAGGTATTGCAGTTTTGCTTTTCACCTGCAAGGCAGGTACAGCCTCACTGATGCCAGAGAGAGGATCCCTTGTGCTGGCCCACCCTCCTGGGGGCAAGAGGGGCAGGGAAGGGGGATGAGGCTGGGACCTGGTTGTGCTTCTCCCTGGCATAGCTGCATATAGACCTAAAATCCACAGTACAGTAACCAAATCCCTTTGAACTTCTGTGCGTTTGTGGTCATTGCCCTGAGACAGCAGCAGAGGAGCCCCCCTGCACCCGAGCCAGCACAGTTGAGGTCGGACACTGCCCCAAGGAACACAGCTCCTGTTGGGGCTGGCACATCAGAGACCCACAGGCAGAGTCTCAGCCCTGGAACACTCCCCCAGAGCCCCAGGAGAGCTCGAATCCTGCATCCCTGTCTCCTGAGGCAGAACCAGACTGTGGCACAGTACAAGGCATGGCAGAGCACAGCCCTTGCCCAGGCTGGGAAGGACGACGAGGACCATCCTGCCCCTGCTGCAGAGCCCTTGGAGCAGCAGCAGCAGCAGCAGCACGAGGCTTAGCACTGCAGAGCCCTCATTTATTTCAAAGCCTCAGGTGCTGCTGTAATGCAATTGCTAACAATAAACTCTTAGAGAATACAGATACATCTGATACATAGAGCAGTGCTCAACCCTGACATGCTTTCCTGCTCACACTCAGCTCCCTCCCCTCCTGCCCCATCAGCTCTTGCTGCAAAGCCACTTTCACTAATCACAGTCCCTTGATGCGTGGAGCAAAGTCCTCTTCGTTCCTCCCCGTCAGCTTGGAAACCCTCAGGGCAATATTTAACATCTCCTTTATCATTCTCACATTCTGTACAATGTGCATTTATGCAGGTTTTCTCTGGAGGATCATTCCAAGCAGCCGTGCTATATATTTACACTTAACATGCACTTTAAGGAACCGGCTGTACTTGCGACGTGCCTGTGCATGCAGAGACACTCCTGGAGCAGGGGAGCTGCCACAAGTATTTTCCCTTAAACTGCTCAGAATAAGCACAATCTGAAAGGGTCAAAGTCTGTGAGGGGCAAGAAGGAAAATTAGGCTGGCCCCATCTGCCTGGCAGGGTCAGAGCCTTCCATGGGGCAGAGGGGAAAACATCCCGATGGCAAAGGCAAGAACATGAGCAGGATTCCACCAGCACTCAGAGATTTACCACGCCAGGAGAGTTGTCCCAGCAGATCACAGTGGACAGCACCGCAGGATCCCACCACAACATCTGCAGGACACCCTGGATGCTCCGTGGGGCTCAGGAACGGGTGTGTTTGTCCAGGTGTACCTGCAAAGCAAGGCAGCATCGATCTACCGGCCACAAGTCACCTCAAGGCTGCTGAGTAAAGAAACACATATAAAAACCTCTTAAAGAATTTTCTTTCCAAATAAACTTGAGACAGTTTTCTCCAGTAATTGTATTAATGGTTCCGCACTAATAGTATGATGCTTCGCAGGTTATCCTGCTGTCTCAAACCTCCCCCCATGAAATTAGCTTTTACTCTCAAGAACGTCATCAGGAACAGCCCCTGCCTTGGAGGGGAGGACACCCTTTGAGAGAGCTTTGAGCTGCACTGGTGGAAACACCTGCCAGACTGACACCACCAACCCAGTGGAGGGTCAGAAAGATGCCCTACCTCACTGATTATCTGGTGGTGGATTATTCCTTCCAGCCCCTTTTCCTTTCAAGCCACAGCCAAGCAGCTGTTTTGGCACAAAATTATCGAAAGATCACTTGGTGTGAGCCACCTCGTTTGGTATCTGCGTTGATGGATGGCAAATTAAAACTAAATGAGCATTGAGCTGGGGTGTTGGCTCCTTCTCCATCCATCCATGATACTGCAAGTCAAGGTATGCAGAAAACTTGTAGCTGGTTGCCATAGGGCTCAAGGAAAGGTTCCTGCAGATGATGTTTCAGCAAAATCGTGATAAAACCCACATGACCACGTGGCTCCCACTTGCCACTCCCCAGGCACAGCCCACTCTCCATCAGCATTTTCTCCTCTTGACTTCAAAGCTGCTTTTCTCTTGTTACAGTGAAGTGCTGTGAGCTTTTGTTCCTGTTCCTTGTTTAGGCCCTACAAGGCTGGTTGGAGAAATTTTAATTAAAAACTGTTCTGCTTTTATGTCCAACATGCTTTAATGGGCAATACATCTTTCTGTTGCTGGAATTTCCTGCTTAGTATTTCTTACACCCTCCAAGCAGCTGCTGCAAGGCAGAACTTGAATTAGGATAGGGAGCCTGGTGTGGCCACAAAATCCTCTGCATCTCTGGCAATGCTGCTAATTTTAGCAGTGGCTGGATTCCAGCTGATGTCCTGGGAAAACAAGGACTAAAGATTTGGGGAAAAGTGCTAAAACCTCCCCAGCCATCTCCTTGCGGGTGGCTCAATGTGTTCTGCCACCAGTGATTCATTTAGTGACACTGAGAAATGTCTTGAATAAAGGATTGCTCCTCTGCAGAGCCAGGAGAGGCTTCATGGATTAGGAGGAAGCATCCTCCCAAATTTACATCCCCTTGAGATGTACAGAAGCTGTTTCAGCTGCAACACCCTCTGGGTCAGCACGGTGTGAGCTGTTCCCACCTCATGGGCGACCTGCAGGAGCACAGGCTGGGTCACACCTTTCCTTTTGGATAGAAACAAAAAGGCTTGTCACCTCGGACTGACGTGGTTTTCCATGCTGCCTGCTTTGTGGGAATAATTGCCACAGCACTGAGAGGGGCACGGGGTTTGGCAGAAAAGAAAATGCTGGGGAATGCAAGAGAATGGGAAATAAGAGGGAAAAGCAGCTGCTGGAGCGTCTGTGCTGCTGAACCACCCGTGGGGAAGTTTTCCAGCTGCTAAACTCAGGCACCAACTGCCCTTCTGGTGGCTCTATCCCCCATATTCTCATGGAGAACTGTGAGAGGATTTGGGATTTCCTTTAGGATTTGCTTGTGGCTGCTTTAACTGCAGAGTCAGGGCTATCCCTTGAGTAGGCGAGACCCAGCAAATCCTGACCACAGCTAAAGAAATTGCATTTTCTCCTCTCTTTTATCGTGTGAAATGTTAATATTAAGCTACAAAATGGTTTCTTTGTCCCTTTATCAAATCATCCTGCACGGGCTCAAAGCTCCTTCCCCTTTTTGGTTCCGCAGGTCTCCTTGTGAGCTTCCAGGAGCCCCAACAAGCGACTGCCGCGAAATGCCACTGCAGGTAGAAACATTGTCAGGCTGTGTACAGGAATATAGACATTTGAGCTGAGGAACTACTTAATAAATTCAGAACAACACTTTGTGACATTTCCCACAAGACTTTAGCGCTGTTTACAAATTCCAAAGAACACCCCAAGTCATTTCTGGCATGGACTTATGATTTATTTCAAAGCAAAATGGGTCGGAGTGTGTGGGTCTGTGTTTAATGCAGGAAGGGATTTGGAAATGAAAAGTCAACTGGCATGAAAGATTGCAGGGCAAATGTAAGAGCAGTAAAGCATGTGGGTGGTCTCTGAGCATGTAATAGGATATTTGTAAAGGAAAGAAACATGCAGGATTGTAAGCTTTGATAAAACAGTTCCTTTTTACCCAAATCAATAACATAATTGCAATTTTCCAAGGCAAATTGCCTCTAAACTCCCCTTTCTCCAGGAAAGAATGGCACAAGTGGGACAAGGATGAAAAATCACTGAAGTGTGCACACATCTTGGGGGGTGGTGACCCCCCACCCCCATCCCAGTATCCCAGCAGGAGCAGGCAGGGCAGGGTTTGGCTCTTGCCAGGGATGAGCAAACCCCAGACAGAGGAGGGTTGGAGGGTTTTCTGCTCCATCTCAGCTCCACCTTCCCACACATCACTTTAGTGTGCTTGCCAAAGGATGTTCTGGAACAGCCCGGGTGCTCCAAGACGCGGCTGCACTGGGAGAGGAGAGGGCTCAGCACAGAAGGGAAAGGCTTCCCAGGAGATAAAATGAGGACTGCCACAGCTTCTTTGGGATGCAGCGAGGTGGTGTAGGGGATGATGGATCTCCTGGAGGTGGTGGTGGTGGGGGGGTTACAGGGATGTGGGTGGAACTGGCACAGGGTGTCAGAGCCCAGTGAGGGGAGGAGAAGCCCACAGGGACAGAATAGGCAGTGGCAGGACAGGAAAATCCTTGATTCAAAATGCAGAAAACAGCAGGGTGTTATTTCTATCTAAGAAAACCCTCCACTAACCAGGCTTCCCAATTCTGCCCAGTAACAGAATCATGGAATCTCTAAGGCTGGAAAAGATCTCTGAAATCATCGAGTCCAACTGTTCCCCCAGCACTGCCACATTCACCACTAAACCATGTCCCCAGGTGCCACATCCACATGCCTTTTGAACACTTCCTTAGATGGTGGTTCCACCACTTCCCTGGGCAGCCTATTCCAATGCCTGACCACCCTTTCAGTGAGGAATTTCCCCCTAATATCTAATCTAAACCTTATGAAATCCCAAGTTACATTCTGAGCCGCTTCATCAGAAGTTCCAGTGCATCACTTGAAAACAAATTAATCATTACACAACTCCCTCACACGAAACTAAGCCCCACCTTCTGTTTCAACACTTAGAGAGTGTCAGCATAATTTATTTTTTAAAATTCAGAAGAAACACTTAAAGATGAAAGGCTCACAGGAGTATCTGTGACTGCATCACCATTCCCCAGCAGCTCTCATTGTTCAATACAAAATAGAAGATATCATATTTTAATTGCTATAGATTAGGATAAAGAGTGTCAGCAGAAAGCACATCTTTGGCTCAGGCTCATTTCTGGGCTCCATCTCTCTTTTGCCTCACAAGGGTCATTTCCTTCATGCCTTTATTAGGATGCACATCAACTCTTAATGGAGGAGATTACATGGGCATGGGGGGTCTGCTCAATTTTACCTTTTAGGAAATAAAACAATTTCAATAAGAAGAAAATGTAATAGCTGTCAGAGGTTTTGGACTTGAGTCAAGCAATAAAAACCAGCACAAAGATTGATGCTTCTGTTGGATGGAATCATAGAATTGTTTGGGTTGGGAGGGACCTTAAAGTTCAGCTCCTTCCACCCCCCCTGCCATGGGCAGGGACACCTTGCACTGTCCCCAGGTTGCTCATAGCCCATTTCAGAGTGTGGTGTCCACTCCCTCCTTGCTGAGTTCCAAGGAGGTCCCAGCACCTCTTTGCCAGGGGGGTCAGATGCTGGTCCTGCCTGGGATGGAGCTGCAGGGAGCCCATATGGCCAAACCCTGTGTGATGGTTGGAGAACCTCACCTGCATCCTCTGCCAGTGACTCCCCTGGGACAGGCCTGGAGGTGTCCTGTGTGCCCCAGAACATGCCCTTCTGCAGAGATTCAGCCTTCTGGACAGCTCAGAGGCAGAAATTGGCTCCAGGTCTTCTTTTCTGTAAAAGAAAAAGGAAGGCAGTTTGAAAGACTCTGCCATTATCCTCCAGGACAATAACACAATAATTAAAACCACCCTACGCAGTCCGTTTTCCTTCCAGATTTGGAAGACTATAATAGAGAGAATAACAATTGCCAGGACCCTTTTCTTTTCCCCCCCAGAAGAACCTCACAAGTGACAGAGACTTGAAAGCTCAGAGCCGGCTCTCGGGGAGAAGATAAAATGCTGCTCAGAATACAGATTTTGGTGCCAGCTGGGAATTACAGCCCTGATCCATCCTCCTCTGTCATTGGAGTCTGTGTTGCTCTGTGGGCTAAATGGAAGTGAATACAGTTACTTTCCCTGTCTTGGGGGAAAAAATGACATTCCATTTTGTCTCCAAAAAATACACATTATTTAACTTATAAAATATTTAATCTGGGTAATTAATCCTCTCATGACAGCGCTTTGCACATTTTTGCTGGCAATCCATACTTTGAATGGCCTATAGTTATAGCTAACTTTGTTTCCTTTTTCTCATGAAATTAATCAAAGGCTTGTATTCTAAATTATTCAGGAACTGAATGAAGCCTGCCTTCTATGGCTTGCAGCAAGAAAACTATTTCTTTCATGTGCCAGCAACACAGCAGTTCCATTTTTCCACAGAGGAAGGGACTGGAAAGTGGAGGTGATCCACAGGCTGTGGTGTGTCACTGCTGTGCCCTGGTCACATGGGGATGGGCGTGGGATGGATCCACACACATCCTCCACCTGCCTGGGAGAAGCGGCAGCACCAAAGGAGGGGCTTCAGGTGCATCATCCAAACACCGGTGGCCCAATTCCCAGAGAACCTGGGCTCCTGCAGCTCTTGCTCAGCTCAGTTTGGGGTGTCATTTCAGCTGCAGTTACGGGGCTGAGCAGGGTGGCTTCTGCTTTCGGGACACTCCAGGAGAGGTGAAGGGGCCACGAGCTCTGCCCTGGGCCCTGGCCAGCAGGATGGCAGTGCTGGGCTGGTGGGGCACCAGCAAGTGCATGGAGCTCTTGAGCAATGTCATGCCAAGAAGTGTTCCCTTCCACTCCCACTGCCCACCCTATGCAGCTCCTTTCTTCAACAAGAATCTCTCTGGACTTGGATGTTTCCTTTGGGATATGCCAATAATTCAAGAAAGGCACCTGCCTGCAAAGGTTGAGGGGTAACATACTGTGCAAACCCAGGTATTTGGGGACATGAAGTCCCTGAGGGACTCTACAGGTTGTGTTTCAAGCCCATGGTGGCCCCCTGGGCCCCCCTGCCTAGGGGAACCTCACACCAGTGAGGAAGCACCAAAAGCTCAAAGCACCCCCTCGTGAGTTTGAAAGGCAGATTTTCATCACCCAAAGAACACGGATCCCTCATGAATATCCCACCCCATTTTGAGACTCAAACCCTGCGGTGTTGGAGTCAGCAGCTCAGGCTGCCCCCGAAGGGTTCCCTCGGCCTGTCCAGCAGCCCACACTGGACACTCTGCTGTCCTCCCCTTCCCTCCTCCCCTGTCACGCCATTTGTTTGGGGCATTTCAGAGGGTTTGATGAGCCACTGGTCCCACTGGTGCCCACTGGTGCTCAGGGCTGGCCAGAGCCTGGGGCCAGCCGCAGCAGAGCTGCAGGAGAAACCTGATCACAGGCTTGGCGAGGGTTTGAAGTGCTTTATCAACACTTGCTCCCTCAGCTCCTGGACGTGCATAAGGCTCTTGATGGATTCAGAGTTCAGCCCCTTTGAAGTTTTCACCTCCAGGCTTTTTTTTTTTTTTTCCAGCAGAAAATTCTCTCTATCACCACTTGTGGAGGAGTCATATGGAGAGTCTCCCTGCAAGGGCCACGCACTTGCTGTGTCACTAAGAGCTGCATCTGAATTTCCTGAGAGCCTTTTATTTTTCAAAATGAAAGTATTTTCTTCTTTCTCTGAGTAGCCACTACAGGAGTCTTCTCTCATCTCTGACACTTGCACAGCATCACTCAGGGTTTCAGTGACTCCATCAAGTGTAAGCGGCAAGAGCTCTGCGTCAGATTTGGGGGCTCTGGAGATGAGGTTTTGTAACAGGCAGAACGTCACCACGTTGTGTCACACGGGCTCCAGGAAACCTTTAGAGCTCTCAGAGTGTGTCCCCTCCAGACTGACAAATCCTGTTCTCAAGGAAATAGATTACCAGCACTCAGCACTGAAAGGAGACCCAAAGGGGGCTGACAGTTCATTAACTGTACCCAGGAAAATGTCCTCGCTTGCCCTTTACTCTTCAGGCTTAACTCTGGAAGTCTCTCTTTGCTACCAAATAATATGGGAAATTGATAGCAAACTCTATTTTCTGGCTGTCCCACTGCCCAGTGAGTTGTCAGCTGCTGGCACTTACAGAAATGCATCCCCCTCGTGTCAAGGGAAGGGGTGATGTTTCTTGGAAAGCATTCCCAGGGAGTGCTGGGGTGGAACAGGCACAAATTTGGTAAGAAAACCTTAAGAGGAAATACAAAGCATCAGTGTTGGCTTCAGGAGCCAGCAGCTGCTTTGGCAGAACACAGCTAAGTTTCAGTCTCTTGTATTGTGAATCAGCTCTGAAATTCACAGACAAAGAAATAATTATAATACTAATTAAAAACCAGAATCAAAACCTTGGTTCAAGCATGCCCTGTTGTGGAACATTCAATATCCATGGCTTTGCAGGACTCTGTCTTATTGCATCAAAACCTCCAGTGCAGTGCCCTGGTCCAGATACAGGAAGTCTTCTAATGATCAACCCAGCATTAGGAGCATCATTGTTAATCAGGTTTTATGGATTTATGAAACAAATATACACACTTGTCTTGTTTAATATTATTTTCCACTCAGAACTTTAGTTTAATACAGATGTCCTGAAATTATACCATTCATAAATAATGCAAGTAATAAAACCTTTCTCTTATCCCCTGGCGCACACAAATGCAAGATTAAGTGTGGATTTAAACAAAAAAAAAAAAAAAAAAAAAAAAAAAAAAAAAAAAAAAAAAAGAGAGAGAGAACTTTGTGTTTAAAAAACAAAACTCCAGCTACTCTGAGATGAGGAACTCAGTGCAGCTTCCAGGCTCCAAGGCACAAATGAGAGCTGATTTTTAAGGAGAGTATTCCTGGCCTTGATTCTGTGGTTAGATTTATGTCACTAGGTTTATATATTTGGTTTGTTTGGACACAAGATGTGGATGTGGGATCCAACCTGGCACCCAGCCCAGGTCTTGTTGCCCTGCAGAGCTTCACCACGGGGACTCACAGGGGTTGTTCTACCCCTTTGCCCACAGGGTTTTTGGAGATGTCCCCACCCTTTGGAGAATGGTGGGATGAGGGGAAGCTGCTGGAGCTGCTGCTGGAGGACCTGCTGCAGACAGGTGGAGCTGGACACCCGGCTCCGGGAACTGTGCTCAAACCTGCCAGTGCTTCCCTTGATTTGCTATGCATCTTCTACATAATTCATAGCCCAGAGACTGCTGAAAATCAGGAACAATAAATAAATAAAGCAGCGAAATTAGTATTTTTGGGCTGGCTTTCCCAAGGCAAAACATCTAAAAGAAACCCGTGGTCTCCCTCTGCTGAATTTGGCCAGAATCTGACCATGGGCAGACCTGTGTTTCCAGCCAGAAAAAGGCAACTGCTTTTTTCCTTTCAGAGTGGAAGGATCCATGTGTTTTCTTGCTCAGAAGCCTGGGACTAATGGGGAGAAGGAATGAAAAGAATCTGTGAGCTGTGGGGCATTTTGCAGAAGCAGAAATGCCAGTGAGGTTCCCTGCAGCCTTATCTCCTGCCTTGGTACTTCCCTGCTGTAAACTTCCCAGTTTTTTTCTAGTCCTTTCTCCAGCCAGCTTCCAGTTCCTAAGCCGTGAGCTCTGTCCCTTCCACTCTGGGCTCAGTGTTCTGAGGTCTGGTGGTGGCAGGTCCCACTGCAACTCCTCCAGCTGTGACACTCTTCCTCCATCCTTAGGCATGCTGACATATGGATTTATGGAATGCATTAGGCCCTGGATGTGAGAGAAGCCTGTGCTCTTCTGCATCTAAGAAAGATGATTTCGCTGCAGGAAAGCCCAGCCATGGTTCCCACAGGCTGGAGATGCTCCTGCACAGCCCTGGAAAACTCAGGAGATGTGGAGCTGGAAGGATCCTCAGGGTTTGGGTAATTTGCTCTGGAGGACTTGACAGAAATCCTGTGGCGTTAAAGAACAGTGTTGTTTTTTAGAATATCAGACTTTGGAATATCAGACTGTAGAGTATCAGACTTTAGAGCATCAGACTTTCTCAGACCTGGGGCTGAACACCAGCCTGGGGAGGTAAAGACAAAAAATGTGGTTTTCCAGCACACACAACGAACCCCCACAGCCCCTCTCTTCTCCTGCCTGCTGGACAGGGAATGGGGCTCCATTGCCTTCCTGGAGAGCTGCAGACAGCAGTGACAGGAACCTTTAGACCTGCTGGCATGTCCCCAACTCCTGGCTCCTCCAGGCCAGCAGCTCATCCAGGGGCTGCCCCCCAGGAGGGTCCCCATGGTACCCCACTAGGACACCTGCTTGCTGACAGCCCCTCCTGCCTGCTCTCTGCCCCCTGCAGGTGCCATTGCACGCGTGTAACACCCTCTACCCATCCACACGAGGATGTGCATCGCCCTCCCATCATCCCTGCCATCCCCCCAGCTCTGCATCCCCCCTCCCTTCCAGTCCACGCAGCTCCTACCCCTGCACACGCCTGTTTGGGTGGGAGGCAGGCGAGTGTGAGAGGCTGCAGAGATTAGAGGCTGATGCTCAGCAAAGGCTGCTGACAAACCGCACAGTCATCACTCCCGGCAGCCGCCTGCTCAGCCGGCAAACACGGCAAGAAAATAGGCTCAGTGGCTCGAATAAGCCCCAGAGCCTGCATTTGAATTTACAATGAGCTGCTCAGTGGAGCTCAATCTGTCAAGCACCATGTCCCATTAAGATGAAAATTTGAAGGTCTCAATAGAGTAGATAGATAACCTCTTTTATTCTCTTTTATATTAGAGGGTGCTTCAGGACCGCCACTGGGGCAAATGCTCCCCCTGCAGAGGCCACTGTTTCAATGACCGTGTGCTCCTTTTCTTGTTTGTTTGTTTGTTTCCTGAGGGGTTTTTTACATGTCAGATTATCACATTTGCATGTGCACGGGGCCTCAGTCTCAGTGATGCCACTCGGTGTGGGATGTGGTGGGATAAAGCCCCCCCCAAGCTGAGCTCACCTGGCACTGCCCAGACCCTGCCCACAGTTCGTGGGAGTTCTGGGCAATGCTGCCCCAGCAAAACAGGCAAATCGTGGTGAGTCTGTGGCTTTGAACAAGTCTAAAAGGAGAAAGTGGGAATGTCTGGATGCTAAGTCACGTCCCACCCAGGGTCTGCTGGGGCTGAGCACTCACACCCAGAGCAACGCTTTCCATTTCATCTCTCTCCCTCCTCACAGTAACCCCTGATAATCCAGCCCTGAGTGAAGGCAACTTCCTGCCAAAACAAGTGGGAAAAACACTCACTTTTCTGTTTCCTACATCATTATGAGAAACAAAACTCTTTATATGCCCCCTGGTCAGAAACACATTGAGCAGATGGAGCTTTGAGAAGTAGCTTAGAGGTGGCACTGGTGGCAGCTCCTGTGGAAAACCTGCTTTAGGTGGAGGATTCTTTTCCCAGTGCCAAAGAGCCAGTAAATGTGTGCTCAAACCCTGTCCTGCTGCCCACCCAGGAGCATTGGGCATCATTACTCCTCCCTTGCCATGTGTTTTGGCTCTTGAAAACACAGAATATTTGCAAAGCATTTGGTGTTTGTTGAAATACTCTCTCTGGATCAAAGCTCAATATTTCTTGGCTCTTCTACACTTTCTGAGCCGCCTTCTGCTCGCTGTTATGTATTTGCCTTTCTCTCCTAGGTTGTTAATGGATCTGAACAGCTTTTGTTTATTGGTTGGGCTTCTCTTCCCAGAGAAGGGCAATGGAGCTGGGGAAGGGGCTGCAGCACCAGGAGTGGCTGAGGGAGCTGGAGGGACTCGGGGGGACCTTCTGGCTCTCTGCAACTCCCTGACAGGAGGGGGGAGCCGGGGGAGGTCAGGCTCTGCTCCCAGGGAACAGGGACAGGAGGAGAGGAAACAGCCTCAAGTTGTGCCAGGGTAGGGTCAGGTTGGATATTGGGGAAACTTTCTTCACTGAAGGGGTTGTCCAGCCCTGGCACAGCTGCCCAGGGCAGTGGTGGAGTCACCATCCCTGGAGGGGTTTAAAAGTCATGTAAATGTGTCACTCAGGGACATGGTTTAGTGGTGGCCATGGCAGTGGTGGGTTAATGGTTGGACTTGAGGATCTTAAAGGTCTTTTCCAACCCAAACAATTCTGCGATTCTATGGTTTGTACAACCCACCAAAGTGCTTTGGCCTCTCCCCCAACGTGCAGCTGGGATGAAGGAAACCAGCAGGCACTTTCTCTTTCTTAGTGTTAGATTTACTGGTGTGTTTTAAACCACCAGCAAACTGTCTTTATGGGAATATTTTGACACTTTAAAAGCCGGGTTCTCTGGAAAATGAAACAGCACCTTGTTCTCCTTGTCCTGCATTCAGTAACTCAGGAGACAAGTGATCTGCTTAACGGTGAAACAGGCCATAGCACTGAGCTCTGTTCTTAGCAAAACCCTTGTGCTCATGGATGGAAGCCCCTTCAAGTGAAGATTTCATGTCTTATAACAGCATGGGGACCTCAGAAATGCTCTCCCTCTCCTCCTGAGCATCACCTCAGCAAACCGAGGGACCTGCCACCGAATCCCAAGGGACACCACTGTCCTATGCCTGGGACAGCAGGAGACCCTACCATTGCAGAGCAGACCTGGTCTCTCCCCAGGGCAGGACAGCAGCTCTCTAGGGCATTCCCCCCAGCCTTACCCTGCCTGGAAACCCGCTGCTGTCATGCATTTTTTGAGGAAAAATGATGTGGCCTTGCCAGAAGCTGCCAGTTCTTTTTATTGAATTTAGAATCAATAGTGCATCAAGTGGCCTGGGATGTTATTAATCAGAAAATTGGCACGAAGGACCAGGAGGTAATAACACTGCAGCATGCCCACTCTTTTCTTATGGAGAGTTGTACACGGCTCTGGGTAGTGCTAATTACTCCTTGGAACCTGTTTCTCAGCTGCTTTACAGACAAGGCAAACTCCTGCTACCGGCACTGCAAAGCTCAGCTGCCCCTGGTTATTTTCCTGTCCTTGTTATTATAACCTGCAGCAAAATATTGTATTGCATTTCCGCCAATCCAGCAGGGAGGATGGGAGAGCTGGGGGGAAAAGCACCATTATTTTGGGTAAAAAAGATAAATGAGGTGTCCTATCAGTGCTGGGAGGGATGTACAGCAGCTTCTCCTTGACGCTGTTATTCCCCAGGTTATTAAGGATATATATCTATATCTATCTATCTATCTATCTATCTATCTATATATATATATATAGAGAGAGAGATATCTATATAAAATCATAGAATGGTTTGGGTTGGAAGGGACCTTAAAGCTCATCTCATCCCACCCCCTGCCATGGGCAGGGACACCTCCCACCAGCCCAGGCTGCTCCAAGCCCCATCCAGCCTGGCCTTGGACACTTCCAGGGATGGGGCAGCCACAGCTTCTGTGGGCACCCTGTGCCAGGGCCTGCCTACCTTCTGAGTAAAGGAATATACATAAAATATATATGTATTTCTATATCTATCTATCTCTAGGCTGTGGCAACCAACTGCCTTTCATCTTCCAGTTGTTCTCTGGGTCTCAGCTGCCTTTCATGGAAACCAGTTTCTCATATTCAGAGCATTCAAACTACTTTTTCTACCACCTCCTTGGCATCTCCATCCCAGCTCCCTAAAATGCAGCAGCCTGTCACACAAGCAAGTTTCATGTGTGTAACACTGGAGTTTATTATCTCAGGGAAGATGCTCAACCCTTAGAAGATTTTCCATGACCTATTTTCAAAGATTTGAAACCTTTTCATTTCTTTTTTTCACTTGGCTTTTATAAAAAACCTCTCTATTTGCAGGACCTGTACAGGGTCAACAGATTCTCTATAAAAAGAACAGGTAACTTCTAAGCCTCTGAATTCATGGCCTACACAGCACACCATGGAAAGCAAAATAACTGGAAAAGTATTAGAACATACTTTAATAAGATCAGGTCCCCTGGCTGTGACCCTGAAAGTGTGTTTATCTTTGGGCTTGTCTTCAGCAAACATTATTCCAGCACCACCTTAGGATAAGCATGAATGCATGAATTTACAGCTGCAAGTCCCATTTGACTGCATGTAATCCAGTGGTTTTCCATGGCAAAAGGGCTTGAAATGCTCTACCTGTCCTCCTTTTGCAGAGAGGGGATTATGTTCTTATATAATTATTGTATGATTGTGTCTAATTGGATTTCCAATACCATTTATTTTGGCATGAGGCTAGCCTGGTGGTAACCTCCAAATTAATTTATTAATCCTAATGAGTTATTAAATTTTTGATTAATAAACACCAAATGGAATGGAGGCAAACATACCTACCCCTCCCCAGGAAGGAGTGTTAGGCATATAAATGATGAAAATTTTCCCCAGTTTGTTCCCCCAGTTCTCACATATCTCTCCATAGCCACAGAAAGCTGGTCTGTCATCAAACTGCCTCCAAATTATCAAATTATTGCTTTTCCTGCAGCCTTCCTGACCTCCTGAGATAACCTCTGGTTTCCTCCCAGGTTCTTCTTCATTCCCAACATGCTATGGAGCTTTTTTTCCCTTGGGACAATGAAAAGATGTAGGAAACAGTCCCAAACCCACCGAAAACATGTGCACCACAGTGTAATTATACAGCAGCAGATGGGATGCTTGTGCAGCTCGACTGTCAAACGAGGAGGGAGCAATGTGACACCGGCAGCCAGAGCTGGAGCAAACAACCTGTGACTCTGGAATGTGCATTCCCTGTGAAATTGCTTATTCCACACGTTGCTCAGGCTGGGGGAGGCTGGATGTGACTGTGTGTGTGTGTGTGTGTGTGTGTTGCACCACCCTGTGATACCCATGGCGGGGGGTTGTGAAATAGTCATGAGTCAACCTCAGAGAAACAGCCCCTTCCAGTGACGAAACGGGCTCTGGGATCTGGAGAGGGAGTTCCACAAGGGCATGGGGTGACAGGGCAAGGGGGAAGGGCCTTAAGCTGAAGAAGGACAGGTTTGGATGGGATATTGGGAGGAAATTCCCCCTGGAAGGGTGGGCAGGCCCTGGCACAGGTTGCCCAGAGAAGCTGTGGCTGCCCCATCCCTGGGAGTGTCCAAGGCCAGGCTGGATGAGGCTTGGAGAAACCTGGGCTGGTGGAAGGTGTCCCTGACCATGAAATGGGCTTTGAGGTCCCTCCCAACCCAAATTGTGTCATGAGTCTGTGATTGAACACAAAGTTTGTCCTTGCATGTCTCCAAAATGAGCTGCTTTTTAGATAGCAGTACAGAAAACTAAATATTGTGTGATATTGAATATCTCTTACAGAAAGGGGAAGTTGTGGGGAGAAAAAGTGCTGCCAGAACCCAGCACTGGGCACAGGATGGGCTTGCAATTGGGCTTTGCCCACACTGTCCCCTGCACCTCAGGATGTCACTGAACTTGAGTCCTGCCACATCCTCCTCTGGTCCTTCATCCTCACTTGGAATGTTCAGAAAGAAGAAGAACCCTGATCTTCATAGCAACTACCTGATGGCACCCAGATTCCTTTTAAACTTCCTTCATTCCTGCATTTCAAATAGGTTTTAATATGAAACATAACATTTTATTGCCATTCTCATTGAAATAAGCCATTCTGCTGCCTGTCCAAGCTCTCTCCTTTCTGCCAGCCTGGGAGGAGCAGTGAGGACCAGGAATGGATTTCCTAATGTTAACAATCAACTTGGGAATGTTGGACTGGAAGATCATGGAGGTCTTCTCCAACCTTAAGGATCCTGTGAGTCTAGCATGCTGTCACAGGGGCATTTTGGTGGGTAAAAGACACTGTACAATAAAATCTCAGTCAGTAGTTCCACCTGCTCTCCAAAATGCAGCTCTGGATACCATAGTCATTTGTAATTAAAATGTCTGATCTTCCCAAATGCATGACTTGTTTTTTTAGGTAAATCCATATTCCTCAATTTGTAGGCCATTCCCATTTCAGGATTATACTGACAGATCAAAGGCACGGCAGTGAAGCCCTGTGATCACTGCTAGTGAAATTTCAGATGCTTTAGATCTCTCCTCCTCACTCAGCTTTATTTATTTATGCACGGTGATGTCTTTTCCTGGCAAGCTCTTGACCCTCTTGTTTCACGGCTTGCAGCAAAACTTCCCCAGCAATGAGTGCTTTTAGTTAAACATCTCACCATCAAGTGGTATCAAGATCAAGGTCTTGATTTTACATCTCTCCATGGACTGGGATTTTCTCTCTGCTGCTGCATTATGTGATTTTTCATATTTCTTCCCAGAAATGGGGCTGTAACGTGGTCAGCCTCACAGCTCTGCTGATCCTCATCCCTGCTGCTGCTGCAGCTTCTGCCTCAGATTTTTAATCACCATCAGCCAGACATCCTTGGGTTTGGACAGACCATGGGGCCCTAAATGGAAACCTGCTGCTCCCACAAGGGGAACTGGATGGAAAATATAGATGACAAAAGGAATTAGAGAAAGGGATGCAGGAGCTGGAGGGGACAATGGGGGTTCTTCAGAGCACCCAAAGGTGCTGGGACAGTCTGGAAGGGACCAGCAGCACTGCCTCTATTGTAGGTCCCTTCCAGGTGAAATGAGTCTCTCCTCTCCCTCTCCCTCTCCCTCTCCCTTTCCCTCTCCCTCTCCCTCTCCCTCTCCCTCTCCCTCTCCCTCTCCCTCTCCCTCTCCCTCTCCCTCTC
>JAWWEU010000076.1:5826865-5844228 GCA_035583155.1 Acropternis orthonyx | reverse complement strand
CCTGTGCCAGGGCCTGCCCACCCTCACAGGGAGGGATTTCTTTGTAATATACAGTCTAAAGCTACTCTCTTTCAGTTTGAGGTCATTCCCCTCGTCCCATCACTGCAGTTCCTGATGCAACGATGCTGCTGTACCATCCCAGGAGGGATGAATGGGATCAGAAAAGGGAGGAGTGGCTGCTGGCTACATCCATTGCACAGAAAAGGACACGTTTCAGGTTGTCCCCCAACCCTTTCTCTGCAATCATTTTCCCCTCCATGGAAATCACATCCAAAGAGCAGCTTTGCTACTTGTGAGTAAAAATGTGGGTGATGCACTGGGCCATCAATAGTCATTCCAGAAGGGAACAAAAGCTGCAGTTGCTTATGTACAACAGGGGGTGAAAGGTGGTAATCATTAAATTAATCATTAATTGAGCATTATACTGCTATTTACAGGGCTAGGCAATTAATGACAAGAAGAGCAACCACAAATAATGTATTGAACAACAAAAAAAAAAAAAATCAAAGTTATTTGTGTGAATTATTGGTAATAAATAATCTGACCAACCAGTAGCAACTCTTTTGCTCATTCAGTATAGTCACAGACTACCCCAAGCTGGAAGGGACCCACCGGATCATCGAGTCCAACACTGCCCTGACCTGTTTCCTGCTATTCCAAAACTGCTTTGCGTCACCTCTGAGAATATT
The DNA here is from genome assembly GCA_035583155.1 of Acropternis orthonyx. Classification (NCBI taxonomy): domain Eukaryota; kingdom Metazoa; phylum Chordata; class Aves; order Passeriformes; family Rhinocryptidae; genus Acropternis; species Acropternis orthonyx. The sequence goes on along the minus strand of JAWWEU010000076.1, from coordinate 5,843,539 downwards.
CACCAGAGCAAACGGAGCTAAAGAGGAAACAAGATATGCTGGACCTGCCTCATTGGTTTCACACGATTTTAAAGAGGATTTAGAGCAGCATAAAGTTGTTGTGGCAGTGGAGGAGCCGAGCGGGTCTTGTATTTACATTGCTTTATTCTGCTCGAGATAAAGCCCAACTTAAAATCCCTTAACTCTTTTTGACAACAAATTAGTTTCAGATCAAGGGCTCCTGCTCTGTCTCAAAACATGACTTTCACTTCCAAATTATTCATCTTGCCAGAAGCTCTTGCTAACAAAAAAAAAAAAAAAAAGGCAAAATTTTTAATGGTTTGTATAACGTCTTGTTCACTTTCAGTTTTCTTCATAGAAAATTCTCTTTGTCACTTCATGCTGGAGAGTAAACTCTCCTATCATGTTAATTTAGCAGGGCAGCCCAGGCTTTGGGGTAGGAACCTGTCTGGGAGCATTCTATGTGACCTCAAAATGCAGCATTCCCAGCACCTGAGCTCCAGAGGGATCCACAGTGATCCACAGTCTCAATAACAATGAGGAGGTCTCCAAAAATCTGAAATTTTAGGGAAGATTTTGGTACTGGTTTGGAAAAAGGTAAGTTTTCAGTTTCTTTGATTGCTCAGAGAGAGAAAAGCAGCTGTAAAAGCCCGGGAGCTCCTGTGGCACCGGCTGGGCAGGATGCTCCGTGGGGAAGGCACCCGGCCCTTCTCCTCCTCCTCCTCCTCCTCCTCCACCAGTCTCTGAGCTGGGAACTGCACGTTCCGAGAAGCTGAGGAAAGAATATTACACAAATCAGGGAGAATGGGGATATTTTCCCCCTTTTAATTGTTTGCTGCTTGGCTGGTTATTGATTACCTTTTTTGCAGAGTTGCTATTTGTTTTGCTTTGCAATATATTGGATTCTCGAGGCTTTTAATCAACTGTAATTGATTGTGATTACCATTAGCTGCTCTCCAGCCTGCTTGGCTTATTCCAGGTGCTCAAAGCAGGGGTTGTCTTGCTCCATGTGTGCATCCCCTGCCTGTCTCTTTCCTCCCAGCCAAACCCAAATTTTGGGACAAGCAACACCCCCCAAATGCACCAGCAGAAGCAAAGGCGTTGTTCCTAAAAATTCCCAGTCAGCCTCCACTTCTTGCAGAGCTCACATTGTCGTCCCAGCTTCCCTCTCCACTTTTAAGGGTGGAATCTGGGATTAAACTTTAGGATGGAGCCTGAGTTTTTAAACAAAGCTTCCTGCTTGCTGAACTGGGACGTTTCAGCAGGTGTTGTGGTTGCAGCTGGAGCTACTCTGGGATCTGTCTTCTGGTGGCTTAATGATTAATTGTATCCAGTGGAAAAATTATTCCACAGGCACAACAATCAGCACTCAGTGTTTCCAAATGTTAGTTTCTTCTATAAATGGGTGTTAGCAAAAAGCAGATGGCAAAGATAATTCACTGTCTGCTGCACTATCCTCACCCATTGTCTTTGCCTCTTGCTGCACACTCCAGTCAGGCTCTATTTACAGCTCTCCCTTCAGCTGCCGGGGATTGCCGTGACAGCCTGTGATTTATGGTTATTTTCTCTGCTGTTTTACTTACAAACTTGTTGTTTCGTGATTTGGTTTGAGATCAGGAAGGTCCCTGTGAGGCTGAGAGGAAGGGGTTAATTTTAATGTTCTCCTCAGAGCAGCAGGTTCAACTCCTTCTACCCAGGAGCAAACACTGGAGGAGGACACTGACTTCCCCCAGGGCTGGTGACTTTTGGGCTTTGTGGCTTCTTAATCACCTGGTTTGGCCACCTGAGCAAAGAAAGGTTCAACCACCCATCAACAGGGAGCACCTGAGTCATAAATCACCTGCGGTTCTCTGAGGTTTCTCCTGGTTTCTCCCTTATGTGACTGAAGTGACTTGCCATTCCTGAGGTTAAATTTGGACTGAAAACAGTCCTTTCACATCATCAAAGGTTCCTGTCTAGATTTCTTTTGAGTGAAGAGACTTTCCCTTTGTTATTTGACTGTCCAGATAACCTGGAGTCACCACCACCCTCCCACCCCTGTCTCTAAGGGCCTTCCCATCTGGATCTCACCACCTCTGACACTCCCTGGTGTCTCTCGAGTCCGGTATTCTCTTTGTTTACTGTTCCACGAAGGTACAAAAATCTGATTAAACTATTAATCACTTGCTTTTCCTGTTTGCTCTCCCCTGAAGGCTTTTCTCCACCAGACCAGCTACCACACAAATGTTTCTGCAACCTGAAGACAAACTTGGCCCTGTGAGTTGCTCCTTTGCCCCTCTGAGACACTGCTCATTGAAAAAGACCAAGCAACCTCAACACTCTCAGCTGTCAAGATGTCATGGAGATTCTGAAACATGTCAGCTCCTTTTTAGCTGGTGAGACAAGAAATCAGCTGGATGGGGGCTTCAAGGAAAGCAGAAGAAATCATTCCCCAAACCAAACAATACCAATTTTTTTCCCCTGCACCAGCACCAATAGAAGATTCTGCTTTCAATCGCTCCAGCTGCTTTCATTGCTTAGATTTCTGTGACAGTCTAGGAAAGACCATCCCTGCCATCTGTTCCCTCTGGTAGGTGAAGGGCTCGCTGGCTGGTTGTGCCAGAGCAAGGACTGTGTCCATGCAGCTCTAAAGAACCTTGGCCATGGCAGTACCAGCCTGCAGTGGGAGCTGGTGGTCCCTGGAGAGCCCATTCAGGGGCCAGGCAGATCAATAAGCCCACTCCTGGTCTGCAGAGCCACCCACTAAACTTTCTAATGGAGATAGAGCTTCCCATTAAGTTTCCCAGGATGGTTATCATTCCCTATTTAATACTCTGCTCCTGTAGAGTATTTCTTCCGAATGTTACTGCATCCCACAGAAATCTGGTAATTTAAACTGCATCAGTGGAAAATCCTACAGGGTCCATTGTGTTCACCAGCTGCAACTGGGTTTTAATGGCAATTTACCTCTACAGGGCTGGAGACTGGTGTGGGGAACCTTCAAGGCCAATATTCCCAGGGCTTGACCTCTTCTTTCTAAGTACACACATCCTGCTCCTCGTCTGATGTCCCACCTGCCTCTGTGGCAGCTCTACCTGCTTTTTCCTAAAGGCATCAGTGGCTTGAAAGGAAACTCAAGAAGTCACAGAGGGGTCAAATCAGCAACACTGAGAAACACAGTTTCTTCTCCAAGAAAAAAAAAAATCTTGCCACTGAAAAGAAAGGCAGAGCACCTCAGGGATGTGTTGAGCGGCTGCGATGAAAGACATAAAGTCACTCCATTTTTTTATCCCAAACTCCAGGAAACACGAGCACTTAATGCTGCTCTCTTATGGACTTGAAAATATCTAAAAAAAAAAAAAAAAAAACGCTACAAAACATCAAAGTTTCTGTTCAAACGTGTTCGTTTTGGTACTCCAGCTGCAACTTTTCATGGTGCAAAAGCATATCCTTCATGAAATTCACATCTGAGTGCTCCTGAACGCCGAACTCAAAGCCAAAACACAAAGCCTTGAAGTCCAGGTATATCACAAAGAGAGAGAAATGTCTCTCATCCTCAGAGCCAATGAGTGTACAACTCTCTCAGAGGCCAAATCGCCTCTGTAGGACGTCCCTCACTACTGTAACACAAATAGAAACCTATTTTTGTGTAGCATTAGGTCTTGGAGACAATCCAGAGAGAGCTTTTGCAATCCACGCTGACTCCAGGCTGACTCACACCCTTAACTCACACACGCCATTGTCTTTATTCAGATTTCCCACTTACACTGCAGGCATCTGACATGGCTTAATTACAGCTTGGTTCCCCCCCCCCCCCAGCAAATATTCCTTTTGTTCCCCCCTGTTATATTTAGGACATTTATAAAGGGGTAGTGCAGGCATTAATGAAGATGTTCGGATTTCAAAGCCTGCACTGGAGAGGAAGGGAAAAAAATTCCACATACAGAGTAAGCAGAGGCTGGGAGCATCCTCTGTCCTGATCCTGCCACGTCACAGAGCCACGAGGGCATGGCCAGGCTCCATCCAACTAGTCCTTAAACACTTCCAGGGATGGGGCATCCACAGCTTCTCTTGGCATGGAGGAGACAGAACGGGAAGGGCTTGGGAGAGATCACTTTAACACCTCAGTGGAGCTTAAAAAATAACAGCTTTCCTCTAGGCTTTCAAAGATACAACCTAGAGATCTGTAGACAGAAATATATTTTTATTACATCCTAGAAAATGGCTTTATCTCACCAACAATTGTAGGGACTGATACAATTTTCTGTTGGCAAACACTGTGCAGAGGACACCTCCCATGGGGGGCAACAGTCATCCTGCAGGATGGACTCTGAGGGCAGAGGGCAAACATCCCAAGGGGAAGGGGAATCAATTCCTCCAAATGCTAACTAAAGGCATGTGCCCACTTCAGGGACAACAGGGCACCCACCACCCCAGTCAGAGCTGAAAGAGAAGAGGATTAAAGGAACAACTGCTACATGCAAAACACATCATTGAGCAAAGGGTAATTTCCAGACAAGGAAAATAACTCGTTGCTGGTAACTCAGGTGTACGAGCTGATGGTGTAACAGGAACAAGGGAGGGAAATGATTCACGCTCTTTCTCTTGCCAGTTACACAGGTTTTGAAGCACCAACCCATAACATCCCTGGCTTGCCTTGCATTGCAGCACCAGGAGTGAGCTGGGGAACTCTTTCCTCTCCTCACAGCCAACACTGTTCCTCTGCCCGAGGCTCCCTGCGCTCTGCGAGCCCCAGGCAGATGCAGATGGAAAGCCTCATCCTGCCAGATTTTATGCAGGATGTTTTATTTATATACTCTTCCTCCCTGATTATACCGTGCCTGAAATAGAGCAACACTTTTTATTTCCACCACTGTTCACCAGTCCTGTCTCCCAGTAAATTTGCCCACAGACAGTTAAAGGAGAATAAAATTAAAGGGCTAAAGATCTCCCAGGTTAAGCTGAGCAGCTGGGCTGTAGCTGGTGCTGAGCCAGGGTCTGCAGCCAGGTAAGTTGTCACCCAGCAGCTGCTGAGGATCTGACCACACGAGTTTCCTCAAGGCAAGAGCAGAATGAACAATCCCTGTTGCAAAACAGCAGAAGGATCAGATGGCACAGAAACACCTGAACGACAGCCCAGCCCCCGGGCTGACCAGGAGCGTTTCCCTTAGAATTCCCACCTTCCGAGTGAAAAACACGGTTAGTGCAAACAGTCCAACTCATTCCATGCTTGAACACCTGCCTGGAAAGGGGGGAGCTCAAGCCCAGCAGAGCACAGGTCTCGGTTCCATCCTCGCCCTGGGAACACAGGGAAGGCAGGGTGGTTCAGCTGCCTCCAGTTTATTCCACCAAATACTATTCCCGTTTTATTCGGCCTCTTTTCCCGAAGCCGCTTCGTGAGAGTGCAGAGAATGAGAGAGCTCAAAGCAGAGATGGAAAGTGCTGAATAAAGGCTGCATAAATCCGAGGGGAAATGGATTTAATGGTCCCCTCGGCTGCCGGAATGCTGCTCCGTGCCCGGAGCACAGGGAGGGAACAAGGACACATCAGACCGTAACTGCAGCGGAGAATGGGCCAAACCCCGCCACATTTAACAGATTACAGCAGATTATACTGAATAATGATTGATTTCTTTAGAGCTGCATTTCACACATCTGGTTTACAGCCCAACCATATGAATAGGCAAAGGGCTGATGTGGCCTGTGTAAGAGGATGAAAACACTGTCACTGTGGGGCCAGTGACAGATACTCAGACATACAGGAGTGCAAACCTCAGCCTTGCACACTTGTCCCCCTTTTATACCAAAACAGCTGAGAAGTGGAGAGCAGAGCAGGGGTGCAGTTGTCAGAGCTGTCTGCAAGCTGTGGAGACGAACAGAAAGCTTCAAAGAATAAAATTTTGGTGAAAACCGGAAATGAAAATTTTCTTTCTGTTTCAAAGAAATTATGCATTTTTCCAGAACATACCATTGGCATTTCTGAACCCAAATATCTACAGATGAGAAGAATTGCATTGAGAAGCCTCCAAAAACACAGGGAGGTAATAAAGACAGCCCAAATCTCCCATAGCTTTCCTTCCCTTATCTAATATGTTTTATTCCACAAAGAGGGAGGAAAACTGTACAGAAGGCAATGGAAAAGTCAACCCTCAGCAAAGAATTCAAATGGTGTGACCAATGCGGCTTTCAGAATAATAAATGGCTCATTTCACTTATCAATTGCACTTTTTATTATTATTATTTTTTTTCTTTTTTTTAAGACTGGTTTCCGAGTCTTTATTCAGTTACTCGGACCTATTGATATCTCTTGTGCCAAATCAATATGCTTTCCTAGAGAACACGGAGTAAAAATCCATACAGCTCCTGCCTGGCAGTAAAATCACGCAAGCTTGGTGTTCAGGTGCCTGAGTGATTGCTCTGTGCGTCAGGTATTAAAGCTGCCAAGTGTGGATGCTTGGACAATAAAATATCCCATTTCCTGAGCTGATCTGCACTTACCCCCTCTTGGTCACTGACCTGGAATATCATTTGCAAAATCCATGTGCAAAGCACATCACAGACGAGCCCCCAAAGGCTCCAGGTCCTGCTCAAGGGCTTTTCTTGGCAGCAAAGTCACACTGGCCCAGAAGACACGACCTTGAGAGACATCGGGGCTTGCTTATGAACTGTTTCAAAGGTGACCCTTGAGCACGGGCTCCGAGGAATGGTTTACACCAGTGGGGATTCCTCCTGCACACCTTGGGCACAAGGTGTGGAGCTGCCACCTCATCACTGACAGCGGGGAGGCAAAAGAGCAGCTTTGGAGGTTGTTGATGCCCCATCCCTGGAAGTGCCCAAGGCCAGGTTGGATGGGGCTCGGAGCAACCTGGGCTGGTGAAAGGTGTCCCTGCCATGACAGGGGGTGGAACAGGATGAGCCTGAAGGTCCCTTCCATTCCAACCCATCCTGTGATTCTGTGGTTCCCATATCTTTACATTGTTCCAGGGTTTAACCCTCCTGGGCAGCCACAGGCTGAGAGCTGCTCACAGGCACTGGTTTTATTGGGACCCTCAAAGCTGCAACTCACTGAGGAGTTTTGAGCCATGGTGACAATTTGATGCTTAGAAGCCTCTTCAAAATATTTTGTACTTATGCCAGCAACAGTGATAATGAGATGACACCTGAATTTTAGGTCTAAAACCCACAAGAAAGACTCTGTAACAATGTAGTTCAGCACTCTCTGAGCTGCACTCCCTTAGGAAACCAGGAATGCAGATCTCTAGTGATGCTCAGTTCTGTGCCTCTGCTTTTACATTCAGGCCTGAAGTTGGGTTTGCTGTTGGTTTTGGTTTGGGCTTTCAGTGTTTGGCTGGTGGGTTTTTTTTCCCTTTTTAAGGATGAAAAAACAAAAAACCTGAAAGACTTATACAATGTTTGCAGAGTGCACCCAGAAGCTCCTTTGAGACAGAGTCCAAGAAATAAAACAGGAATGGAATAAAATTTTGGCTTATCCTTATTTTTCCTACTTTACAAGAGAATTATAGATGAACTTTTTCCTCTTTGAACTTTTTTCTTGAATCTTTTCTTTTTTCTGAATTCTCTGAAGGCTGGCCTCTCCATTTCCATGTCTGCTTACTCAAAAATTGGCCAGGCAGCCTGCCTGGAAACTGCTTTGCTCCAGAGAAAACAACCAAGAGCGTTTGATATCGCTCATGTTTGGATGCTCTTGTTCACCTGGTGAGCAGATCCTGACTCCCCTTTGAAGAAGCAGATACCAGGCTGGAGCGCTGGGCAGCTCCATCCCAGCACACAGCTTCAATAAATGGACTTGTTAAAGCATGAATAGGAAACAATTCTAAAAAAAATTAATAAGAAATTATTAAATCTGTCCCTGTGAAATGCTGGTCCTTGCTCTGGATGAGCAGGACCCTTCATGAACCGAATTTCAAGGATAAAAAACCAGAACTGCTTATTAGAGACAAAAAAATTGTATGTTTTTTTCGTTTTTCTTGCATCTCCAAACCACTTGTAACAAAGTTGATTTGAGGCATTTTAAAGTAATTTTTTGTACAGCCAAAGAGTTAGGAAAAGAAATGTTAGTTGGAACAAAGCGTTTCCTTCAGTGCAAAGGTTCTTCTCTCCCAGCTGCTCGGTTTCCAAACACACAGAGAGATCAAAGTTATTTGTTTTATATTGCCAAAGATACTGTACAAGGCTGTGAGACTGATTTTTGAGATCAGATTTATTCTAGACTTAAAAAGAATTCACATTACAATGAAACTTGACCTCATTCACCCCATTTTGTGTTCATTATGAGAACAGCCTATTCTGGATAATTTTTTGCTTCGTGTTCAGTACAGGAAGGTTTTAACAAGTTTGTTGCCGCGCATTTGAGTCACTGCATTTGTATCTTCCTCTCCTTGGCTTTACTGTGTTATTTTTTTTTTTTATTTTTTTGCCATTTTTCCTCAATTTTATTTAGAAGTAGGAATGTTAAACCCATCCTATCGTGCATGTGGAGTGAAACAACCCTCTGGCTGCATCTGGCATGATGCAAACCCCACCATTATTGTTCCTTGTGTCCCAGTGAACTCAGGGAGGAGGTTTTGTAAGAAGCATGTCAATAATTGATCTTAAAAGGATTTATGCCTATCCCTGTCATGCTTTCTCTGCCACATTTACTCCAACATATGTCTGCAATCTACTGGGGCAACACAAGCGGATCAGCCGTCCACATGACTGCTTCTTGGGAGCTAAAAATAACCTCCTGAAGTGAATACATTAAGTTCTTTATGCAAAACACCTCGTGTTAAGTGTCTGTTTGCACTGCTGATAAAATGTGTGTTGAAATATCCATGGCCTTGATGTCTTGTATTCACAGAATAGGGCTTTGGCAGCCAAAAATCCCACCCACCACAAGGGTTTAAATAGCAGGCACATTAATCTGTTTAATTCCTCCCTTCTCTGCTGTTTTGAAGGTCAGGTGTTTGTCTACTACTCCTAAACAGCTTTCAAACTACAAAACAAAGAATAGTTCAAATTAGGCAATTAGGGCTTAGAGAGAAGTGTCGCTGAGTAGTCATTCAGATGCAAGAGGAAATTTCAATTAGATCATGCTATTTACTCCTTCGTGTTTGCTTTCTGCTAATCTTGGAGCACTCGAGGACACAAAATAGCCTCTGTGCCCCTCCAAGTGTGAGCTGATGGACGGGCTGGTGAGGAGGAGCCAAACTTCCACCTCCATCGGGAGCTGGCTGTTTGCAGGAGTTCCAGAACGCGCGTTCTTGCCTTGTTGGGAATGAATTATCAGGAGAAACACAGAAAGTCCTGGGTTGGAAGGGACCCACAAGGATCACTGAGCCCTGCACCCAAAATGCCACCCTCTTGTCTGCCTTCATTGCTGCTGATGGAAACATGGAACACTTAAAAACCGAAGGGATTTACCAGAGGGATTCTCCCAGCAGCAACCAGGAGAGGATCATGGCACAGCCCCCTTCTCCCTCCCTTCATCCCCTCCAGCCACGCAGATTTCCTGGGATATGAAACACTGCCCTGGCCTTTCTGCCCCAGTGCAAAAGTCAGCCATGAACTACTGTGACCACAGAGTAATTCCTGTATTTCAGGAGCTTTGGACAATCCATACTGTCAATATTTGCTGCTTTCTCTAGTTTGATTACAGCCTTTAATATTTCTCCAGAAGATCCACTGGTTAAAACAAAGTTCACTGAGGCTGAACGCTCTGTAAGGTTCAGATTGTTAGTGCAAGTCCTTAAGCATTTTCCTAATTTTCCCAGTATTTGGGTTTTTTTTTTCTACAATTATTGACTTAGTCTAATAATGGGTGTGCATCCCGCACCTATTTATGAACACACAGTCACAGAATCATTTATGTTGGAAAAGAACTCTAAGACAGTCAAGTCCAACCATTCCCCCAGCACTGCCATAGCCACCACTAACCCCTGTCCCCAAGTGCCACATCCATACGTCTTTAAACCCCTCCAGATTTGGTGACTCCATCACTGCCCTGGGCAGCCTGTTGCAGTGTTGAAAAACCCTTTCTGGAAAGAAGTGTTCTCTAAAATCCAATGTAAACCTTTCCTGGTGCACTTTGCACTTTGAAGCCATTTCCTCTTGTCCTACCACTTGTTGCCTGGGAGAAAAGATCAACCTCCACCTCTCTATAACCTCCTTCCAGGGACTTTTAGAGAGCAAAGTGGTCCCCAATGTGGACAAATATATATATATACATTTATTCTCATGCAATGAATGTACCTGCATGTTCTCCACGCCCCTTTATTAACACCAAAGGTACTTGCAAGAGAATAAACGCTGGCTGTGGGCCTTCTATTTCCAGTAGTCATAATTCCCAAATTCATACTCTTTCACATTAGCATTCTCAAAAAATTCTGTAAAACAAATTAAAACTATTTACGGGAGGGAGGAGAAGCAGGAGAGCCAGTTTGAGGACAGGCAGATGCTCATCCTCCCTTCTGAGCCCTCTCTGTCTGGAAGCTGTGCATCTGCATAACACAGCTCCATGCCATGAAAATCAGCAAGCCTCTGAGTAATAAACATTAGTAAAAGTGCACTAAAAAAATAAAAATCCACTGTACTTTTTGCTATACTACTTTGGGTGTTTATGAGCTTTTAATGAAAAATGCAAAGGACTCCAAAGAACTGCCTGTCTGGGCAAGGGAAACACAACTTGGTGCTTTCATGTTGGCAGGAACTTATTCCTGAATGGCCATTTGTGCCATTCATCCATCCTGGAGCTGAGCCAAAGCCAGCCCAGAATAACCCTGCAAACACACGAGCTCTGTTGGCAGAAAAACATTAGTATGAGCTGCTGCACTCCGGGGTGGCCAGAGCTCCCAGCAGAGCGAGCTGGAGGGAAATGCAGCTGATTTGCCATCTCTGGGATGTGCCAAGAGGATAAAAAAAAGGAGCTCTGTGACAGAGAAAGGCAGGATGGAAGGAAGAGGTGCATGGGCTGAGCTGGGCTGAGTGCCTTCTGGCTTGGAAAATGCTCATATTTTGAAAATAGTCTTTATTTTGTATAACACTTCAGGAGCAACCTCGGTTCTTTCGTAATGACAACTGAAATTACTCCGTGGGAGATGATGAACATCGGGACCTTTTCCACCTCTGTGGGAGCTCCTTCCCATGAGGAAAACTTTCCTGCCCTGGAAGATGCAATCCTGGAGATGAAAGCAGCCCAGGGACCCCCAGCCAGCAGGGCTGAGGGGAGCAGAGGACAACTGCGGGTCCCCGTGACAGAGCCACGTGCCAGCCACTCATGTGAGCTGCCCAGAGCCCCGCTGACAGTGCCACCCACCGTGCCACCCAGGTGACACGGGCACCTCCCACTAACATTTCCTGAGGTTTCAGCCCGAGAATCTTCTCGTTTGGGCTGTCATCAAATGTGACACGCAGGCACAAAGCAGCAAAGACTGCTTTTGACAGCTCACGTTAAAAGAAATATGAGGGAAAAACGGATTGATATAAAATAAGGAGTGAGGAGACAGAAGGGGCTTTATCTGATAGAAAGGATTTCAAAGTGGGATGTCTGATAGGCCTCATTAATCATCATCTACAAATAGGAAAAAGCTTTCATTTAAAATCATGGAATTGATAAGGTTGGAAATGACCTTTAAGAACACCAAGTCCAACTGTCAACCCAACACCACCACTGCACTCACCACTCAGCCACGTCCTCAAGTGCCTCATCCACACATCTTTTTGAACACTTCCAAGGCTGGTGACTCCACCACTTCCCTGAGCATTTGGTTCACACCAGTTTGGTTCTGCTCTTGCCTAAGAACTCTCTTGGAAATTGCTGTGAGCCAGACTATGAGCGTGTACAGACCAAAGGGAGCACAGCCCGCTCGAGTCCAGCTCCCCTTCCACAGCCAGCTGAGTATCACTTTATTTCTCCTTCCTTATTCCTGAATAACTAGTCTTTGAATAAACTTCACAACATAAAAACTTAAAGTCTATTTCTAAGCCTCCAACACTCAACAAAATCACACTAATTAGCCCAAGCCTTTGCTCTTACTGCAAAAAACATCCTTTATCAGTCATTTTGAAGTGGACAAAAGCTGGTAAATGCTCCTAATTGCTGGAGGGGGTGGGGGAATCCTTATTCTTTGTGCTGGTTCAGACCACATTTTAGTTATTCTATTTCCATCTGAGCACTTTTACATTATGACAATGGCAATTATGGCTTATGGGAAGGTGCCTCTTTAATGGGTTTGGGAGTGCACAACATTATATGTGTGGATTTGTAAATAAACGATGCCGGTTGTCACTCCCAGCTTTTCTCACAGACCTGGTGCCTCTCTCCATCACCAGACACTGTTTGCACAAGGAACAAGGAACACAGGAGATGATACAAATGGAGGATTTCAAGGATTTTCCAAGCCCTGTCCAAGTCCCAGGATAGGGATATCTGCCCATCACCAACCCTCTGAAACAGCAACACCATTTTTCATACCCCAGGATTCCTAACAGGATCGATGCCACCTCTGCCATCCCCTGAGTGAGGGACTCCTGCTGTGGCACTGGCACGAGCGCCCTGAGGTGGTTCTCTAATTCTTCTCACTGATATTTCCATAATAAGCTTTTTGCTAGAGAAAGAACTCACACTAAGTAGCTTTTCTTGTCCAGTATTCCCCCTCATTTTTCTTCATTGTCTCTTGCTAACATCTGTTGAACAAAACTGATACCAACGGAGGATCCATTCTGGCCGTTCCAGGGGTGCACCGTCAATCCAGATGCTCCGGAGGTTAAAATCAAAAATACTCTCATGCTTGGAAGGGAGGGACTCAAACACTGGGCAGATCTGCTTTGCCTTTAAAAAAATAAATCTTTGTGGAAACTGTGATACCTGGTTATTCAACTTGTTAGGATGTTCTGTGTTTTCCCCCGTTCCATGTCGCTTCCTGTTTGTGTTCTGTTGTTTACAGTCAAACTGTGTTTTCTCGTTGCATCGCTCAGTCATCGTGTTCTCTGGCACCACTCCAGCTTTACCCAGTGAGCATATTAATCTTGACAATGCACCTGGGGTTCCACTCATTCTTATTTTGCCTTTTAATAGACATGTCCCCACGCACTCAATTTATTACCTTGTTTATATCAGAACCAGCTCAAGAGCTGTGCACCCGAGTAAATCACCTCAATTATCAAGCTCAGCTACTTGACCAAAGGCTTTAAACCACTATAAAGTTACTCTTGAAACTCTGCACTCAACCACATGAAGTTGTCTTAGTTTGCATCCCATAATACAAGTCTACCCCAGAGAAGCAATACACTGATAGGAATTTATGTGTTTTTCATATTAGCAATCCTTTAGGAGTTCTTTGAGTAGACAGCTGTTCCAGGTAAGAATTTTAAAGTGCTTGAAGTCTGTAACAATGTGCTCAAGTGAAGAACCTCCTATCCATGGCTGCTGATCAAATATTGCCACCCCAGAGACTGAAGCTCTTGGTTTTCCAAGCCAAGTTAAGATAAATTTGACTAGAACATGCAAGCACTTTAGACATGTGAGGAATAAATAACAATAAGGCAAATAGTTTATCACAGATGTGTTAGTAAAAATGAACAAAACAAGGTTCTGTAATGACTGAGATAAATAAAAGCAATCCCTCAAGCCCCTGATAGTTTCTCCAAAGCCTTATGAGTCTCTCGGTTCTGTAAAAATAAACCAGAAATCTAAAAATCATTAGCTTTATTCTAAGCTTTTTTTTCCCCTGCTATTTCCATTTCTGGTCTAATTAGCAATACCTCAAAAACAATTTCTCTCCCCTGGCACTTCAAATCCCTGCAGGAGCCCTGTCTGCATTTCAGGAGATATTGCTCTGATGTGGGCAGAAGCCTGAAAACCCATCAAGATGTGGCTGGAGCAAGACACTGCTGACACCACAGAGCATCCAGTCTCATGGAAATCACGAGAGACACATCAAACTTCATTCATACGGATCCAGCTGCCCTCCAAACAGATCACCCCAGTGGGCAAGCTCAGGAATCAGTGTGCTTATTGATGAGTATTGGAGGAAGAAGCCACCTGAACAGAAGAGGAAATCAGAGCTGAACTATTTCAATGAGCAAGGATCACAGACCATGGGGTGTGTCAGCACCCGAGAGAGCCAGGCAGGCACAGGCACACCCTTGTCTAATTTCAGTGAATATTAAGAGCCTCACTCGGCATCAGTCCCTTATTCTGTTAAAACTCAGAGCTGGGAGGCAGGTTTGGAACTGAAACAGCCACATTTTGTGGCATCTTCTCCTCCAAATAACTGCCAAACTTTATTTTTGACTCATTTCTACAAAACTTTCTCTTTGAGTGGATTTTCCCCATTTTTGTGCAGGACAACATATCACTCAGAGTTTCCCTTTAAGGAGACAGGGTTAAGACACATTTCTCTGACCATACACAAGCAGTAGCAGCAGGAGATATTTTACATTCACTGTTTTAACATCATGAACAGTTTTAACATCATCCCCTGTGCTGTCTCACACGGGGACTTGTACAGGGGACAGGGTGGGGGTTGCAGAGTTATCACAACTTTCGTTTCTGACCACAGTCACTTTAACAGATCCCTTCCCAAAGCCTCTCTCTCAGTCCTGGCTGGTTTTAGTGCTCGCTCCATCATCCTCATCTCCAGCAAGCCATCCAAGCTGGCAAATGTTTAGGTTTATAACTATGCTGGTGAATTTCAGATTTCACATCTCCTGCCCCAGTGAGGGAGCTGAGACTGACAGGGGTGTGAGTTCATTTTCTCGCTCAGTATTTGCAGACAGCTGCTGTCTTTGCTCTGACAGAAGGACTCAGAAAGCTCCCACTACTTTGGTGAGCACTTAAATCCCACCACAGCCCAGTTAAATATTTTCCTGAATTTTACACCAGGCTGCACAGACGGAAAAAAAAGGTCTTTTTCACATGTTTTGACCAACGTTACTGTTGCCACGAGATGCTTTGTTCCTCCAGCATCCATAGGAGGAATTGTTCCCTTTCACTCCAAAGGGATGTCATTAACTCTGGTGTCTGTGTTATAAATGTGTGTTTTGCTGATATGTTCTGTGTGTCATTCAAAGCCAAGGCTCTCCCATCTCTTAGTTCTGCAGCACAACAACTGTCACAGTCTGGAGCAATGCACCACTGAGGAAAATAATTATCCAAAAAGTAATTAAATTAATTGACCAGGGAAGTGATTATGTGAGGCTGTGGGGCTAATTAAAACTAACACATGTTTAGATGCATTTATAGCATAAATGCTCAGGGCCACAATGTTAACTGGCCTTTTTAGTGTTGTTCTTCACCCAGTACAGCCATCCAGACACCCACCACCCTGCCCATCAGTGAAAACCGGAGTTACAAACATCACAGAATCCCAGGATGGTTTGGGTTGGAAGAGACCTTAAAGCTCATCTCATCCCACCCCCTGCCCCATATGGGCAGGGACACCTTCCACCAGCCCAGGTTGCTCCAAGCCCAGTCCAACCTGGCCTTGGACACTTCCAGGGATGGAAATCTGTATATGCACATTTTTCTTAATGATATTCCTGGGAATGGGAAATGAGGGTCACAAGGAACATGATATGTGCAAAATCACAAAGGCAGAAGAGAAGGTCGAAGCAGAATTGTTGTTCACCAAATCCCTCAAAAACAGAACTCAGTGAAGCTGGCAGAGAGGATGTTTGAAAGTAATAAAAGGAGGTTTCTAGAATTGTCTGGGTTTAGTTCAGCTTTTAGAGCAGATAGTGAGCTGGAAAGTGCTGCCAGGGGAGGCTGTGAAGCCAGAGGATGGAAAAGGAATGAGGTGGATTCATGGACAACAGGTCTGTAAACAGCTACTAAAAGCAACAGTCAGGGACCTACCCCTGATACCTGGAAGTTAAAGAAATAGATTTTCTACCTCAGCTACTCCTGTCCCTTGGCCTGTGGTGTCCCCTTGCTCTGCTCTGCGTGGGAACACCTCAGGGCAGACCTGGAGGCCCCAGAGATGCCCCAGCACTCCTGAGTGTGCCCTCAGTGTCCTTTGGGGAGTGTCACAGAGACATCAGGATCTGCTGAAAGCAAGTTTGCCTGAATGGGCATGAACTTCAGAGAACAAGCAGCATCTGAGCAGGAGAGAGATGGATGGACAGCCTTAATTAACTGTTTCTTGTATCATATTCTTAATAATTTGGTTGATATTCCTGCAGTCTGTTACAAACTTCATTAAATTTTCTTGCCTCGTGGGCATTTCTACCTCTTATAATAAGCCTCATTCGTGTCAAAGATAAATTGTCTGATGGGATAAGTTGATCTTACACAAATGGAGCTCGCTTTGAACTTGTGGTGATAAGTAGCACCAGACAGGAGGTTTCTCTGTTGTTTATCTTTGTAGTGATATGGCATGAAATAAAAATGGGTGTCGCTTTGCTCCCTGAGCCTCATCCATCAGGCTGTGCAGAGATTAGAAAACACTAGTCACCTTAAAGAAACAAAAGAAAGGAAACTAGCACACTTAAGAAAAGACTTCTACCTCTTTGATGTCTTTATTTAATATTGATGTGCTGATGTGATCATTTTCAAAACTTCATCTTTGCCGGTAGATCAAAACCAAGCTCCAATTTTAGAGTTGGAAGGGACTCTAAAGCCCATCCCATCCCACCCCCTGCCATGGGCAGGGACACCTCCCACCAGCCCAGGTTGCTCCAAGCCCTGCCCAACCTG
>JAWWEU010000076.1:5789176-5826765 GCA_035583155.1 Acropternis orthonyx | reverse complement strand
CCCATCCCATCCCACCCCCTGCCATGGGCAGGGACACCTCCCACCAGCCCAGGTTGCTCCAAGCCCTGCCCAACCTGCCCTTGGACACTCCCAAGGATGGGGCAGCCACAGCTTCTCTGGGCACCCTGTGCCAGGGCCTGCCCACCCTTGCAGGGAAGAATTCCTTCCCATTATCCCATCCAACCCCACCCTCTGACACTTGGAACCCATTCCCGCTTGTCCTGTCACTCCAGTTCCTGATGAAAGCCCCTCTCCAGCTTCCCTATAGGCCTCTTCAGGTATTATTCTTTAATTACTGTTTTAAATCATCTTTGGATAGTCGTATGAGATCTTTTATTTCATATTTCTGAGAAAGAGCTGACAACACTCCCTTATGTTCTACGGCTACTGTGCCTTTAACAGCCTCCTAACATCTCTCTGCTCTGTCCTCTCTTCTCCAAAGGATGAAAACCCTCCCATCCAGGAAAATTCCTCATCCCATTCCTTGAACCAGAGCAGGGTTCCTCAGCACAGCTCCCCAATCCCACTGTTTTATGGTGCTGCCCCGTGTCTTTTTAAGTTGTTTTTCATGTAGTGAGTCATCCCACTGAAACCAGACCAACAGGACTCCTGACTATTATGCCATGGTTGGAGAACCCAGAATCTATTCCATAATTACACCAACTGTAATGCTTTAATGCTGATGTGGGTGTAATCTCTTAATTAAGACATATTTTAAAAAGCACTTAATGCCTATGATAAAAAAGCATTGAAACTTAATGCACTAACTGAATAACAGCATAACCTACTTTCTTCCAAGTAAGAAAGCAGCAAATTATTAGACATCAATGCATCATTTGCTAATGAGTTGTAATTCTGTATTAATTTACCAACCAGCTGATTAGATACGAGAGATTTACAAAAGATATTAGAGATGGTAGTTCCAGAAAACTGGCTCTACGTCAGGAAAAAAAAAAAAGGTTATTAAATTTTTCTCTGTGGTGCACCTGGAATAATTAATTAGCTGGCATTTAAGTAAAATTCATTAAAAAACAGTCTCAACTGATAGATTATAACATTAGGAATCACACAGGCATTAGCACAAACATCCCCCCGCAGTTCTCAGGAGAATGAGGATTCCGCACAGCGCTCCCCAAACCAGGCATTTGGTGACTTCCACATTTTGGGGTGTTTCCATGACTCTGGAAATGTGCCCCCTGTAATTTCTAGTTATTAACAGAGTTCTTGATGCTGTTCTGGTCTTTTAAAAAAAAAATAAACTCTATGGATCTCTTGGAATGTCTGAAAAACTGAGGCTGAGGGAGTTTTCTCTGTGAAACCCATGATGGAAAGGCATTATTTTTTAATGAAGAAAGAGGGTTCAAAGTTGCTTTCTGACACCACCTCCCTTTTATTGCCTTTAACTGTTGCCATCATGTGTTTCACGTTCTCCCAACACATGCTCAAGAGTTATTTCTGGAAAAAAGATAATAAGTAAATAACAGAGAACAGAAAAACATGACAAAAGTCTGATTTCTTCAAGAGACGAAACCCTGGGTTTGGGGGTTATATCCAATGGATATAGATATTTATGGAAGTGGGGTGGTGCCTTCAGAGACCCTGAAGTGAATTTGAAACCTGAAACTCTGTTTTCAGAAGGGCCATTATGAAACTCCAGCTCTTGCTGCACCAAATTCCCCTGGTTTAGGGTAAAACCACGGCATTAGCCCCCATAAATAGTTGATGTGCACATACAGCACAGCTTCTAAGGTGTGTGCTGAAATCCTCAAGGTTTATATCCTTCAGAAGAAAACTCTGACTTCTTAACCACCTAATACAGACGTTTCCATGGCAGTAACACGGTGTTGGTGCTGCTCAAATTCCTAAAGCATTCCCAGATTTAGGGATGAGAATATTCATGCAAATCCTATGTCCTGGTCCCATATGTGTCCAGGGATGGGCTATTACTCACAAATCCTATCAACACCACCCTTATTTTTTTAAAAAAAGCAACAACAACCCACTTATTTTCCAATGAAATGTCAAATTTACCCACTTGAGATACTTGAGGGACTGCAGAGTTGTAGGCACGGGGCAGAAGGATCTGCACAACAGCAGAAACAAGAACTTCTCACCACACGTTTCAGGTAGGTCAGACCACAGGCAGGTTTTGCTCCTTTTAATACATTTTCTTTCTAGCTCAGCTCTACCTTGATGCCCAGAGAAGTATTTCCAGAGGGTTGGAAGTGCTCAGTGTGCACCAGGAGAGAACTCCCTTGTGCTGCCAAAGTTTCAGGTGTTCCTCTTCTAGAAAATGCACTGATTTGAACATTTAGTGTTTCATTTTTCAGATTCCTTTAACCACACCGGACTCCTGTCTTTGGGAAAGGACTGTGATCAAACTTGACTATTGCACATTATCTCAAGTCTGTCCTAACTCACAAACATACTCCAAGGAGAAGCATCAAAATATTAATTTTAGGAATAAGATCAGTCTTTTATCTATTACACATCCCCTTTTTGTATTGCCAGTTGCAAAACAAGCTCAGATATATTGATTATATATCTCTGGCTCATCCTCTGGTTCTTTCAGCCTGACACTGCTCATCCAGGTTTGTCCACCCCTTTTGTTCCCAAATTTCTTTGGAGGTGGCAGCATTAAGATTTCCAGCTTTTAAGAAATTACAAAAAGCAATTAAGGATTAGGGTAAACAAATGGGAGCTAACGAAAGACCTCAATAGGAAAAACAACTTGCTGCTTTAACTGCAGCAAAAATAAGCACCTGCCTTATTCTTGAGGTTTTGCTCTGTTCCCTGGAGAATTATCCCATGAAATGTGTTAATCCCAACAGCTCCTGATATAGAGTTGGTGGTACCAAGAGGAAGAATCAGACAAATCCGGTGTCTTGTGAATAGGAAAGTGGGATGCTGAGAGGCCTATGGGTAGAAAGAGCAGCAGCAAAGCAAAGATGACATTCCTCACAGTCAGAAGTGTCTTACTCTGCTGAAACTTAAAAAAAACCAAGAAGAAAGGGCTTACATGAAAAGCTCTTGCATATCTGGAACAGCTGCAACATCAGGAGGAAAAATAGCGCAAGAGACGTGAGTTATTGTTGCTCGGGACTGTGAAGTATTTTTGTCCACACACCCAGAGCTGAGCACCTACTTCCATACATTAAAACCTAAAGGAGAAATACCCACGTGAAGGATCCGGTGATGTGCCCGCACCATTTCATTTGTCACCACAGCAAGGGGGAAAAAATCCCACAAAATCCCCAAACCCACAAGACCCCCTAATTCACTAATTCCTCTAATTCCCAGTCCTGCCTGGCATAAACCTGAATGATAATTGGGCTTTGTCTCAGCTCAGACACCAGTTTTTTAGCAAGACATTAATTGTTTGCATGGGATGTTTGTACAAAGGAATAAATTCTGCACCTGCAAGCTCTGCTTTTTCCTCTTTCTCCTCTCCATTTTCCCCAGAAGTGACCAGTTTTATTCCAGGAAAGGCATCATCAATCTTGCCACTCCACAGCGAAAGCAGTGAGTTAGATCAGGAAGATTTAATAAAGGGGAAAAGAGGGGAGGGAAAGTGGGGAAAGGAAAAGAGGAAAGGGGAGGAAAGGGGGGAAGAGGAAAGGGGGGAAAAGGAAAGGGGGGGGAAAAGGAAAGGCGGGGGGAAAGGAAAGGTGGGGGGAAAGGCAGTAAAGTTGGTTGGGGCAGCTCTTCCTGGGAGCAGGGACACACATCTCACCTCACCCAGATGTCAAGAGGGACCATGCTACCTTTCCCCAGGGACATTTTTCCTGGGGTGGGTTGGAGCTCACCCTGAGTCCCTTCTCCATTTCCAGGAGGAATAAAGGGCAGAGGGGATGGCTGAGCCCTGCAGGACTGAGCTTACAACCCAGGCTCAGCCTTTCATGCATCAGCAGCAGCAATAAAGTGAGTGTGCAGGGCAAATGACTTCCTCCCTCACATCGGTGCAAGCCCATTACCCTTTAGTGCAGTGGCACAGGCAGAGCCAAGGGCTCAAAGCGCAGATGATGCACCCGAACAAAGAACTGCCTTGTCCTTGTGGGGTCACTGAGCCACCACCGAGTGCACCCAGCTCTGGCACACGAGGGGAGGACACACAGGCTGCTGAGACAATAAATCCAGAGCTGGATTTAAAAAAAAAAAAAAATTAAATTGTTTCAGCACAAGACTTGAAGAAGTGGAAACGATGACATTAATTGGGAAAACGTGGCCCGGGAAGGAGGCGCTTGGCCACATGGCAGCTGGACTGCCTGCCAAGGAATTTCATAGGAAAGGACATAATCTTATAATCATTGCCTCTGTAAACAAGCCATAGCATTGCAATTACAGAGAGGGTCCCCTGTGCTCCGCTTGTCTGTGTACAATATCACTAATTTAAAAAGGGAAGGGATTCTCAGAAGTTCAGAGAATTACCCATCTCCCTCCAAGTACAAGCTAAATGGAGTTTTCCGCACTTCCCATCTGTTCATTTTATATAATATGTACACTTTTCCCGAGATTAAATTGTTCTCCTCCTCTTTATCCATATCTGCAGAGATTTTGTAAGAATGATCCAGGGCACAGACTCAAGATGTAGTGGAAGATCCCCTGCTTAGACTTGTTATGCAAGCATTTACTCAAGAAGAAAGGCAAAAGAAAACCAAAAAGACCTGTATTCCTTTTTCCAGTTATGGGAATTACAGACAACTCAGATGAGGTGATCAAGGAAATAAAGAAAAAACATTATACTTCAGTACAGAAAGCAGCTTAATGCTGCTTCTCATGTAAAGTCCTTGAATTTGAACTGTTAAAAGTGAAAACAAAGTGGACTTAATGATCTTCCATCCCTGGAAGTGTTCAAGGCCAGGTTGGATGGGGCTTGGTGAAAGGTAACAGTGGGGTTACATCCAGGAAATGTAGGATCAAGACAGTTTCTCTTCAGCCATACTGAAATCTGAGCTCCCAGTGTGGTTGTCCTGCATAGGAGACAACTTCATGGTCAGTGCTCCTGTCTCAGAGGGCCAAAGGTCTCATAATGTCAGTATAAGATTGTCCAGATCTAATAAAAAGAAGCAATCAAATGGACCTGAACAGATGCCTTTCTGTGTGCACCAAGGTGCTGCATAAACGCCAAAGGTCTCCCCGTGCCACCTCCCACCAAAATACCCAAGGCTGGCTGCACATTCCCTCTGTCATTCCCTACCCTTCTCCATAGCAGAGAGGAGAGGATTTGAGTTGACAGTATCTAGATTATTTATAAGGATTAACTCCCACGGGGCTCCCCTGGATGTGCAGCAAACACTTGTTATTATCCCATCCCATCCTGACGAAAACCACTCGGCGCTGGTGCTGGAATCACTCGCCCACAGAACAAGGTCCTTTCAAAACAAACCCAGCAGGCTCCAGCCTGAGGACAGGGGGGTGGCTTGTGGTTTGTTCTCATCCCCCTGTGGCTCTCATTTCCTTTCCAGGTCTTGCTCTAATAGACCAACATCACCAAGAGTAGGTGTTTCTCAATAATATTAGAGCCATCAGGGCAATTGTTTCAGGAACAGAGCGTCCCTGTTCATGGGGAGCGCACTCAGAGCGTGACACATTCAAACAGGGATTTTTAGCTTTTGTATTGACCCTTCTTACAGAGTTTATCGCTATAATACCTCTAAAGCCAGAGCAGATGTTTTAGTGTAACCACTGTAACCTTTCCAGGGGTTGAATTAAGGTGAGGAAATGCTGGGATCATTACTGGAGCCATCCCATCAGGAGGCATCCCCAGGGCTGCCAACCAAAACACATTCTAGAAACTAATCAGGGCCAAATGAGGTGGATAATTTGGTGCATATTCCCTGGGTGTTTCCTAACTCCTTGCTGCTTTTCGGGAGCAAGTGGGGTGTAAAGGGCAACACCTTGGCTGAGCTGGTAGCTGAGGAACAGGCAGAGTGCTCAGCAGATTCCATGCAATTCCCACATTTGATCTTGGCTGCGGATTGGAAACAGCCAAACGGACCCTCATTTGGGCTTCTCAGAACAGGGGCAGCCACTGGTGGGCAAACACCAGCCTGTCCCCTCCTCCAGGCACCGGGATCCATCCCATGGCCAAGTCAGGGGTGATGCAGTGGCCCATTCTGGTTTTGGGAACACGGAAATCTTTAGAAATCAAATGTTGCACTTTGTCGCTGAGAGGAAAAGCCGCTTTTCTTTTAGAAATCCGCTCGAGTTGCCTACCAGGGAGAGAACAGAACTGTGCTATTGGGGAAGAACATTTCTGTCAGGGTGAGGATCATCTGCAAATGTCACAGCGGGGAGAGATTTGTACAGCAGGGAGAGCTCTACACAGCACCCCCTAATTTGCAAGAAACCCCATTAATGCTAAAACAATAATCCTCTGCACATGCCCTCCCACACAGCCCTGCCCTGCACCATCAGGTTCTGCAGTCACAGCCAACGTAGGTGGGTTGAAAACAGGGAAACGTGTTCTCTCCTGATAAAGAAAAGCTCCAGCAGCCAAAGGAAAGACGTGAGAGTCCAGGCTGGGGAGCCCCGCAGGGCACAGAGCGAGGGGCATTGTGAAGGCAATGGATCAGGCACTATTTAAAGCTACTGCTCTGTTCCAAGCTCTGGCTAATCACCCTTATTTCACCCCAAATTGTAAGTGTTGTTTAATTCAGTTTAAATTCCAGTGCAAACCTTTGGTTAGAGAGCGGGCTGGAGGCTGAGGGGTACGGGAGAGCTTGGTGAGTGAGGTGCTTGTGGGAGCAAACCCTCACTCCTGGCTGCCTCAGTGGAGCTGGGGCTCCCAAATCAAAATACATCCTTCAGAATCACCTCTCCCTTGCCATCCACAGCCCTCGTTCATCCACAGCTCCCAGCAAGGCGGTGGAGTCACCATTCCTGGATACATTTAGGGAAACACTGGACATGGTCTAGTTGAGAATGTGGGGATCAATCCTGGAGGTCTTTCCCAACCAAAATGAGTCTGTGAACTGAACCAGGAGGTGCTGGAGCGAGTTCCTGATGAACCCAACTCCCACTGGGGTTACTGGCTCAGCACAAGGACCATTCCATAGAGATTCCCATTTAGCTCCCCATTCCAGTTGGAGATCATCTGCCAAGGAGTGCATTCAGCACCACGACCAACCCCTTCCTCAGCCCCACAAGGCAGCACCTCCCTGGGAATGTTTCATCTTGCTGCTTTCCCGTGAAACAGGTATTTTTGCAAAACAAAACTCAAAGCTCTGAGTCCCAGGTGCTGCATTGCCCCAACAGCTCACTGTGGTGTGTCTGTGTGGTTTGTTCCCAGCTTGTAACTTGTACATTAGTCCAGTCCCGAGAAACACTCTTTAACTAAATTGTATATTTTGAGCTTCATTTCCCTGTAGAAGGGTATAAACCCAAAAGCACAATGCTTAATATTTTCTCAAATTTTATGTAAAACCATCCCGGTAGACAATAAATGCCACAAGTAATTCCTGTGCTTCCAAAAAAAATCAATGTCCTTATCAACAGCAAATGGTGGCTGCAGCTATGAATATTTAACATACAGTGTTGTTGTGAGTTTAGAAATGCATTGAATGCCCCCAACCCAGCCCTGCAATAAACCCCATGGTCTTGGGGGATATTTTTTAATAAAAAGAAATCAGAAACATTAAAGCTAAGCCATTAAGTGCTGGAAGTAGTCCTGAATGCCAAATGCAATCTGTGCAACCCATCAGCGTATCCCAGCCCTAAGTCAGGGCCCTTCCTAATGTATTTCACATTTATTCTTTTTGGATGATAAAACCATAAAATGTTCTTTGTGTTGCTAAATAAACAGCAAGAGCAGGTCACTTTAGGATGATACCAGTTTTAAATGAACTGAATAGTAAGTCAAAGGGGGGGCCAGGCCTTGCACATATAACTGCTGTTTGTTATTGCTGCAGTGAATCCAGGAAAACCAGTTTTCCCCGATTTGCCATTATGGGATGCTGCAGGTGACAGAGTCATCACTCCAGGAGCACCAAAACCAACACATTTAGCCAAATGGCTTGGCCAAACCCCACTCCTTTCTCTCCTTTATCCTCTGACCTTCAATCTATGTGGTTTAAATCCTTTGAATCTTATTTTACCCCATCCCTGGGAGTGTCCAAGGCCAGGTTGGACAAGGCTTGGAGCATCCTGGGCTGGTG
This sequence comes from Acropternis orthonyx, assembly GCA_035583155.1. Taxonomy (NCBI): domain Eukaryota; kingdom Metazoa; phylum Chordata; class Aves; order Passeriformes; family Rhinocryptidae; genus Acropternis; species Acropternis orthonyx. The sequence continues at coordinate 5,818,609 of JAWWEU010000076.1, read as the reverse complement.
AAAGGTGTCCCTGCCCATGGCAGGGGGGTGGAATGAGAGGAGCTTTAAGGTCTGTTCTAACCCAAACCGTCCTGGGATTCCATGAAACCTCTGGACTAAACAGGTTATTTGAAGATCCAAGCCAAGCCATCCCAATCCCTCTGGGGCCGTGGGAATGAGGACACAACCCCCTCCCAAGCCCCCTGTTCATCCACGTGCTGCACTCCCAGGAGCTTTCACACCTCATTCTTTCCACTTGGAATTTTCAGCAGCTTTTTTCCAGTGAGGAATTCTAGAACTGCCTGGCTGCTGGTGTTTCTCTCTTTCATTTGCCAGCTAAACAGTTGACAGACAAACACCGAAAATAAACCAGTGACAGTAACAACGTGTCCAACCACTCAGGCTCAGGAAGCACTTTTACAGCTCATCCTAATGCAGCTCCCAAAATTACTGTTTCTGGCTTTATTTCCACCAAATCTTTTGGAATCCCCTCAAATTTATAAAAGTTATTAACAAAACTAATATTTGAAAATGGCTGTATTTTGTAGTTACATCCATAACATTTTAAAAACAAGCCAAAAATGGATTATTTTTTTTTTCTTAGAATATTAAATCCTGACAAATCTTCGTGAGAAGTTCCAGTGCCAGGCATTTTGGGGTGAAACAGGTCTATGCTGGGATGAAAATATTTGAATTTGTTATTTTCATGGTCTTCATACAAGATCCCAGACTTTTTATGATTTCTGGATCTCAAATTTTCAATGGAGATCACCCCAAGCCCTACCATTTGCTGGGTAGGAAGGGATGGGGATTCAGGAAGTTGAATAAATATTTGATGTTAAAGTTCAAGTAAATTATTTGCGTGCATAAATAACTTGGGGAGCTGTCAATAAATTCATCCTCAAATTCTGTCAAATAGAAGAGTAATTATGGCTTCTGCTTGTTAGCAATGAAATGAAACATTAGCTGAGCTTACACAGAAACAAACACCTCCTGATTTCATTGAAGATTAATGCTAATGTGCCAAATTGCCAGCCTCAACTTAATTGCTCTTTTTTATCTTCCTTCAATGATAAGCAGCAGCCACAGAAGTGGTTCTGGTGACCTTGGATTTACACAGACCTTCAGCCACAGGAAAATCTGCTGCTTTTATTGCTCACTGGGTAACTTCACTGAGGGTCGCAGCATTCCATGTCCCCTTCCAGGTTTCCAGCCTGGACTTGGTGTCTGACAAGATTCACCTGAACCCCCACAGTCCAAGGGAACAATTTTTCTCTTCATGTGGCAACCTGAACCCGATTTTTTTTACTTCTTTAGAGAAGTGGCTCCTTTTCCTTCTCCACTTGTGTTTTGCAACAATATATTTGCAGTAGGAAAAAATATCACCCAGCTACTTCCCATCTCCATGGCAACATCCTGCTCTGGCTCCAATTGATAAATATTTTGCAAAATCCTGTTACTGTAGGTTAGTTGTGGCAAAAATCATACATTATCACTCACAAATAACTTCATAATATTCAACATGTTCCCTGGCTGGACATCATGGCCTGGTTTTAGCCTTTGTACAGTTGAGCATCCTTCAGTTTATCTCTGCTTTTCCAGACAGTGGGTAATTGCAGACATGGTTTAATCCATGTCTGTGTCCAAGCTGTGACTTTGCAGGGTGTTTTTAAGTGTCACAATCACTAAATGGCTTCAGGTGAGCCCAAAGGAGAGAACAAGATCCTACCCACAGCCTTAGAGCCAGCCACTCAGAGAAAGCTGCTGTGGCACATGTGTCCATCGCCTGCTCCTCCCACCATAAACCAACCTCTTCAAGCACAGAGAGGAAAGAGAGCATAGGAACGTCCTTGCTCATCTCCCGGGGGTAAAACCTGGGTAGGACCGAGCAGAAAAACCAGGGGAGAAGGGAAAGTTTCCACATTTGTGTTCTGTGCAAAGCCAAGGGGCAGAGCTGCCCAAAGGAACTGGAAATCCCTGTCCAAATCCTTTTCCTTCCTCCTCCTGTCTGGCTCTTCTTTACTGGGGTCTGTCTTGCTCTAACTTCTCACCAAGTCAGCCTCACCTTGCTGGAAGGGCCCTCCAGGCAAAGTTCAAATGACCAATTAGTGTCTTTGTGCACTTTTAAGCTGCTTTCCCTCTTTGCAAAGGCTGAGTCAGTAACCTTATCGAGGGATGCCTCAGCTGCAGCCTCCGACATCTCTGCCTGGTGATGGAACATTGCTGGGCCTTGTGGTCTCATCCTCTCATGGCAGAAGTACTTTGAGACCTTCCCACCACACAAACCAGATCCTGACACAGAGAACGAGCCTGGAGAGCAGCACTGGTTTGGGTCAAGCCCCTGCTTCTGGCTGGTCCCTCCAAGCCTTACATGAGCTGCCAGGTCACCCCTGCATTCCCAGCCCAGGCAGAGCATCTCAGGAAGAACTTTGGCTATTTGTGGACCCAGAGGGTTAAAATCAGCTTGGGCTGCCCATCAAGTACCAGGTCATCAGTGCCCACCTCTGCATTGCCCAGTGCCAGCAGAGCAGATCACTCAGCAAAGCATCAGATCTGAGTCTGACAACATTCAGAGAAGGGAGTACCCAGCCAGGTTTTCCCAGTAGTTAATGATTCTCAAAGTTCAAAATCTCTACCTTGGTAATTGGATTTTTCCACCTTCACCTTAATACTATTGAGTTTTTGTGTGCCTTTCTCTGAAGAAAAAGTCTTTCAGTACTTGTAGCGTCCTCCCTGTGAAGGTTCTTATCCAGTGAAATTAAGTTACAAGCTTCTTTTTGATAAGATAAACAGACTGAGCTCCCTAAGCCCATCACTGTAAAATATTCTCTACAGCCCTTAATCATTCTTTATTAATCTTTTCAGCTCAGTGACATGGCAGCAGCAAGGTAAAATAAATAAATAAATTGTGAAACAAGCAAGGAAAAGGAATGAGATACAGAGATCCGGTATCCCAGGGAGGGAACTGTCCAGGATTTCACAAAATATGTTAAAGTTGTAACAAAACTACAGCAGAAATTTATTCCAAAGACCTTCCCAAGGTGCAGCAGCGCTGCACTGAGCAGGGAAAGGCACAGGGAGCCAGGGGAGCTGCCTAATACCAGGCTGAGATAAATGTACATCCCCTGTATTGCTTAAAGCATCCGAGACAGAGACTTGGAGGGGGCTGATAAGCTGGGCTGTCCTTTTAGTCGAGGATGTGAACATGGATCTCAACATGTTCTCACAAAACCCCCCACAGATGCACATCAGACACAGAGGAAAAGGCAGATCCCTATCACAGCACTTGGGAAGCTGCAGCAGGGACTTCTTCAGAGATCAGTTTATAATGAACACAAACTGGGCTTGAGCCAGGTGGTGCAAACCAGTCAGCTGGGAATTCTCCACATTACAGTTGTGGATTTACAGATTTATTGGCAGTGTTGGAGTCTCCAAGCGCTCCCAGGGTAAAGCAGCCCCCTGCGATCACACCAGTGGTTTCCTGTGCTCACACACTGCGATGCCAGGCCAGAGGGGCACCACAACCCCCCCAAATACCCTCTGGGATGGGTGCCGATGGGTGAGAGCGCCCAGCCTGGCCCTGGGGCACAAGCTGCTCCTTTCCCAGCCCAGGGAAACCCACAGCAGCATCCTCAAGAATCCCCCATGGAACACATGAAGAATTCATTTTGGTCCAAAGAAAACTGGTCATCCCGAATGACCACCTGGTACTTTCTCCAACAGGGAAATTTGGGACTCTCCATGGAGAGAAAACAGAAATATCCACGGGACTGTGCAAATGCTGGGTAACACCCAAGGAATATGGCACAGAGAGAAAACCAGATCCATCCTTTTATTGTTCCTGCTGTTCCTGGGAGCCCCAGAAAACCCTGAGAAGAGCAACCCCCCTGGTGAGCCCAGTTCTAGTTGTGGCACAGCAATTACTGCTCTCCCACAACAGAGAGATGCTCTTTTTCACTCATTTTGCACATGCAGTGGAGGAAAAGGTGGTCAGAATAATTCCTATCTCCTTAAAATCCCAATTCCTGGCTCCCTGCAACAGTTAATACTTGCAATTCTCATTCCATTTTTAAAAACTGGTTCACTTACATATGACAGTGACAATCACAGTCTCATTTCTTATATCACTGACCCTTTCATTTGATTCATTTATAATGTAATTGTCAGTTAATTTGATCAAATATGTCTGGATTGAAACCATTTGCATTAACAGTAATACATCTTTCCCCTTTTATTACCTGCATTGTGGCAGGTGTTGCTTCAAAATTCAGTTGGTGCCAGCCAAAGGCTGCTGTTTAATTAATAAATAAATGGTTAATAATGGAAAATAAAACCCCAAAATATAACTAAAAATTCCTGGTGAAAAATGGATCTTAAAAAGGACTATAAAATTCAGACATGCCCATTTACACTTTCGCTGGATTAAGGTCTGGACCTTCCTGGGGATGGTGGGAATTGCCCAGCACAGCCATGGGAGCACCCACAAAAGTGATGGCATTCAAATTCTCTGATCTCTGAGTGATTTATCCATATCTGAGTGATGAATGGGATTTTTTTTCCTGATTAATATATTGTAATTAATTCTCTGAAGAATCCTTGCTTAGGAACTTTAGCAAATCCCATTAAGACTAATGAATTGTTGTTGTTTCCTAATTATATAGTTGTTTCTAGTTTAATGAACTGTATATTAATAGACTTATAGAACAGATATTTTACTTTCAGGATGGAAATACTTTAAATAAGATATATATCTTCTTGATAATGGCACCAGTTTTCAGTTACAATCCCTTTTAACAAATCTGTTGAACAATCCTGTCCTTTTAAATACAGATTTTGCTTATTTTGTTAGCTAAAGAGGCAAGAAAAAGCCAAAAATTAAATGCATTCTGATGTTTTATGTAAAGCTGATATTTTTTTCCTCCTGTTAATTCAATTTCTCATTGCAAAACAAGCTCTCCAGGCCTCTGCAACCAGCTGACTGCTTCAAGTGATATCAGGAAGGAAAAGCAGAACAGTGCAGGACAGTGGCCCCATGAGAGGTATTATCTCCACAGAATAAATCAACAACATGGATGCTTTTCCATCTGAAGCCCATTTGGAAGGAGGAATGTGGTGACAAGATCCACCTGCCCATCCCAGACTGAGCCCACCAGCATCTCAAGGGCTGGAAGCAAATCCTTGTTGAGACACAGCACCAACAGCCGAGGTTGGGATGAGACCACCACATGTGGTGTGAAAGAACTTTCAGTGACATGCTGGAGGTGTAAATAAGCGCTCTTTAGGTCATGTTTGGTCGCCACCCTGCCTCAGGTGAGATGCACTTTCTGCTCCGTGAACAAACCAGACAAGCATGGGGAGAGAAACCAGCCCCTTCTCAGCACCAGAGAGATGCTGGGCCATCACCCAGGGCTGAGCTCAGCAACACACACTGGCTGGTCTATCCTGTCTTGGCAGTGCCACACAGTCAGGACACACCTGGCAATCAGCCCAGCACACACTTAATTTTATCATCCTCACTAAAAGATGCATTTTCAAGACACTTTGCAGCCCCCTCAACAGCTGTATTGGATTTCCTCCTGCGTGACTGAACCTGCTTCAAGGCACTTCTGTGCCAGTTTGTCCCCAGAGTTCCTCGGCCCATGCAGATGGCAGCGTTACATGAAGGGGTTTGTGCTTCATTAATTCCCTTTCAGCCTTCCCAACATCCTTCCACGACCAACCCAAAGAGTCAACTCCATTACCTGAAGCAGCTCCACCTCCGAGCAGAGAAGCTGCTGCACCTCCATCAGCTTTGAAGTCTCACTGCAGGGTCAAAGTTGGTGTCCAGGGCTGGAATAAAGGACAAAATAGTGCTTGTACCTCTGTTTTCCAATAAATTGTCCTAGCACAGAGCCTGGGGTACGCCCAGCCCCAGCTGTCAGCAGCTGCACAGTCATACCTACAACAGGTTTCATCCAAAGACACAAACCCAGTTTCCCTGCAAACATCTCCTGAACTTCTCCTGAGGATGTCTTGTAGGGCGAAATAGATACACTCCCAAAATAGGAGCTGCTTAAAAAGTAAGAATTGCTACTGCTTAAAAAAATAAAAGTCATCATCTTGAATGCTAATGCATACAATCTTCAACAGACCACAGCCACACCACAGATTAATTTCAGGACAGAGATTATGTTAATATACCAAAAAAAAGAAGTAGCGATACTGAGTTAGATCAAAGATTTTTCATTTTAGCCACTGTCTTTGGCACCAGGCAGTAATGCCTGTTTCAAAGTAAAGTCAAAGGCCTCTATAAAGCACTGAGTTGAACAGTAATTATTACAGGGAAAGGCATAAAGTTTAGACCCAGAGTGTTGCTTGATCTTGATCTGACATTAGTTGCTTAAAGTAAGGGGTGTTTGATGAGGAATGACAAACTCCTCCTAAGGCCAGTGCTGCTCCTGGCAGAGACTGGGACTCTTTGCTTCCTAACCTGGGGAGGAAATGTGCCAGCAGGTCCTCTTTTCACCAACATGATACGAGCCACTCCAGCCCAGTGCTCCCAAAGGAGCTGGGATCCTTCAGTGGTGGAATCACCATCCCTGGAACTGCTCAAAAAATGTGGATGGGGGACATGGTTAAGTGGTGGACCTGGTCTTTTCCAGCCTTAACAATCCTGTGAAGCTTTCAGCATCCTTCTGCCACATCCAACCAGCGTTTACCCAAAAAGCTGTGAAGTGTTTAAGGCTTCTGTGCTCAGAGATGCAATGAAGGGGAAGGAAAGCACTGCCAGAAGCGACCCATTATGGATGCAAAACATAAAACTGGCAAGCACTTTTTGGAGCATCCCTCCAGCTTCCCTCCAGCCACCCGAGGACACCTAATGAGGGACCCGCTGGTGGGATGCTCAGCCCAGCCAGTCGACAGCAGAGTCCTCACCACAGCAAAGTGAGAGCCCTGCTGAACCCACAGCTCATTAACCATCGAGTACAAACAGCTCTGAGCCTCACCTCTGACTCCCAGGCTGCTGCAGAGGTGGCTCCTGAGGCAGAGGCAGGCAGGCAGCCCCCCCACAGCTGCCTTTTGTTCCATTCTGCCTTCCCTGGCAGCCCCAAAAGCAGCAGCTCTGGCCATTAACATAACTTTCTACACCTGCACTGCCAGGTACTGTATTTACAACCTCCTGTTCCCTGGAATGGAGATGGGCCCTTACTGGGATGGACTCTGGAAAAGAAGGATGAAAGGCGACCACTTCCCCACCACTGAGCAGGGCTGGTCCCAATCACCCCCTCCCATCCACCCAGCAGAAAGCCTCTTTCTACTCTCCAAGCAGCACATTGCAGACAGAAACATTAAGGTTTGCAGGTACAGAGTAGCTGAACAAAGGAATCTTGACATCCTCCTGGGAGGCTGACACCCAGCCAGTCCCCACAGATCACCTCCTCCTGTGCTTTAACCACCTCTTTCTCTCCCAGCAAAAAGCCAGATATTTTAATCCTATTTCTAGAGCCTCCCAAAGGCACAGCAGCTCTTTGACTTAATATACTATTTCCAGGCACTCCAGCCATAAGTCTCCATCAGCTCTCCACAGGCTCCCAAGGCAGCTCCCAGCTGGGAGAGCCCCACGGGATCCCCAGAGCTTTCAGCATCAGCAGCACAGACCACAGCCCTGCTCCCCCAGCAGACAAGCTCACTTTTTATTCAAGCCTACTTAGAGTCAAAACTAATGCCTTCCTGCAAACTTCTTTCAAGCCAAGAAACACTTATAGAATGCACTACTCATCCTTTAAGAATGGAAATAAAAATTCCAGAAGCCTCTTCGTGTTAAAGTTTGAAAGTCCCTTATAAAACTCTCGTGAGAGAAGCACGTCCACACTCCCCCCATCCCAAGCTGATCCTGTCTGTTCCCAGGTGTGGAGAGGCTGGGAAGAGACAATCACCAACCCCCCACAGGTGAGCTCCAGCCCTCCAGGGAGAGTTCCCACCCCAACAGGGCTGTGCAGGGACCTCTGGGTGCCCCAGTTTTCTGGCAAAGCATCTCCTTCCCAGAGAGGTGTAAAATCAATGTCAGCTGTGGGAGGACCTTATCAAACTGGAGAGCAATCGCTTAGCCCCTGACAATATTGGTTAACGATACTTAACACAGGCTCTGGCTAATTAAAAATGAGCCACTCTGCTCAGGAAAAGCTTTGCTCCAACCAGGCTTCTGGGATCTCCATTAACACCAGTCCCAGCACAAAGAATGGGAAGGGCCACCTATGCAGGGGTAGGACACACGTGGCTTTCTGTGTTTGCCACATCTCAAGGCATTGCTGGGGACTAAATGGAATGTTTTGTCATAAAATCACAGCACAGGCTCGTGCTACTGCTCCGCTTCTCCAACATTCCGAGGCCGAGTGGGTGAGAGGGAGGAAAGCCCCAAAAACCTCAAATGCCCCGGTTTTCTGCTCTCCCTCCTCTTGTTCCTGCCAAGCCAAGCTGGTGCCACTCGTTATCTTTGCATTTTCACCCTCCTCAAGCCTCTCACCTTGGCTTTTTTGCCAATGAAAACAAAAGGAAATTGCAGCCAACATCTCATTTTTAGAGCTTTGCTCTGGCTGCAAGGATGAGATTTCAATGTGGCAAGAATAACACATATATTATAGTTCTCCCATATTCTTCTTCCAGGAAAAGCACAAGGGGAGTCTTGCTTCCCAGGGCAGCAGTGTTGTTTCCCAATTTTTTCTTTTTGGAAGGCTCTCTGGGTATTTGCATGGCAATATGGAAGTTTGTTGCTCCTCTGCATTGCTCAGAAGTGTTACGAGTTTTAATTAGCACGTTTTCAGTCTTTTTTGACTCATTATAATAACTGACAAGAAATCACAGTTAAATTAGTAAATCAAGTTTCTCTCTCCTAAATTGCTGCTGGGCAGAACTCAGAATATGTTTTCAATATGTGTAATTATGTTCAAGGATCTTGTCAATCACTGCATTAATAGGAAGCTCAAACACGCTGACTGCTCCTGCTTTTCTTCCAGCACCGCAGGGCACGTAAACCTGATGGCTTCTTGCGAACAACCCCCCACCCATATAGATACAAAAGCCTCATTGTGCTGTCCCAGAGATGTCCAAGCAGAAAAATTCCTTGTTACTTGAATCCCCAGGTCAAAACAAATGCAGATTCAAGATTCCTAATCACATTTGAGACTCAAGAATCTTGCCATGACTTGCCAAAGAAATCTTGTTTGGGAAAGGCAAAGAATCGATGGGGAATGGAAAGAGTAAGAAAGACAAAAAAATACATGAACCTTCAAGTGTTTTCTTACTGTTAAAATTCTGAATGTTAAATGTAATTGCTGCTCCACACATCCCCCCATCACATGCTGGTTTCTAGTCGTGTCTATAAATTAAGATTGGCAGGACTGGGATTTTCACTTAAAATTACTGTTCTGTTGTTAGAACTCATTTAGTGACTGCAGGGTTTTTGCTGGCAATTTAAAACGAGCAGGAAAGAGGCATTTTCTCTGTTGATGTCCCTTCAGCACATCCCTGGGTGGCCCTGCAAGCTGGGCTGTGGGTCTGCTGAGCAGCCCAGATGATGCAACTTCAACAGACCTTTTGCTGCCAGATTTCAGCTGCATCTACAGGTCCTTTATTTTTTGCCTTCAGTTCTAACAGAATAACCAAATATAACCTAAAAAGAGCAGCTACTGTGACAACTGTTTGTCACACACTTGCAGCACACACGGCTTCTCACTCTCCATCACTGTTCTGGCTATTTACAAACTATTCACTTAATAAATGCCTACAAAATGTTGGTTTGAAATTGTTCTAGTTTTGAAAATACAACAGTTGCTGTTCTCTTTTCAGTGACAGACATGGGCTGAGCACTGGCTTTTCTCCCACTGGTTTACCATCCTGCCTCCAGCAATGGTGGATACTTGGATGCCACAGAGAACTGACAAAAATATATGTTTATATATGTTTGTTGCTGCCCCTGGCTAAATGTACAGTGTTACTTCACTGAGGAAAACTATCTTTTCTTTCACAAGGCTCAGAAAGACAGCTAGGAATAACAGATGAGTGTTAAAATATATCTTTATATATTTCTAAAGCAAAAAACACTTCTGTAAATCCCTGAATATTCTAATGTGATTTTTTTTTTTTTTCTGATAAGTCAGAATAGTCACAGATGGAACTTTCATCCTGAAATTCTGAGAGAGCTGAGGGTGGCATGAGCAGAGGTGCCGAGAGGAGAACATTTCCTCTGCTCCACGTGCTGACCTGGGGAGATTCAGACCTGTGGGGAGAGCAGGACTTTGGGGAGCTCCAAACTCCGTGGGTGGAACAGCCTGAGCTGGTCAGTGTGTTGGAGGTTTCTAAACGCAACTCACGGGCTGCACAACTTCTGCTGGCCGTGGAGAAATGACAAACTTGCAGGACTGAAAGTCCCAGCACTTTGTGCTCCCAGGAATGGCTTTTTGCAGGGAAGAGGGTCTGAGGGGTGTTGGCAGTGGGTGATGTGCTTTCCTGCCTTTTAAAACGAGTCTTCGAAAGCAGACATCCAGCACCTCAGCCTGACAACCGAGTGCTTGAATCTTGTCACAGGATAAGCCCTGAGTACTTCACAGCCCGAGGAAAATAATGCCATTAATCCAGCAAAGGGCTGCAGATGCATTAGCTACACCCAAGGGAGGGCTCGCGCTGCAAAGCTCCAGCACCCGCCACGGCAGATGGAAAAGCAGTTTGAGAAGGGGTTTGACAAGCAGGTCTCTCCTCTCCGTTCCATTTAGGAAAGCTCTGAATCACACAGGCACGGGAACAAAGAGGGTCCTACCCCCAGGAAGCACTAAAGGAGCCCAGGCTGCCGGGAGCAGGTTGGCTTTTTCTGCTTCAAGGAGCATCACTGCTCCTGCAGGCAGGTCTGCATCCACACAGCCACTTCCAGAGGCATGGAAAGGCTCTGGAGCTGCCTCTGCACCCAGGGATAGTTGTGAAAGCTAATTGCTTTGGAGAGGGAAGGGACTCAGCCTGGCACGATGCTCCCTCCACATGGAGCAGCTCTGCAAGCCACAGTGTTTTACCTGCTGCAAACCTCAGCTACAAATTTAATTGAATTAATTCTTCCCTTACGGAGCAATAGGCTGAGTGACGTGGATCGAGGAACCAGGAAAATACAGAGCGAACCATCATCCTTCTTGAGGCAAGTTTAAACTCTGGAGGTTTGGATCTCAAATGGATTGTTTCACGAAGAGAAAACAGAGCTTTGTAGCTATCCATGTGACACTGCAATTTTGAGTCACCAGCCCCGGAGGGATTTCAAACATGTGTAGATGTGGCACTTGGGGACATGGTTTAGGGGTGGCCTCGGGGGTGCTGGGGAAACAGGTGGACTTCATGATCTTAAAGCTTTATTCCCAACCTAAACAATTCTATGATTTCCAACCCACAGCTGAAGTGAGCAGCAGGATAACAACCAGTTTCCCTACACATTACATACCTCCAGGATCTGAAGAATCCTGGAGCCACTGCCAGACCGTGCATCAGTGCTGGCATGTGTCGTGCAGTTGGCATCTCATTTTGACACTGAAGGAGAGGAGCAGCACTGTACTAGTTATCACTTGAGAGGGGCCCATAAAGAGCATATTGCTAAGAGGTTTCTTGTTAGTAGTAGAGAGCTGGAGATTGTATGATTCATCATCCCCTTTTTGGAAAGCTTGCAGAGTACAGAAACTGCACAAATACAATCCCAGTGGCAACGAAACTCTGTGCCTTTGCACGTTGGCTTTGCTGGGCAATAATAATCATCTCCATTTATTTTATTTAATCTTTTAAGTGCACAAATGTAAAACGGTTCTGGTAAGTACCAAGAGGATAAATGAGGTTAAAACATTCATGGGCAGTGGAATGAAGTCAGGCTTATGCTGGTGTTTTGTACCTTCAGCCCCCTGTCCTTTTTGCCAGAACCATTACTAAGCAATCAGCTTTAAACATTTCAGACCTCAGTGGCAGGGCATGTACCTAAGACATCTGCCCGCTTTTAGGGAAATCCAACTCTTCACTACAAAAGAGCTGCATAGGAAAGATAAAATGTAATGAACACACCTCACTGCAGCATAATTGCACTGAAATCAGGAGGAAACCACAGGGTTTTTTGAGAAGGGACTGGTTTTCTCAGAGCCCTGGAAAAACAGATGGGTCCTGACGTGCAAACCTCCCTGGAACCCAGACTGGAGGCAGCACAGCTCCAAATCCCACATCTGCATGGAGCAAGGGATGGGAGAGAGACAGCTATGTGGATAAATGAGGGGGCTAAAAGGGAAGGACAGGTTGGAGCAGTGCTGGGAGCCAACACCTCCATGGACAGGAGGAGAGGGAACCCCCAGGCTCCAGTTCCTCCTCTTCCTCAGCCCCAGCCATTGCTGATGCGAAGGGGCAGCCAAGGCTTTGCAAGTTTTTAAGCTCAGATATTTTAATTCATTTCATTTGCCTTCTTAATGTAAATTTACAGTATGAAAACTAGGAGTAATTCAACACTAGGAAAGGAAAAGATGAAACAAAAGCTTGGAAACCTTGGCAGTCTCTTTGAAATGTCACAACTCTCTTGAACATCATCTTTGTTTTTGCAGGCAAATTACAAGTCCAGGTTCAGAAGTGTTTTTGTTCTGCCATTCTGCTGTGACAGTGTCTGCTGGCAGCCTCTAATTCATTCAGGAAAATCCACAACAGCAGTGAAGAGGAGGAAATGACAACAGCTTTGTGCAGCTCCTCTTCCCTCCCTGCCAGGCAGCAGCAAACACTGACTTGCAGCGTAAAGGGGGTTTAGGACTTCTTAAGTCCCAGTTTCACCTCTCAGCTTGTCTCACCTAACAGACTTCTGTGCCTAATCAGTCCAGATATAAAGGGCAAATCAGATGCACAATAATTAACATAGAAGATCTGGGCTGATCCTGTAGCCAAGATTAATTCAGTACATTTTCAGAGCCCTCAGGGATACAGATTCCGGGAGTCTGATCTATGGTTATTATTCTTTTAAAGGAAAATAGATTTACCTAATTTACAATCAGTTCTGATGGTGGGAGGAGGAATTTAATTCTTTTTTTCTTTTGATAAATATACTGCAACTTTTCTATAATCCCTATTAATCTGATCTCCTAGGGAAAAATTTGCTGATCCATCATCTCTTGACAGGCTTAATTCCCTTAGTGCCTCGAGGCAGGAGAAATGGATTTCCCCATACTAACCCCTTATGCCTCTGAAACCTCCAAGTGAAAACTCTCCAGGGAACTCAGCCCTTGTCCAGGCGAGGGAAAATGTGTCTGTGGAGGCTGGAGCAAAGGTGCTCAGTGCCACGATTCCTAAAGCATTCCCATGGGAAAGCTGAAATCCTGCAGGATCCTCCCTCCCCGGCTGCTCATGCAGACACAGACACCATTCAACCCTCTCCTATTCAAAACCAACAGGGGAAGAACATCTGTTGAAAAATAAATGCAGGACTAATTATATATGATTGAGGATTTGAAACGGCTATTTTTAGCCTCGCATTAAAAAGATTTGATGAATCAAAGGTTTGTGCTCAGCGTTTTGATCTAAAAGAGGAGCAGAGTGTTGACCTGCAGAGATGGAACCCTGAGGTACGGTAGTGCCGCTGTGTCCTGCTGGGAAGCTGCACATCCATCAGCATCTGGGCACATGGAATGGAACCAGCGATTCATTTCAATAAGAAAGTGTCTATTTTTCCCTCCAGAATGAGCAGGGACAGGTGAACATCACATCAAGGCTCTTTTCATTATCAAGTTTACTTCAGCTCGTTCTGCTGGGGAAGATCCAAGAGCTTGTCGTGGTGACACGTCTGAGGATGCGCATCAAAGGGCCGGCAAACATCCTCTGAAAGGCGCACGGATCCCACAGGAGGGCTCCTGGGCTCTGCTGGGCTCTGATCCCACATCCCCACAATGATGTCATTGGCAGAGAATCACAAGAAAACCTTGACAGGATTGTTTTTCATCTGCTGCATTAAAGAGTCAACGGAGTCCGTGGAGATATTTGAAAGGGGCCATAAATAGAGGGAGGGCGAAGCTGCAGCGAGAGCTTGGCAGGTTGGATCCCCCCTCCAGGAAACTCTGTTTAAAGAACAATGTGGAGACATAAAAGGAAGATGGACTCGGTTCTGGTGGCTGCCAAGAGAGCCATAAATGCCCAAAGCACACACAGCTGCTGGAGTGATGGGTTTGCTTTCAGTGCCAGCCTCCCAAGCAGGGCACGGCACCGCTCTGTGCCCGGGGGTGCTGGGTGGGTGCTGTGCCCGGGGGTTCCTGGGCTAGGAAGTGCAGAAACAGCAGAAAAGTGGCTCTCTGGGGCTGTGAGGAGCCCCCAGTGTCCAGCCAGGAAGGCTTGGGGAGAGCAATGTGGGTTCCCTGCATCACCCAGTGCTGGGAAAGTCCAGTGGAGCTGCTCACCCTGTGACATCGTCCCTTGAAGCCCAAGAGCTGCTTCATAACAGAGGGAAGAGCGAGCAATGTGCAATCAGAAGAGAAGCTGTTTTTCACACTTATTGCCCTTGAATTGGCAGAGTGAGACATCATGTTTTATATTAACTTCATAATAATTACAGTTATTACTGAATTCATGTATACCAAAGAGGTTACAGCTCCCTAGGAAAGCTCATAATATTATTAATGGATATGCCAGTCCATTGGCACTATCGTGTAACAAGCCAATTCAAACATTTTGATATTAAACAGCATACCTTCAGAAATGCATGGATTTGTGCCTGGTTGCTGGGAGCAGTGGCAGTGACACGCATCTGGCACGCACAGAATTGTCCTTTGCAAAAAAAACACTTCGTAAGGCATTAGTTGCACAACCCAAGAACAGTAATAAGTGCTGCCTTTATTTAAAGCAGCGAAAATAAATCTAAATATTTTTTTTATATACAGAGGAGTGCGGTGAGAAAATAAAGAAATTTAGCTAGCTGTGGAAAACCAATGGAAAGGGAGATTTTGCCTGTAAGAGAAAGTAAGGAACTCGCCCATCCTTTCCACACGATTAATTGTGGAGATTTAATTTCTCTGGGCGTGTGTTCGCATGGGCAAACAAACTTTTCCATCAGATTAGAAGACGTGACCCATCTCCAGAGAAGCTGTTGTTGCTTAAAGACCTGGAGAGTGGCTAAAGAAGTCAGAAAAGGTCAACTTTGCACCAGAAGGCAGGAGGACAGCAGGGGATTGCTGATAGAAGGACAATGTTTGTCCTGAGGATGGTCAAAGCCTGGGGCAGCTCCATCTCATCCCACGTGCCCTGCGTGGGTAACGGAGCAGGAATTCAGCCTCGTGGGTGGCTTCAGAGTGACATAAACTCAGATTGGGCCTATAACCTCCCATTGATTTTTACTGTAAATCTAATGCTTGAAGGCTGCCATCAAATGAATTGTTGCACATAAAACCCAACCTACAGGACGGGAGTAAGATCAGACAGCAGGTCTATTCCAGGACTGTTGCAATTTCCTCCGTAATGTCAGACTATAGGAACAAAAACATCTTTCAAAAAAATTAAATTGCTATTAAACTTTCTGCCCATCTTTGTAAATTAACCTCTCTTTCATCTCAGCTTTTGATTTAGCAGGAAATAATTTTTGGAGCAGTTTCCAGACTTCTTCCATTAGGCGTTTGGGCCGTGGTCAATAAGGCTGAGTTAATTACCTGCCTAAACAGATCATGCTGCTGCACAAACCAGTGCCTCATCTGGACTGCAAATACTGGTTTTCTTTCTTCTTAAGGGTGAAGCTCAACCCGCACCCCCAGGACAGCCCCTGGGGAAGCTCCAGCCATAATTTACACTTCATTTCTCCAGTGCAAAGCTTGGGACTGGGAGTCTTTGACCACAAGGACTTGGGAGAGCAGCTGAGAGCACCCCAGATGTTGAACCTTTGTGTGCCACACCCTGGGAGGGTGAGTGGGGACATGCCACAGACTGTGGTCAGCACTACAACTCCCCTGCAGCTTCAACAAGAGATTTTCTAAAAGAATAGAGCATTTTGTGGGAAAACTAAGGCAACACATCCCTCTCCTACCTTCCCTGGAGAGCTCTGTGTGACTCTGCAACACATGCCAAACAGGTACAGCTTTGGGGGGCTGATCCTATGGCCATCAGCAGGTCCCCAAGTCACCCCTCAGCAGATCAGTGCTGCCTTCTGCAGCCCCAGAGGGGGCTCCTCCCTCACATTTTCCACCCAAAAGCACAAATGCAGACACAGGGAACAGCCACCACAACCTGGGTGGCTCAGCCTGGTCCCACAAAGATCTGAGCTGGAAGCAGCTGGCCATGGGTTGTTTGTGAGCACCTGAGCACAGGGACGTGGCGCTTCCCACAGTCCAAGTGATGCCAAGCAGGGTAAATGTGACCAACTGCAATGCCCAGTGTCAGGCAGAAGTGACATTTTGGGGCAGCATTACCTTCACAGGGGAAGCAAAGGTGCTTTGGGGTGAGACATGCAGCTCCCATGGGCTTCCACAGCAAACATCAGCAATTCTGGACTCTGAATCCTGCAGTCTCACCTCTTTGACAAGCTGCATAGGAGCTGATACTGCTGTGCTAACTTACTTTAGTGCTAATAAATATTTTGCTCTAGACTTACTCCTGAATCTTTGCTTTTATGTTCACACACTCAAGGCTTCAGCCACAAACCAGCAGCCCGTGTACTCAGCCTGTGCAATCAAGGAGGAAAAAGCAGCACCAAAACCTCTTATTTTCTTTTTAATATGTGTTTTTTTCATGTGAAAGTCCTGGCCCACAACCAGACAAGGCCGTGTCCAAGCCAGGTGAACCCTCATTTATTCGATATCCACAAAACCCTAATTGAGAGATCAATTGGGAACCTGCCTCTTCACGCACGACTTGGAGAGCTGACAAAGGCACCTGTAGGGGCTGGAAAATAAGTTCTGCCTCATTACAAAAGCAATTGCACCTAAATGAAAAACAACATATAATAAGAGTTCTAAAATGCCTGCAAAATGCTGCCAAGCAGACAGGTAATCCAATGATATATAGCACACACCATGCCTTTGACAAGGGTCACCCTTAATTATTCAGCTATTGAAGGAGCTGAACTCATTTCCCCAAAGGCTTAAATGTTTTTTATTGTGATGTGTAAATTCCAGGGCAGAGAATTAGCTGGTCAGACCCTAAGAATTGCATCTCTTTGATAGATTAGAACCTACATAATCACATGTATAGCAAAGCAGAGGCACATTTTTTCTGCTAATACCTTTGAAAAGGTCTCTAAGTCAGGATACCCTTCAAACATCCCCCTCCCCTTCTGTTTGGCTGTGGCTGTTTTTAAAAATTTAATGGCCTAAACTGCAAAATATTTAATAAATCTGGGGAAAGCTGGGTAAGCACATCTCTAGCTCTGCAGACGGAAGGCACTGCAGCACAGCAGAACCCCCGAGCTCCTCACCAAGAGGAATGGTGTGGGGAGAGTTGTGCAGTGCACTTCATCCACAAGTTTTATGTTCTGCTGAAAAATACACACCTTATAATTATTTATATAATTACTTCTATATTACTCAAAGGTTGGACTTGGTGGAGGTAATTTCCAACTTTAATGCTTCTGTGATTCTGTACTTCCACAGTGTGATCTCATCACATCGTCTTTATGTGTAATTCAGACTTTAATTATTATTTTTATTTTTTTAAGGCATCTGCTCCAGCTATGTACACACAGGACCAAGTCCAGCTGCTGAGGACCCCTGGCCAATAAACTTCTTTTGGTGGAATGCCTTGGTTTGGGGACTGGTGCTGAGCAGGAGGAGAAAGGCTCTTCCCTCTTGCTGCAGTCTTTCATAAACCTGTGGGAATACAGCCAACCCTGTGCCACTTTCTGGGCTGCAAAGTGAGAGCAGGATAATAAAAGACGTCCTGGAAACAGACAATAATAGTAAAATGATGTTTTGACACAGAGGCCATATGTGGTTGATGGGAAAAATTGAACTAAGCAGATGATCGAGGAGGTGCTGGAAAAGTCATCCCTATCAGCTGATTAGGCTCCTATTCAGCAGATCCCTGACAAAAGTGATGGATTTCAGAGAATAAATCCCTGGCTGTCTTGCTTTATCTCCACACTTCTCCACTTACTTTACTTCAGGATCACATGATCATTTTTTTGCCTTTTCCCCCTTTTTCAGGGGTGTTTCCATCATGTCCTGCCAGCTCAAATGCCAAAGTCAGCAGATGAAGATAAGAAGTTTTGAGGACACGTGGCCAAGGAGGTGCTGCAGGAGCAGAGGATGGGCAGCTCAGATCAGCTCACCTACGACTGTTTTATGGGAGATGGTGCTGGTCCTCCCAGGTGGTGACAGACACCCCCATTGCTGGCAAGCACAGGGTCACCCTGCAGGGTCCCTGTGACAAATCCCAACCATCCCCCTTCCCTGCCCCTCTTGTGTTTTCCCTCTCCCCTTCCCAGCAGCTGCATCCTCGCCCACCCAGCAGGACCCCAGAGTGTTGTACCCACATCTGCAGCCCCACCACCACCTCCACCACTCCCCAGTGCCCCTGCCCAGGCTCTTCTGGGGCACAGACACCCGACACTGGTGCCTGAAGTGGTTTGCCCTCCTCTCAGCTCTTCCTGAGGATCTGCTGGCATGCTGGTGGTGTTGGCACCCGTGCCAGCCCACTGCAGAGCAACGCCTCAATGCAAGATTAATGAACAGAGGGGAACACTGTCTGCAATTAAAAATAAAAGGTACAAGATGCTACTGTTGCAGGCAGGAGCACCACCAGCTGCATTGAGATCTATATTATTTAATAATGCACATTAAATTATTACAGACTTTTTTAAAAGCTGACTCTGCTCCACGTACACCGATGTAAATCTATCGCGAGTTCTGGATAGTCCTCCTACTTGCTCCTTTTATTCTGTTCCTGCATTCCTGTGTGGTCTCAACGCACTCAGCAAAGTACCAGTTTGTGCCACAGCATCCCCAGCATCCTGAGGTTCACCTCAAGTCTCAGAACACTTAGGAAAAGCTTAGAAATCCAAGGGAAAAGCAAAGCCTAAGAGAGGAAGGTCACACCAAGGCCAATGGGTCACTGGGGCATCGTGTCAGGAATGAAGGGGCACAAACACCCTGTTCCAGCTCAGCAGACCCGGGATAATGGATTTCTCGTGGGCTAAACCAAAAGGATAGGGAAGCACTATGAATCAACCTGGAAAATATTATGCTTTCTTTCAAAACTGAACATCCCCTAATATTTATCATTTTTATATTCTGTTGATTTTTTAATCTAAGCAAAATATCAGTTCATTTTTCAGGGGTTAGTATTCTTTTCAAAGTAAATCTCATAAATATTACAAAAATGCTGTTTCAGACTTTAAAATGCAGATGTTGCATTTAATAAACATCAATAGCAAACGTTTTGATTTCATGAAAAATGTTCTTGGGGGATTTTATGTGCCGACAAATGCAACACAGATTCACAAGCCCTTTCAGCTGATTCAGACCTGTGCTTTTTTTCACCAAATAAAACATTCAGCTGCAATGTTTTTCCCCAACTCTAATGTTTGTCCTGTGCCTAAGGGTGAATTTCGCTCTGTGTGAATAACAATGCGGCGCAGACAAGATCAATAAATCTCATATTTCATTTTATTCACTGTCGTGTTCCAAGCGAACCTGGCGCACAGCTGTGGCTTTACCGCCCAGCGCTCACAATGTGTCTTTAATGCTGCTGGAACAAGGAGCAAATTGCCTTTTAAATCCTGGTTATACCCCAAATTTGATGGTGAGGCCAGAGAATGGTTGGAGTGTGTAGAGGAGGGTGTGAATGTGGGCTCAGTCCCTGCGGGAGCCCAGTCTGGACACTGGGAGCTCTGTCACCCCTTGGCACAGGCACAGCTCGCTGGGCTCACATGGCATTGGCTCCAGCAGCTCCCCTTCCCCTCACAAATTAAGCCAAGACAGGAATAACAGAGCTGTGTTCTGGTTATTTATCCTCAGGGGAAGCCCAAGCAGCTCCCCTGGGAACAGGACACCTGGCTGGGGACACTCACTGCCATTTGCTGGGGCTGGCAGAGGGATGAGGGCACTACAGACCCCCTGAGCCCACGGGCAACACCTGCCCTGACCACAGAATCATTTGGGTTGGAAAAGCCCTCCAAGGTCAAGACCAACCTTTGACCAATACCCCCATGTGCACAAAACCATACGGCAAAATGTCACCTCAACTCATTTTATGAACACTTCAGGGATGCCACCACTTTCCCTGTGGCACCTGTTTCAGTGCCTGACCACTCTTTCCATGAAGATATTTTTCCCAATATCCAACTGAACCTGTTCTGGTGCAACTTGAGGCTGTTTCCTCATGCCCTGTCACTTGTTCCCTGGGAGAACAGGCCGATGCCCACCTTGCCACAACTGCCTTTCGGGTAGTTGTGGAGAGTGAGGTGTAGGTTGTGATGGACACCTCAAACACCACTTCTCACAAATGCTTTAATCCCAAACCACCCCAGTGACAGACCCCAGCCAGTAACCCCACTGGTGGGAGTGGCTGCTGTGTCAGAAAGTGGAATGCATGCCTGAGTTCAAACACTGAAGTTCCTTGTGAACACCGCACCCCCATCCCTGCTCCATTTCTTGCTCTGTTCCCAGGCTCCCAGCAACCCCAGTTCCCAGTTCCAGGAATGTTTCTGCTCAGCATCCTCACAGCAGATCAATACCTCGCTGCTCAGCCGCTGTAACACTCCGGTGCTGTAACATCATAACATCTTGTAGCGAGCTGATCTATCAGACTTTTTCCTTTCCAAGACTCCAGGAAGACCAGTGTTGCATCCAACTGAACTGAATTTAAGTCAAACCACAACAGCTAATAATGGAGAAGGATCCTGGAGATTCCATTTGCACGGGTCTGGGCAGGGAAGGAGTTTTCTCCATGCCATGTTTTGTAGGATGTGGCAGCCAAGCTGCCCTACCTCCCCAGGCTGCACCAGCTAGAAATGGGTTAAAAACAAAACATGGGACCACCAGCCTGTGCCAAGCTCTGTGCCACCAACTTGTCCCTTTCCAGCCTTTCTCTTCCTTCCTCTGCTGCCTTTGCTGCTCCCTGGCATCCTACCCAAAACAATTACAGCGGTTTTCTATTTGTTTTAATATGAACTACAAAGGGATTTCACAAATCAGTGGATTTGGCATTTCTCATTTGGAAAACACTTCAGAACAAACAGATGTGAGGGGAGGAGTTGCCCGGAGGTTAAAACAATAACAATAATAGGGTCAGAAAGTAATTTATGACCATACCTTGCAGAGCTAAGCCCAGCAGGGAGATGCCAGTGGCTCAGGGACTGCTGAGAGCAGCTCACCAAGGGACACCCTCCTGCCACTCTGTGTCAGTGCAACAGGGACATGCTCGTAAAATTAAGGTTGGAAAAGACCTACAAAATCCTCAGGTCCAACCTTTGACTGAATCCCACCAAGTCCACTAAAGCATCGTGAAGGGAGTTGTTGTCAGAGACCAAAGCATTTACCTGCCTTGCCTCGGCAAGAGGGCTATGGCTGTCCCAGCACATAGTTCAACACCTTTCTTTGGTAATTAAAACCCAACCAAACCAAAAATCCCACAGAACCATCCTTACATTATTTTCCCTTGCTTTTTCCACCCTGGATAATCTGACTGACTGGTGGATTGCTGTGGTGATACCTCCATCTCCCCATCTGTCTTCAAACTGCTTCCTTTCCCCTTCTCACAGCTGTAAACATTTATCACAGAGCCCATTTTACGTTGCAGATGAAGAATGACCACAGCTGGGATGAGTTTGCCCCATTTTTGCTCTCTCCTAGCATTATTTTTCCATCCATGAGCTGTCGTGGGGGTTGATACCTCTGTGCACACCATCCAGCCAAGGAAAGGGGAGATGCCAAACACCAGCTTTTCCTTCAGCACAGAAAGGTTTTAGGATGATGCAATGCTGATGGGGAGTGCTGAGGAGCTGGTGATGTGTTGGCCACGTTACAAAAATGTTTGGGTTATTAGCTCCTGAAAGGAGAGATCAATCCTCTGCAGCTGAAATAACTCGCTGGAGTGAAATAATTGTGGGTTCATTCTGCTACATGCTCTGCTCTGCATTTGATGACTAATTATCAGCATCTAATAAGAGAACGTTATCTTTAAATCATGCAAAGGTTAAAAGCACCACTTTTCCATGATGCTGAACTGCCCACACGAGAAGGCAAAGTATTTTTTATTGCCATGTTTATCTGTTTTTATCCACGTTGAGCAGAAAATACTCTGCCTTAAAAATACACTGTGGCTTCTTTGATTTCCTAAATAGATTTATAATTATCTCCAAATTGAACACACTCAGCTTCTGTCCAAGTAATTGCCAGGCACTGTCCTTCGCAGGAAGTGCAGATTTTCACTGGGCTCTTCGGATGCAGGAAATGAGGGGGAATGAGATAAATCAGTGCAGGTTTCTGTGTAGCTGTGGGGGTGAGAGCACACACACACACACTCAGGCACTGACAATACTGGCCTGGGTACTTCTTCCTCTGACCTGGCTCTGGGAAAAATTTAGGACTGCTCTGGACAAAGCTGGAGCAAAGGCTGTGGAGACAAACTTCAGGGTGCACCTGCATTGGCTTTTCTCTCCAATATCATCTGAAAGCACTGCAAGGTCCTGATCCCACAGCATGTCTTTCCCTGAGGTGTTGTTTTGCCAACAACCATTAATGAAACCTCTTGCACTTCGCTGAATACCTTTTTTTATACTTATAATGATGTCCTTGCGCAGACATAAATTACCTCTTAAAAAACCCTTTCCCACAAAGAGGTTTATTATTGATACAAGGAGGAGCAGAGGAAGAAACAACAGAAACTTACTGGGCATCATCTTAAAACTCTGAGCCTTGAATTCTTTGTACAGTTTTGGGTCAGGGCAGTGTGTCTCTGCCTGTCCCATCACACTGAACTCTTCCACCCCATTGGCAGCAGGGGCTGGGAGAGCAACATCACCTTGAACGAACAAGAAACCCGAACCTGTGCTAAGAATGAACAAAATGAAAAGCAAGAACAGCTCACTCTCCATCCTGTCCCCATGCCACCCTTCACATCCAGCTCACTTACAGCTGGGTCTGCCCTTTGCTCCAGCTGCCATCCCAAGTTTCCAAATATTCTCCCTTCTTGGAGCCATAATCTGTGCAAACCTCCTGTGCAGTCCGTGGGGACAGACAGATGCCTCCAGACTATAATTCAGAGAATAAAACTAAAGGCTGAGGCTCCTGCTGTGAGTCACCACCCCAAAGAGCCTCTTGCCGCTGGCAAGGCCAAGAGCAAATGGGATCTGACAGAGACAGTAGGATGCTAAAGCTGACAGGATAAATCCGAGCCAATTCCTACAGCGTGAGCATATCCCAAACCTCTGCCAGGATCCAGCCCTTGACCCAGCACGCAAACTCAGGGGTCAGTCAGGATACTGAAATTCTCAGTTTGCACCAGCAAAGGGGCAGAGAAAATGAAGGGCTGGGGGAAGAAAAGCCAAAATTGTTCCCAGGTAATTCCAGCCCTGATTGGGAAGGGAAGAGCTGAGCTTCCTGGAAAATAACCCACTCAGAGTGACAGCCCAGGTTAATCTGATATCTCTGTGCTTTGCTGAACTTCTCCCAAATGATTTTTTTTTTGCAGTCTGAGGTTTAATCCTCCAATGCTAAAGGCTCACAGCCAGATGCTTGCACGTCAGCTTTAGGAATAATTTGTGCAATTTTTGTAACTGTAACTTGTCCTCAAAAGAAACTGATCAAAATAACTACAAGGCACAATAAAATAGCATAAATGTACCTTAATTCTGCAAAATCTAGGGAATTAAAGCTTCTCTGTTTAAATGGCACTCGGTGCTGTTAAATTAAACACACTGATAAAGAGAAGGTTTTCTGAGAACCAAAGTCAAGAATCATGCCTACAAGAAATGAGTTCAGGTCCAGGGCTCCTGCAGAGCCCCAGTGATTCAGTGACACCCTTCAGCTGTGACATTTCTGGAGCCAGGAGTCAGCCGGCAGAGATGGCAACAGCCAATTTGTGGCTTGTTAGAGTTTGCACTTGTTTATTGCCATGGAAGTAGAACAGATACTGATCTAAGAAATAGAGAGGGAAATTGTTTGAGCCAACAGAGTGTCTTGTCAAGAAAATCATTTAACTCTGGTCTTTTTGCCCCAAACTGCAGAGATAACCCCTTGTGGGAGGACTGGCACTGCTGAGGGTGAAATGGGGAGCAGCAGCTCCTCCAGCACAGACCCACTTTAGCGTTAATTTAAAGCTCATGCTGGACACCTAAGTGCCTTTGATCACAGAATATTTTAAAAGGAACAACATTTTCTGACACAAATGTCTCTGCTAATGACAAAGACCAGAGGCAGTTTGTGGCCAAAGAGTAAATGTTTTTCAAAAGCTTAGCAACAGCTCACGCTCTGAATGTCATCATCCTCCTGGGAAGGCTGGTGCTGTATTGTCAGGATTAGGTGAAATTATCCTGAGTCCTCTTTGCAATATTTTATAGCTGTGCCTCTTATCTTTCTGTCTGAAGGTCAGATGAGAATTCTGCATCCCTGCTTTTGTTCCTGAAGAGAGGCTGTGATTAAAAGGAAGCACTAATTATAATTATTTATTCTTAATAGTACTCTTTGCTGCTATTATCATTATTATACCACTGGTGAAAACTCACGGACTTTAACCCAGTGCAGAGCAAAAGGCTCATTTTGCAGCCCTGAGCAGGGCTGTCAGCAGTATTGACCAATCCATGGGCCAAACTCTCTTCTCACCTGCTCTGACACTGCCCTGCAGTGGTTGCCAATGCCAAATCTGGATTTCCATGGAAGTGAGTTAGAGCAGGTGCTGGTCCAGTGGAGAGAGTTGATCCTGTAACATGAGTCATCCCTGTAAAACGCTATTTTTATAAAACCATTCTGCATGTGCAACAAACATCTTGTTAGTACAGAGCACCACGAAGCAGCCTTGTCCTGAGTGGGTTCTGCCCCCCGTCCCTTGGCAGAGGTGGGACAGGCAGGGCACGGCACAGCTCTTACAGAACATGTGCAGGCTCAAGCAAATGTACTTCAGTCCACATTTTCAAACTTTTTCTTATATTTATGAGGGCAAGAAATGAGATTTAAGCGAAAGCTGGGAACTTAAGCTCCCTCTGTGCTCTCAGTTCCTGGGGTTTTTGAAATCCTGGGAGACTCCGGAGCTTGGTGCCTCTACACATCTCTACCACGTGGGTAGACCCCGGTGGGCTGTGCACTGTTCTGAGCCTTCAGAAGGTGAGCAGCACTGTATTTCTGATGGTATTGCTGCTGCTCTGGCTGCCAGTGGTGACACAGGTGATTATCAGCTGCACTGTTGTTCCTTGGAATCATCTGGACACAATCCTGTGCCATGTGCTCTGGGATGAACCCTGCCTGAGCAGGGAGCTTGGACCAGATGATCTCCTCAGTGGCAGCTTCCAAACTGACCCATCCTGTGATTTTCTTTATCATTTATCTACTCTCCAAGTTGCACATAAATGGTTTTCCAGATTTAATGTGACATGTTCCAAAAGTATGATCCCAGACCTGGCTCAGATAAATGATACATACATTGGTTTAGGCAATATTCCAGCAGTAATTAAAACCCAAAGTACTGTCTCTTTCCTTATTTCATCTTGTTGCTTAGAATTGTAAATGTTTGTTTTCCCTACCAGCAGTTTGCTTTTTCAGACCTGGTTCTCCTGCAGGATTCCCCAGGCTGGAGACAAGAAAAGCACCTTCATGGCATGCAAAGCCTTCGCCTCACTCTGTGAACCACCAGGAATTTTAAATGAACATTGTCCATGCATCTATTTGTACTAGATTAATTAGTAAATAATGACAACTCCTCTCTCCTCACTGCTGCCCTCATGCTAAGGAAGGGCTGTAGCGGATTCTGTTCAGCTGCCTGAAGAGCCCCACAGCAGAAAAGCTCCACATTAGCAGCAGGTCCCAATGCCATGTGACAACTTTTGTTATCAGCTGGGTCTAAAATCCACATTGTAATAGGGGCTGGGATCCTACAGAGTCAGCCCCTGGCTACAGCCCAGCGGAGCACTTAGTGCCTGTTTACTCCGTGCACATTAGCAGCCCCTTGACTTGCTGGGCTTTTAGGATTTTCATTTTAAACACGGGCTTAAATATTTCTGAATGCTCCAAAGAGCCAGCACCTCGCAGGGCTAAGCGCTCAGGGTTAGCTCTGCCTGGCCCCCCCAAGGGCACAGCCCTACTCCGTGTCCTTGTGCCATGGACCAAGTCACCCTCAGCCAATCCCACAAAATCAGCTCCCAGGAGGGACTCCTGAAAATAAGCAATCCCAGGAACTCAGCCAGCAGATTTACCCATACCTTTCCCTGCATGTTTGAGTGCTTTAGATGATTTATCTGCTCAGAAAAGGATTATTTTTGAGCCTCCCTTTGCCAAAAAACGTAAGCCTTATCAAATGGAAATCAGAATCTATTCTTTGGAGCAGCAGCCTGGATCATGGCTCAGGTGGAAAGGAGGTCACATCAAATGCAGACCTTTCACGAATATTTGCCTTGCTTTTCATTAAGCTTTGCACCTGAGGGGCTGATCCTGAACCTGCCAAGTGCCTGCACACGCTGCTGCCTGTTTCCAGCCTCTTACACAGCCAGGGAATAAGGTACAGTCTTATTTGGATATATAATATACAGATTATATATTAATTTCTTTCTTTCTGCTGGTGTTTGTAGAAGAAATAAACCAACCATCAGATCCAAATTCCTAGTTAAGTGTGTCACCCCTCACCCAGAACAGTTTAACCCGGTTCCTCATCTTCCTCATGCAGATGAAGGTTGTATTTCAACAAGTAAAATGCAGGCAAAAGGTTCTGCAACACTTTGAAAACTGAGAAAAAGAGGAATTGTATCTGCCTCCATTTCTGCCCTCAGCAGGAAGAAAGAGCTGCTTCTCTTCTCTGAGAAACTGGATGATGTCTGCAAACTCAGAGTTCTCCAAATAAGAAGTGGCATCAAATTGAGCTGTTTCATCAATACCAAAGCCATCATTGGGATTGAACTCAATTCAAATGCTATTACATGGATTTATTGTTTGCCGTTTAAACATTTGCTGTGTTCCTATTTAAGCTGGTTGCATTATGTCCTGCTACATCATTCCACATGGTGCTACTTTTTGCATGTTATTCCTTGTACACAGGGTTAGAAAATACCTTATCTGAGCATTCAGCTACAATGATAAAGGTTATCTTATCTAATTTAAAAGAGGAACCAGTGTAACTCATTCCTGGGTGAGCAATACGATTTTTCATTCCAGAAGTCTTCCTGGTCAGAAACATGAGCACAGTGATTTGGAAAAATCAAGTTCTTTTGATTTGCCAGCTTCTCCCCTGACACAAAATCAGAATTACCAGCCAGCTTGACCCTGAATTTTGCTCTGAGCAAAGCTAGTCAGATTTAACAAGATGTGCCAATATGCTTTAATTAACCTTCCCCCTCCCTGTAATAGAAGTGAAATGGTTCAACACCAAGAAAGTTTGCATATTTGGTGATATGACACATTTTCCCAGGAGACATAAAAAGCCCAACAGTTGTAACTTTTTACACTAAGAGCACGAGCACCTCCTGCTCAGCGAGATGTTTGCATAAATATCCCTTTTGAGCTCCTTGAGAGGCTTAGATGAGAGATTTTCCATTCGTGAAGAGCTTCCTTTAGCCCTGGACTATCCAAAAATACTAACTGAATTTACTTTCAAGTTATCAGCTACTGCTGCTGCTGTGAGCAAG
This sequence comes from Acropternis orthonyx, assembly GCA_035583155.1. Lineage (NCBI taxonomy): Eukaryota > Metazoa > Chordata > Aves > Passeriformes > Rhinocryptidae > Acropternis > Acropternis orthonyx. The sequence continues at coordinate 5,790,867 of JAWWEU010000076.1, read as the reverse complement.
TTTAAATTAACGCATTAACAAAAGCTTCCTTTCTCTATCAAAGGTCTGTACTGAGGATTAAGATCTGAATTCCAGGTTAGCCCTTAATGACACACATATGCACATTCCCTTTAGCTGGAAGACTACATCCTGCTAGAGCAAGGCAGAAATAATGATCTTACTTGCTTCAATACTAAAAAAAAATTAAGATTAAGCTTGAATTCTAGCTATAGAATTTCTCTGCAGGTAAAGTTACTTTTAGTCTATTCCAAGATAAAAGAATGAATTTATTTCTGCCTATTAGAATTCTCACATATAGATGGTATGATAAAATGGTTTGGGGCTAAATCCACCTCTGCTTGGGTTTTTTTAACTCAGCAATGAGTTGGGACCATCCCCTCCTGGCCATTAGGAAACACTGTGAAAAACCTGTTGGGCTTTGAACCTGGTGGTGAGGGGCTTCTCCTTTCCCCAAATCCCCCCAGATCCTTCAAGCCTCGGGTAGAGGAGATCTCATCACTTGTGATACAGCCACATACCCCGTGTATGTATATATATACATATGCATATATATATATATATATACATACATACATATATATACACAGAGGTATATACACCTATATACCTGGTGGCTGAACACTGACAGTCTCCCTGCCCCAATATTTAATAATAATAAAAAGGAAGGATGATAGCACAGGACTCGTTCCCCAGACAATAGCTAGATAGGCTGTATATTGCTTTATCGCTGTTGACTTGATTTAAAATGCTGTCTTAAAAATGAAAGAACAACTCCTTAAATTTGCAGTAAATGTATAGCTTCCCAGACCTGAGTTATTGGTTATGAGTCACCAAAAAACTGCAATTCCAATTTATTGTGTTGCTGACTCTGGTGGCAAAACCCTCGGCAACACTCGAGCTCTGGTAACCATCCCAAACCTGATAATTTAACATTAATCATTTATCTCAGGTTGGTTTGGGGTTTGTTGGGGTTCTTTTGCAATTTTTTAATTGGTCTCTCAACTTCCAGCAGATAATGATGATTGCTTTGATGGTGACTGGTTAACCCAAGGAGTGTGAGATCAAAGGAGTGCAGCTGGCTTGTGTTCTGTTCAGTTCAGAGATTTTTAGCCTGGGTTGACTCATAATTACAAGAATTCCCAACTGGTTGGAAGCAGATCTTGCAAAAGAGACTTGCTGCAGAGCAGTTGGATAAAGAACAATGTGTAAAATCCTGCCTGGACAATGAAACACTAAAGCCTGAGCAGTAAAGAGTAGAGCAGAGCAGCAAAGAATTCACAGAGGAGCTCACTTTTAGCCAATTGTCTGATTTCCCTCTCATCGTAATTTCTGTGTTCAACTCCCTTGTCTTGGGTGAATCTACCACTCATTGGATGGGTTGAGAGAGCTGTGGCTGTTCAGCCTGGAGAAGAGAAGACTCCAGGGAGACCTTAGAGCCCCATCCAGTGTTTAAAGGGGCTCCAAGAGAGCTGGAGAGGACTTTGAATAAGGGCACGCAGTGGTAGGACAAAAGAAAATGGGTTTAAACTGAAGGACGAAAGATTTAAATTGGATATTAGGAAGAAATTCCTCCCTGTGAGGGTGGGCAGGCCCTGGCACAGGTTGCCCAGAGACGCTGTGGCTGCCCCATCCCTGGGAGTGTCCAAGGGCAGGTTGGACGGGGCTTGGAGCAACCTGGGCTGGTGGGAGGT
>JAWWEU010000076.1:5750899-5789076 GCA_035583155.1 Acropternis orthonyx | reverse complement strand
ATATAAACACCCCCCCCCCCCCCCCCAATGAGCTGTTGCAGGGACCAGCAGCACAAACCAGGGCTGTTGTTTTACTCCCCGTGTGAAACGAGGCTGGGAGAGCAAGTCATGGATTGCACCAGGAAGGGACAGAGAACAGTGGACAATCAATCAAAGCCCTGATTCAGTACCACTCCTGCCCTTCAAGGGTCTTTTCCCTCTACTATCATGTGTGATCCTTTCTTGATTCATTAACGTCAGCTGAGCAGAAAATGTTGCAGCTGCTGGCTCGCTCTGAGCTGCTGGACCCCATCCACGGCTCTTTCCTCTTCCCTTTTAGGAAGAAGTGGCAGAATGCAGCTGCCTGGGAGGCTTAATTTTGGGTTGGAAAAACTCCAGAGAGAGGGGGGAAAACTGAACATGCTGTAAATCAGAGACAGCCTTGAACCAAACCCCCTGGTTCCCAAATATCAACAGACAGGGAAGCATTGCAGAGCAAGCAGGGATATGGGTTTTCCATCATACACCGACACCTCAGACACATGGATGGGTCTGAGAACCACACAAAGATGGAAAAAGCACCCCTGTAAATTATGCATTGTTCTCCAAAGTGGAGCTAATACACCCTCCAGTCATCCTAAAGAATTCCCCCAAGCCTTAACATCTCTCTGTATGGATCCTACTTCAAAAGGGGCTTGGAAACGAACCACTTTTCCCTTCGGGATATTTTTAAGGTCCCCCTAAAAACTCCCAAGGGATGCTGAGAGAATACAGAGTTTAACTTTTTTACAAAACTCTATAAAATATTTCTAATATTGGTCTTGCAAAAAAAATTAAAGGCAGAACTGTGTTATTAAAGTCAATTTCTTATGGACACTTTCCCAATGCAATAGTCTAGTTTTCCTTGTAAGAAAACCTGCAAAAGTTTTGATCCAAATCCAATATTGGCAGATTTTTTTTCTGTCTCAAAGAAAATTTAGACCATTTCCACCCCTAAAGCAAACACTGCAGTTTCCAGGGATTAAATATACACGAGATAGACACAGGAGCGAGAAAGATGCTGGAACTCCTGATTTTGCCAGGCCTGTGGCATGAAGGATTCTTAGTTCAAGGAAGAAGTAGATATTTTTTATTGGATTTCTAGGATGAGATAAAAAGTGCCTTATACCTTCATTCACTCCTTTTTAGCACCACCTGTTCTCTTTATGCCTTTGTACATCTTATGTCCTTCACGAATCTTACAGCCACTTATAAATATTCATACATTCTCATAATGAACTTTTTGTAGGAGATATTGTTATATTCTTTCTTTAGATGGAAGCCAGGCTGGATGGGACTCTGAGCAACCTGGTCTAGGGAAAGGTGTCCCTTCCCCTGGCCGAGGGGTGGAGTGAGATGAGCTTTAAGATTCCAACCCAAATTATTCTGGGATTTAATGATTTATGAACACAGAGATGAAGAATCTTAGCCAGGGTCTGAGAGAGTTTTCAGAGCAGCAGAGATGCACTTCAGCAGCTGTGTTTTCCAGGCTGCTTCAATCACTGAACCACATATATAATTTTAAGGTTACAAAGACCGACTCTTTCACATAATCATATTAATGATCTTTCTTTAATCTATGCAGGCATCTCCACAAGCTTGGATGCAAAGCAAGGAAACTGTTGGCACAATCTATAGGACATAATCAGACTACAAAGCTCCAATGTCGTGGCAAGCTGTAATTTCAAGCAACCAAGCTGTATTCATGCAACTGTCATTGCAGAATGTTCTGCAGCACGGCCACAAAGTCAATGGGATATTTAAAGCCAGAATTTATGCATGATAGCACCCAATGCAAAGAACAAACACAATAAATAAAATGCACTATAGAGACATGGGATATAAATACAAAAAATTAAAAGGGAGAAAAAAATCAAGTGAACTATATTTAATACTGATATTTAACCATCCATAGTTTATTCCAGTTGTTTCTCTTTGCGTGGGTCTTGTTTTAACACCAGCTGGTTCTGCTTTTCAGTAATAGGATGAGAAAAAGTTGTTCCAAAAGTTTTAATAAAAGCTTTAATTGGTGCAGTCGAAAATAAGGAGCTATTCCTAGAGAGGCAGAAAGGGAAAGGCAGAATGCGAGAGAAAAAGGGAAAGAGGGAAGAAATGAGAGTTAAAGAGAGAAAAGAGAAAGCAACAGAGTAAAAGATAAAGAGAGAAGAAGAAATATTTTCACACTAGACTATCTGCAGCAAGCTCGTTTTTGACTTTCACACTCTATTTAAAAATACAAAATTGGGAGCATTGAAAAAGAGTTCCCAAATTAGCTTTTTAATAGAGATTGGAAGTTAAAAGGGGCCGAGTCATGGGGGAAAAACGATTTGGAATCACAGGCAGGGCAGCACCAGCAGAGCGTGAGGCCAGAGCATGCCCCAGTGAGAGGAGTCAGGAAGTTTTATGAAGTGATGACACTGTAAATCAGAGAAAAATCTCTTATACCAGCAAAAGCCAAATGACATTTCTGATTTTGCTTTCTTCTGAGCATTTGCAAGAGGGAAAGAGCAAGTGGAGATATAGGGAGGGTTTAGAAGTGGAAAGCAGTTCTGAAGACATCTAATAAAGATGGATTCAGGGTGCTTTGATAGGTTTAAATTCTTACAGCCACTGGAAGTTTCTCATAGAAGTTTTAGGATTCACTTTGCACAAAACTAGTCATGTGTCCAGTTTACAACTCTTAGTATCCATAATCTAAAGATAATACAGTTCATTTGCATAACCTCATTAACTAGTCTGCAGACACTGCAATGCAGCTTACAAATATATTGGGGAAGACTGGTTTTGGGAAGGATTACCCAGGATCTGACACTCAAATTAGCATTATTTTTTAATAATTGCATTGAATTATCGGAAATTAGACAACATTGAGACTCTGAATTGGACCAATCAGTTCGAGCTTCCTTTGGATACCAGGAAAATTTTTTCATTGAAAGAGTGGACAAGCATTGGAATGGGCTGCCCATGGAAGTGGTGGAGTCACCATCCCTGTAAGTGTTCAAAACACGAATTGATGAAGCACTTGATGATATGGCTTAGTGGGCATAGCGGGATTCAAAGTTTGGACTGGATGATCTTGGTGGTCTTTTCCAAACTTAATGATTCTATGATTCTGTAATACGGGTATCAGATATTATCAGATTACACTTTCCAAACCAGTCAATTTGAGTGTGAAGTGTTGAGGATTTGGAAGGGTTTTTCCTGGTTTTTTCTCTCAAAGAAAGGCGGGTCCTGCATTCCCGACCCCTCCACCAAGCTCATCCCCTCTTCACCTCGGGTCGGGCCGGGGGGCTGCAGAACCTCTTTGCCGGGGATGCTGCAGGAGTCCCGCACCCACAACCCCACCCCGGGTGTCTCACAACCCCGATCTGCCGCCCAGCACATCTCTCACCCCAATGCTCCTGCACCCGCCAACCCTCTGGCTCAGCACACCGCTCTGCCCCGGGTATCCCGCACCTCCAACCCCTCTGCCCAGCTCATCCTTCCATCCCTGCTGTCCCACACCCCCAACCCCTCTGCCCAGCTCATCCCTCCGCTCGGGGGTTCTCCACCCTCAACCTCACCCCTGCCCAGCTCACCCCTCCACCCCTGGTGTCCCGCACCCTCACCAACCCCTGCCCAGCGCACCTCTCCGCTCGGGGGCCCTGCACCCTCCACCCTCGGTGTCCCGCACCCCCGACCCCCTGCCCAGCGCACCCCTCATCCCCGGGGGTGCCGCGGGCTCGCTCCGGGTGACACCTGCCGGCGACACTGCGGGCGGGCGGGAGGGGACGCGGCCGTGTGCGGGAGAGGAGACTCCCCGCCGCCCCTGCACCGCTCTCCGGAGCATCCCCCCCCCGCACCGCACGCCCCTCGCCGCCGCCGCCCCTCCGCCCGGAGCTCTCCGCGGGCGCGGTGCTGATCGCCGCTCTCCGCCGCCGCCCCGCGCCCGCGCACTCCGCGCATCCCCGCGCATCCCCGCGCATCCCCGCGCATCCCCGCGCATCCCCGCGCATCCCCGCGCTCCGCTCCCGGCAGCCGCATGGCCGCGGCGGCTCCGGGCGGGCGGCCGCGGCCGGGAGCGCCCTGCGGAGGTGAGGGGGGGTCCGCCGGGAGGGCGGCGGGGGGAAAAGGCACCGTCCCCGGGGGTATGCGGGGGACACCGGCCCCGGGGAATGCGGGGGACACCGGTCCCAGGAGGATGCGGGGGACACCGATCCGGGGGGATGCGGTGTACACCGGCCCCGGGGGCGGGGGGGGCCCCGGAGCGGGGGGGTGGCGGGGTCCCCGGGCGCCGGGGGGGGGGGCCCGGTGGCTGGGGGGCGGGGGGGAGCCGGGAGCGGGGGGCAGGCGCGGTGCCCCCGGCTGGCTCCCACCCCCGCGCCCCTCTCTGCCTCCCGCCCCTCGCCTCTGCCGCGATCCCGCCGCGTGGCCGCACGGATCGTTCCGGCCCCGCACTGCCGGCGGTAAGGTGCGGTGCTGGGCTGTGGAAGGAGGCGAGGCAATGGCGAGGCAGCCGAGCTCCGCTCGCTCGTGTATGTATTTGTCTTACTTTATGGAAGTCACCAACTATCGCCGCGGAGCATCAGTCACCGCCGCGAGCTGCCCGGCGGAGCAGGGCAAGGCTGGCTCGCTCTGATTCGGGCTTATAGTTATTTACTTAATGGAGATTCGCCGGCAAACAGATAAATGAGAGAGGCTGCCAGGTCTCTGAGTGTGCCGAGTCCAACTTCTGACGGTGGATGAAAGAGGGATGCTGAGGTGGTGTGGAGACAGGACTGGTAAGAGCTGCCAAGGAGCACGGCAAGCCAGAACAGCAGGACGAGGGGAAAAGGGAAGGTGGTGGGAAGGCAGAGGGGAGAAGCAGAAAAGGAAAGATCGGTTTAAATCGGAATTATTTCTTGTTATTCCTGAACCTCTTGCCCTGGCTAAGGTGTTGGTTGTAGCTCTGTGATGTTGGAGGAATAGCTCATTTTCTTGTCCAGAAGGAGCCTCTCCTGTGTTGTCCCTGCCTGTCCGAGAGCCAGGGACACACAGGGAGCTCCGGGAGGGACCCGTGAAGTTCATCCCATACTTTTCCCCCCTTCATCCCCCCCTTGCCACTGCTGTCACATTAGCATGCAGGGTAGGCTCTGGTGTGTATTTAACGACTCCATTTGCCAGTGTCTCTGTTAGCTCACACCGCCCTTCTCCAGCCGCGCTCCACAACCTGCCTCCCTGAACCAGCCGGGTCCATCTCCCTGCTGCAGCCACGCCAGCGGACTCTCCGGGAGCCGGGTGCCATTCCCAGCTGGATCAGGCAGCGAGGGCAAGGCTCCGAGCGCTCCTGGAAGGGGAGGGCGCACAGAGAAGCGAGCTCAGGCGAGAGAGGCAGGGAGAGCCTCCGTCTCGGCAGTAATGAGGGAGAAGCTGTTTAGTCATCTCTCTATATATACTTTCACAATGATGATCACATTTACTGATTGCTTCTGACTGCATTTAGAGAGGGAGTCAAGAGGCAGGCAGCACAGTTCACCTTTTATCCTGAGGAGTGACTGCTCCCCCTTCCTTCCAGTTCCCCAGATTTAGCCCTACTTTTGGGCGCCGAGTGTCTCTCCTCGCCAGGTAAGGCAGCGCTGCGAGCCGGCAAGATGGGGCTCTCTGGGCTGACTGGGAGGGAGGGAGGGGAGAAGAGTTTGCATGCATTTATCCTAAGCCTGTTGCTTTTGCTCCTAAATCTCTCCAACAGACTGAGGGACTGAGTGTTTTGCAGAAAGTTTTATTTTCTGTTGGGGTTGCATAGGGAAAGGATGTGAGACTGACCGAGGATATCGAGTCTTGGCTGACATATTTTGCTTTAAAGCAAATGTCTCTTTGCTGCCTGAGCCGGACCCAGCAATGACAGGAGAGGGAAGAAGGAATGATGTCAAGGCTCTTCACTCCCATTTGCAGTGTCTCATCAAGAAACTCACAGTATGTTTATGGGGCAGATTTCAAATCATCCCTGGCTGCTTCTAGAAAGAGAAGCACTGAGATTTTCGGTTTGTTTCTGCTTTCGTGAGATGATGAAGAGAAAATTATTAAGTGTGGCATTGCCGTGGGAGCTAATGGGGTAAGAACCCATCCTTTATTTCTTGGCCCTTTAGGTGAACAGACATAACTGTTCTCTGAAGTTTTCCTCCAGAGCTTTCCTGACCTGCCATGCCTGTCAGGTTTTTATTTCAAACTGGGATGAATCCACAGTGCCCACAGAGTGGCTGCAGCACAGATGAGCCGCAGGAGCCAGCGGTGGTCGGGAGCTACCCAGAGGAGGCTGGAAGTCCTGGGAGGGGGACAGATGGCTCATTCCTCAGCCTTTTCTATCAAATTTGCTTGTCCATTCCACTGTCTTCATAATTATCTCTAATGAAAGCAGATTCTTTTCTCTACAGATGCTGACTTTTTTAAATCAGGAGGCAAATTGTTTTATTTCATGTACCAGGTCTTCTAAATGTCATCAGCAGGGTGCCAGTCTGCTGTTAACTAGTTCCTTTCAAATTACATGCAGAAATTATGGTAATTAAAATTAGAAATATGGGTGTAGCTAAATATATGCTTGTTAGAATTAAAGTGTGTCTGTTTTCTATATGAGCTGAAGAGACTCTGTGGACAGTACAGTAGATTTTGAGTCCAGCCAATTGCTTTCCAGCCTAACCAGACTGGATAGCAGTTCCCAAAACCCAGGCAGGCAGAAAAGGAGGATTTTTCCCACATTCTGTAGGCAAACTTGTTACTTCTTTTTTTTTTTTTTTTTACTCAGTTTAGATTGTGCAGCTCTGAATGACAAATCCAGTCCTACCTCGCTCCTAACTTTCTGTCTCATATTTTGGGGACGGGTGAAGTTCCAAGGACTTATGGACAAGGAAAAGAAAAACCTTTTTTACAGGCGATTTCATTACTCTTCTCCCTCTCATTCTTCAGAAAGCCTGCAGACAAAAAAGACTTCTTTTTCTTTTTTTGCATTTTGTGGATCAAATGGGACAGATGCAATGCAACTTAGAAAACTAAGCTGTGTGTGCTTTGTTTCCTTAACCAGCTGCATCTCTTGGTCCCAGGGAAACGGGAACTAAACTTTCACAGAAGAATTCCCCTCTCTTTCTCTTTGGCTTTGATATCACCTCCATTTCATAGCCCAGATATTTATAGCTTCCCTACACGTACTGCCAGCATAGAAGGACTCATTTTATCTTTAAAAATTGATTTGAAAATGTGTAAGTCACTTATGAGTTGCCATTGCTTTATTAGAACAATTATATGTGAAGTATTTATAGTGCCTGAGCAGCTAATGTAGGTAACCTGGAATCTACTACCAAAGTTATAAAAGTACAGAAGAGATTTCTAACGCGGTTCCCCGGAGAAATCCGGGGAGATGAGGATCCAGGGTGATGAAGCTGGTCAGGTCAGGTCACCCTACATTGCCAATCAGTCCTGGTAGAAGGACTGTGTTGCTGTTAATTGAAATTAAAAAGCAGAGAAGACAGATTACCAGCAGGGAAAGGAGGAACAAGATGCTTCATCTTGGTTTCTTGGTTGTTTGCCTGTATTTGGTGATAAATGAACGAAGTAGTTCTTATTTTGCTGCCTCCTGTTCTTAAGTGGTTTGTAAAAGTTAAAAGATCCCCCACTGCTGGTAGAAGGCATCAGTCTGAGCCCTTGGAGATGCCCTTTCAGCTCAGGATTTGGGATCTTTTCAAAGTCAAGCAGAGAAAGTTTGCAGTGCCGCGCTCTGCCTCACACAGACGAAAGAGCCTGGTCCCCAGGGCTGCCAGTCTGGCACCGTTCACGCAACAAATTCCCTCTTTAGGGCGAGAGAAGAAGTAGTGCTTTGTAATACTGAACAATTCTTTAGAGGGAAATATTGGGGGATTCTTGCTCCGGTGCCATGTAGATAAGCAAAGAGTCTCCTTGGGATAAGCATCACTGTGGATTCTTATATGTTTCATAATTACAAAGCCTCTTCCAGCAGCAGTAAGATGCTCGCACGAGGGATTTCAATTGTCTTTTAGATAGTAAAATTGCATAGAAAGATGCTCCACGTTAAGGTGATGAATGTTAATTTGTCCTAAAGAGGAAGAGCATTTCTCCGAGCAGTTCAGTCATTTTCATCACAGATTGGTTCCATCATTTTTTATTCAGTATTTTGATGGCCTGCTGAAATCAATAATGCTGCAGCCTTAGTGGCTGGAATGGCAGCTTTCGTGCAAGTAAAAAACTTCAGAGTAAAACTGCCTACAAAGATACAATTAAGCTTTGAGGGCCTGAGTCAGGGGAATCAATGGAATTTCCATTGATAAATTGATTTTTGATAGAGCTCCTAATGCATCTTGTATGATAATGGCACCTTTCTTCAGATAATTTCATGGTAGAGTTAGAAAAAGCATTAGGGAAATGAAAGTAAATGCAACTTAAAACAAAAGTTAAAGACCGTAAGAGCTGTGACCAAAGATCAAAAAGATAAAGAAAACACATGGCTAGATCAAAACCACAAAAACTACTTAAACTTCAAGAGAACATTGCCTTCCAGTGGCTGAGGGTCTGAACAACTTGGGGTGTTTTTCAGCTAAAAATCCAAGAGTGCAGTGTTTCAAACTAACAGTCCTTCAGTTCTCCAGTTGAAGGATTTCTGTCTCTGTTAGCCAGGAAATAAGCAAGGAGTTCCTGCTGGCAGGAAATTCTCCAGCCTTGGAGGCTTCCCTCATCCCCATGTCCTTGTTATTCAGTAGCTTAATCCATCAGCTTTCACACCTGGGATTGAAGTTGACTGTTGCTCAGGTGTTCTGAGCAATGTTTCCCTGAAAGCCAGAATTTTCCTCTGCTCTGGGGGAGGGCTCCAACACTCCACAAGAGTAAACCCCACCTCTAAATTAAAGAGAGCAGCAAAAAACTGCCTCGCTGAGGCCAGGTCTTGCATTAAAGGTGGAAGAAAAACAGTGAAAATGAGAGGTTTTTCCATTTCTTTCGACTGGAGATGTTCTCAGTGCAAGATTCAGAACACATTGAACTTGAGACTGGAAACACAGCTGAGCTCAGCCGTGGGTTTTCGTGGCGCACAGTTTCACAGGGTGAGCTGCAAGCTGATTTCACTGGAGTTCCCAGCTCTTTCTTGACAGCTGTAGTTAAACTGATGAGCACATGAGTCTTACACCTGGGGAATTATGGATTAGTCTTGTTTGTAAGGAAGCAAATATAAATTACCGTGTTTATGCTACTTTTAAAATGCTTTTAATGAGGAATCATTTGCTATTCAAAATTTCTCGCTATAATAATGCCATAACCTCGCCGAGCTGATTATCATGTGCCTTGTTTAACACCATTCTTCAACTGGGAGGTGAAGGCGAGCCAGTTTTAAACTCTTGTGTCTGTGCTGATACCAAACTCTTTAACACAACAGGGCAAGACACCCCCTGGTTGACTGTGTGCTGTGTTCTGTTTCGCTCTGTGTTTCAGATGGAACTGATCTGACTTCCAGCAGGTCTCAGGAGCATCCTAATTATCCTCTCCAGTGACAAGGCCTGGGGTCATCATGGCAGCCGGAGTAGCAGCGTGGTTGCCCTTTGCCAGGGCGGCTGCCATAGGATGGATGCCAGTGGCCAACTGTCCTATGCCACTGGCTCCAACAGAGAAGAACAAGAGGCAGGATGAGCTGATCATTCTCAATGTGAGTGGCAGGCGATTCCAGACCTGGAGGACTACACTGGAGAGATACCCGGACACTCTCCTGGGCAGCACCGAGAAGGAGTTCTTCTTCAACGAGGACACCAAGGAGTACTTCTTTGACCGGGACCCCGAGGTCTTCAGGTGCATCTTAAATTTTTATAGAACTGGCAAGCTGCACTACCCCAGGTACGAGTGCATCTCTGCCTACGACGAAGAGCTCGCCTTCTACGGGATCCTCCCTGAAATCATCGGGGACTGCTGCTATGAAGAGTACAAAGACAGGAAGCGGGAAAACGCCGAGCGGCTGATGGACGACAACGACTCGGAGAACAACCAGGAAGGGTCCATGCCATCCCTGAGCTTCCGGCAGACCATGTGGCGAGCCTTCGAGAACCCCCACACCAGCACCTTAGCCTTAGTCTTTTACTACGTCACCGGTTTCTTTATCGCCGTCTCTGTGATCACCAACGTGGTGGAAACTGTCCCCTGCGGCACGGTGCCCGGGAACAAGGAGCTTCCATGTGGGGAGAGATACGCCGTGGCTTTCTTTTGCTTGGACACGGCTTGCGTGATGATTTTCACGGTTGAGTATCTGTTGAGACTCTTTGCGGCGCCGAGTCGCTACAGGTTCATCAGAAGCGTGATGAGCATCATTGACGTGGTGGCCATCATGCCGTACTACATCGGCCTGGTGATGACCAACAACGAGGACGTCAGCGGAGCCTTCGTGACGCTAAGGGTTTTTAGGGTTTTCAGGATTTTCAAGTTCTCCCGCCATTCCCAAGGCCTAAGAATCTTGGGCTACACTTTGAAGAGCTGTGCCTCCGAGCTTGGCTTTCTCCTCTTTTCCCTCACTATGGCAATCATCATCTTTGCAACTGTGATGTTTTATGCAGAGAAAGGGTCCTCGGCGAGCAAATTCACCAGTATTCCTGCTTCCTTTTGGTACACTATTGTAACCATGACAACACTGGGGTGAGTAGTACTTTTCCTTTCCCTGAGCAGCAGGCGGGCATGTACTGGGAGCTTGACTTCAGCTACTCCTCAGCGTTTTCCTGGGTGCATGTTTGAAAAGGGGCTGGAACTGTTGAGGGCTTGATTGTTCTTTGCCTTACAACTTCTGCAGTTTATGTGAAGTTGTACAAAACAGAAAAAGCACTTCCACCCACTTGACAAATGCTTGGCACAATGGTAAATGAGTGCAGGAGGAGCAAGGCGGTGCAGTAGCAGGTCCTGATTCGCACTCCTCCTGCAGGAGAGAGAAGTTGACACGAGTGCAAGGGAGCTGGCAGAGAGAGCTGCTGCTTTCTCCTGATATTCACTCGAGCCATAGGTTTGACACAGAGCTTCTGGTGTATATGTTGTGTCTCTCCGCCGTGTCGGTCGTTGTTTCTTCACTTGACGTGCCAGGAACTCCAGATTTGCTGAATTCAGATGCAGGTTGTGGGTCACTGTACTGAAAACACTCAGAGCTCGCCAGGACACGATCCGTGTTCTACTTCACTGAGGAGGAGGATATGGGCTTCTTGTCTGTGTGTAGCTGTGAGTTTGAAACCTGAGTATGCTGTGGAGGTTGCAGTAGGATTTCAAACATTCCCATGGACAGGTACAAAGGTAACGAAATCAAAGCAAGGGAAATGTAGCCCCAAGGGCACTTTTCCCCCCTTCTATTTCATTTCCATCTTACAGATGTTTCTACTGAGATTATAGATTTGTGCTTCTGCTGCTCTGAACTAAAACCTTTGTAAAAGCAGAAAGGCCAAGCCTTCACCCTGACAAGGTTATGTAAAAGAGAGTGGGCATTGCAGGCTGCTGCTGTGGGCAGTCACAAAGCTGTGATCAAGTGCAATCTCTTCAATATACTAAGTTTATAGCTACTTTGCAAAGAGTTTTCCCACTGGAGAAACACAGTTTTGATATTCATATGCAGACAATTCTTGTTCTGGTAATACAGTGACCACTTTTTCTCTAAACTGCTTTTGATTTTAAACACTATTCTGTGCCTATTACACATGAACAGGCTCACAGTAGCACTTTTAAATTATTAAAATCATAATTCGGCTGTCAGAAAGGCACCAAATCCAGGCATATGACAACTGAAAGTTTGAATCTCTTCATTAAGTGCAAATGTAGAACCTGTTTGTCATAGTCACCTAAAGATCTCTTATTCCTCCTCTTTAATATCTAAGCAAAGTTTATGGCAAAAGCTGCTCCTTACCCTGGGAAACTCAGTGCTTAGTTAGAAATCAAAGCTGGGCTTTGCAAACAGCACTCCCCACCCTGTGGCTCAGCTTTCCATATTCTAACTGGTCCATACTGGTCAGTTCTCACCCTCCCTGTCCCCACCACCTTCTCTGAGCATCTTCAGAGCGACGCCTGCCCTGGGTGGCTTCTTCATGTGTCCTCTGCACAAGGGGAAATGCATGAAAATGCAGTTCTCTTTTCAGGTTCCTGTTTAATAATTATCACACCCATCCCTCTATCTGCACATGCCTGTGCCCATTCACACATTTGCTGTTACATCTTTGTGACAGGAAGGTTGGGGTCAAGGGGACGTTCTGTGCTGGTTGGGAACAAACCCAACACATGCAGAATGTGCTGGAGTGCAGCTGAGTCTCTGCTCCTCTCAGGGCAGTGGCTCAGTTTTCCCTCCCTTTCTGAGTGCAGAGATAGACAAACCAAAGTGCTCCCAAGGACCTTAAAGTGCTCTCGATCTGTTGTAATCACAGAAATTATAGATAAATGAGTGCTTTAAATGAGTTGACATGGATATAAGGAATTAGACATTTAAACACATCTTTGTAAAAATTCATTGGGAAGGGACTTACAAGATGCTGCTGAAGTCTTACAGCTTAACTCTCCGGTAGTTGGGATTTTTTATTGCAGGATTTTAATTAAAATAGGTGTCTGTAGCAAATAGCCTAACAGCTGAACTTAGTGTTGTATCACAGCTTTACAAGAAATTCAGAAAGCTCCCTAAGAGCAGACCCTAAGGAGCCCCTGTGCACATGGACAACACCAACCTGCCCATGACCACGCCCAGCAGCTCCCCATGCTTCTTTATCCAGGCACCTGAAGCCAAACATTCTCCCAAAACCCGGGTTAGAAAGAGAATTTGCAACTATGAGCCATAAAAACCTGACTGCTGCCAGACCAGCTCTGCACAGCCCTGTCTGGACCCCCTTGGAGAGGCATTTTTTGAGCTGGTCAGGACTGTGGTGGGGTCCCAGCACCGGTGGAAGGTGCCACAGCTCTCACCTGCAATTTGGCACCACAGAAGTTCATGACCTCTAGATGCAAAACCTTTGTCCTCAGGTCATTTCCACCTCCCTGTCTCCCACCATGTGGGGCGGGTTGTTGACCCTCCTGGATGAATTAACCCCACACGGTTAACCCTCCTGGCTCCCTTCATTTCCCCAAAAATCCTTTCAGTTTTGACAAACTGGCACTTTCAGGCAATATTTCATATACATCTCTCCTCAGAAGCCATTTCAATATGTTTGGAAGGATCTTGTTACTAATGAGAGTACTGGCAATTCCTATTGCACAGACGTTGCCAAAAATGCAGCCAAGGTCTCTAACATGCTTCCTAATCCATCAGACTTTGCCCACTTAGTGCTTGCCAGTTCACTGCTTGTATTTCAGCAACACTCAGAGCTTTTATGAGTATCTTAAATATTTTCTGCCTTCTGCCTTTAATAATTCAGTCAGTATTTAAAACAAGAAGTTATAAAGCACAAAGGTTTTTAACTTAAAACTATATATACACGTATATATTTTTTCTTTTCTACACGGATACATTTAAACCCAGATAAGTGAATATTTCCCCGACACTGGAATCCCACCATTGCTTTGACAAAGTGCTTTATAGGAGCGATTTGGAATACACAGGATAACTTTTCCCATGTTATTAAGACATCAAAAAATTAGCTCCATTTATATAAAATGGAAAGTTTAGTTACAACAAGCAAGGTGAGCTGTAGGAAGCCATTAACCCTCCCACTGTACTGTGCATCAGCTGCTGTTCCAGCTTCCTAAGCATCTTCAGGATACAATTGAATTTCCAGATTGACCCATAAATAAAAAGCAATAAAAATGCATTTCCTCTGGAAGGTGAAGCACTGCATCAATAAATAACTGCTGGTTTTGGTGGAGTTACTATGCAAATCAGTTTAGACAAATCCAGGACGATGTGCAAGCTCCTTAGGAAGTTAACAACCCAAGGAGACAGGTACAACAGTTTTTTCTGAAATGGGAAACAAAGCAAAGGAATTAAATTATACTGACCCTGCCTCTCTGATCCCTCTGCTGTGCTCATCAACCCTGCTTTAACAGAGGCTGTTTTTAATTTAGCACGATTTAAATTTTGCTCAGGAGGTTTTATAATGAAAGCATTATTCTTGGGTGCATCTTAAATCAATGTGAATTACTGAAACAACTATTCAAAATTAATTCAAAATCAGCTCTCCAATTCATGCAGAAACATTTTCCTCAAGAGGCCAACAGCTACCCATCCTCTCCAAAGCACCAGCACAGTAAGCCCTGGCTTTGCCAGGCCCCTTGGTGAGTCCTGCAGGAGGTTTAGACCCCCAGACCCCCCATTTCAGGAAGGCAAATGCAGCTGAAAGCAGGGGAGGAGCACAGTGCTGGTCCCATTCCAGCATTCATGGATGGCCCTGCCGTGGTTTTCAGCTAACTTGATATGCAATAGCCACCAGTTTTACATCCGTATAGAAATGGTTTAATTATAATAAATTAGATTGCCTTGTTACCAGCATGTTGATTTTCATAGAATCACAGACCGGTTTGGGTTGGAAGGGACCTTAAAGATCACCTTGTTCCAGCTCCTGCTGTGAGCAGAGACACCTTCCACTAGCCCAGGTTGCTCAAATCCCCGTTCAATATTCAGTTTTATTCACTTTTAAAGAGTGACATGGATGGAGCAGCCTCATGTTCCACTGTGTGCACCACGAACACAGCGGCGGGACAAGACCTCTCCCACACCACTAAACCCCACGCCAGTTTTGCCCGGAACACGTTTTTCTAAGCTTTTTATAGCTGTTTTCATTTCACCTGACAGGAGCAGTATGTTTCAGGCTCCTGGGCAGTGTCTATGGCCTGCAGCGTAGGCAGCAAATTGTAGCTGTGAAAACCTGAGTGCCACGTCTGCCTGCACCTCCCTGGGCATCACAGTCGGGCTCCCACCACGCCCCAGACAGGGGTGTAGAACCCCAGGGTGGTTTGGCTTGGAAAGGACCTTAAAGCTCATCCCATCCCACCCCCTGCCATGGGCAGGGACACCTCCCACCAGCCCAGGTTGCTCCAAGCCCCGTCCAACCTGCCCTTGGACACTCCCAGGGATGGGGCAGCCACAGCTTCTGTGGGCAACCTGTGCCAGGGCCTGCCCACCCTCACAGGGAGGAATTGCTTCCTAATATCTAATCTAAATCCACGCTCTGTCAGTTTGAAGCCATTCCCCCTTGTCCTGCCTCTCCAGCAATCTTGGAATCCCTTTAGCTACTGGAAGGTGGTATAAAGAGGAAATATCCATGGAGAGAATCATTATCGAGACATTTTGATCATTTGTGTCAAGAAACTAGAAAAAATGCAGACCAAGAGACAGAGATTGATGATGGATTTTGGTCTGGTTTGAGCTTAGGGATACACTGTGTGGTTTTCTATTGCCTAACAAAGGCTGAGCTCCCACAGCTCAGCGCCCTCGGGGTGGTCCGTGGAGAATCCATCTCTGTCTCCCTCACAATTTGCAAGAACATCATGGTTTGGAGAACACCATCCCTCTTTCAGAGTCAGCTGCACCGGTCAATGAGTTTGAAAGACACACATCAGTGCACTTGGACAACACAGTCCTACCTGTATAATTCATTTAAGGAACCAGGTTAATGCTAGAAAGTGAATAAAACAGCCATGCTGGCCTGGTTATGTCAACAGCCTGATCTGGAGCAAGAGCTGAAATTTCTTAGAGGTTTCATTAGCTGAGTGCATAGAGAGCAGGGATTTGGGGGTGGGGTCTCCTCTGGCTTGTCTTGGCTCGATCTAGTTCTGCCAAACGTGGCTCAGAGAGAGCCTGAGCAACCCCTCTGAAAGGAACACCACGCTTTGCTTTGCTTCTTCCTTGGCTTTTCTTTTTTGTTGGTGTTCAGTCACGGGCGAGGAAGGGGCTGAAATTCAGGCAGCGAAACAGCACGTGAAAGCCTCGCTGGCAAAGCACAGCCAGAGGGAACGTGCTGAATCCTGAGCGCGTTTCAGCGAACGCTGCCAGGTACTGTGTGAACAGAGCTCGCTCTGCACTGATTTCTCCCCAGCAAAACCACTCAGGCTGATAGTAACCTTCATTCACCCTCCTTCCTGCAAACTCTGAGGAGTTTGCAAAGTAAGGAAAATAATAAATCATCTCTGGAGCGCTGCCATTCCCGGCTCCTCCGGAAAGATTGGTGTTTGGCCCTGGAATCATATTGTGCGTGTCAGGACTTCTGTAACTGCCACTGAAGTGAATCAGGAAAAATTGCTTGAATAGAAACACCACTTTGCATATTTAACATGGTCGATGGGAAGATGGATGAGAGGTGGGATGTTTCCTTTGTGAAGCGGGCGCTGGGATTTCATCACTCTCGCCATTTCCCACACAGTCAACAATTCCTATATCCACAGGCCAAAGAACTGCTTGAATTCAATATACAGAAAGTCCAATCAAACAACGAATTGATGGAGCTACACAAAGAAGCCATTTCCTTGAGCTTTCATTCTCTTGACTCCAGCTTCATCTTAGACGAAACGTGTATCAATTTTCCTCTCCTAATGGATTTACAGATATTGTGTGCAAAATGTCTTTGTATCAGAAACTACAGATGGAACCTTTTCCCTTCACGATCTTGATATAAATCTCAGGCAAGCATCTCATTTTTGAGCTATTTGTATTCACCAGAACTCCAGATGTATTAAAATACCTTTATTCATTCTCAGCGCAAGTTGAATTTACTGTTTAGGTTTTTTTTCTTCTCTTTAAAAAAAAAAAAAGAAAAAAAATTATGCATCCTCATGCTTTTTGTGGCTTTGGATATTTGTAACAATTGCACGTATGTGCAAACACACCATTTTTAATGTGCAAGACAAAATAACTTGCCTTTAGGGTAACTCGTTGTGTGAGAAGTGAATTATTTTGAATAAGGCCAAGAAATGGTGCTGACTAAAATTGTAACGTGACTGGTAAATTTACCAGTGGAAGCCTTGGCAGAGATACATCTACAGCAACTGATGTACAGATTTTTTTTCTGAGCTCCTCTTTCTTTTTTCCCCCCCTTTTCTTTCTAGCCTGCAACACAGTAAGTGCCTGAGAAATACAGATTAAAGATAACATTGTTTTTCCATTGGAGATGAAGGGAAGTGATTGGCGTGCTGACTGGATCTGGGCTATTTTTAGTCTCATAAAATGATAATTTCATAACAGTGCTGACCCAGTAAAAGTAATCAGTTTACAGACATCAGCTGAAAATAAGGGACAGAGTAGCCACTGTCAGTAGGGAAGCAGGAACAGAGGAAGAGAAGTTAAAGGCCCTGCAACAAATTAGCCAAAACTAATTGCATTTCTTAGCTGATTACAGCCCAGCAGGGAGAGGAGCACGGGGAGTTTCTGAGAGACCTGAGTCTCTGCAGCCCCTCTGGCCAGAGCTTCATCCTGCCAACACCCATCCTCATCCTTATCCTCACAGTGACATCTGAGCATCACATCCTTATGCGGATCTCACTTGGATTTAGCTCGGGGCATCTACCATGAAATAAAACTGCTACCCCACCGTAATATCAGGGAAATAATATGAGACGTTTTTATTGCAATTTCTTAAGGGATCTGTGCGTTCAGGAGTGTGTAGTCACAGGACCAGGGCGACTGACTTCAAAATGCAAGACAGAAGGTTTAGGTTGGATATTAGGAAGGAATTCTTCCCTGTGAGGGTGGGCAGGCCCTGGCACAGGTTGCCCAGAGAAGCTGTGGCTGCCCCATCCCTGGGAGTGTCCAAGGCCAGGCTGGATGGAGCTCTGAGAAACCTGGTCCAGTGGAAGGTGTCCCTGCCCATGACAGGGGGTGGGACTGGATGATCTTTAAGATCCCTTCCGACCCAAACCATTCTGGGCAGCTGAAGCCAGAATGTGGGAACACCTGTGACCAAACCCAGGCACCGTAAGGCAATCACCTCACTAGGAATAAAAAATACAAAAAACAGTGTGAGATAAACAGAGAAACTTTTTCTCAGCACCAACCAGCATTTTCCCTGCCACGCACCACTCGCCCCTCGGGCACCACAGCACGCCGTGAACGGGAGCCCCTGCCCTGTGTAACCCCTGGGCTTTCAGGGCAAGTGAGACACAACTGGTGTTTAACACAGGCTGTGCCCCCCTGCCCTTCACCCCGATCCGTGCAGAGCTCACAGGGACGGAGCTGCCACGGGGAGTTTCCAGAGGACGCAGCAGGTTTATTTATGTTTGATGCAGCACAAACCTCAGCTACGGCAATATCTGGATGAGCAGTTGGTTTTGGCACTGCTCATGGCCATGGCCTGACAAAGGGCAGGCAGAGGACCCGTGGTCATCCCCAGCCACCTCTCGAGGCTCACCAAAGGGTGCTGGCAGAGCTATCCCCCAGTGAGCATCACGACTCAGTGAAGTCGAAGAAGAAAAGAGCTGCAATTCGGTCATTTACCCATTGCCTCCCACTCTCGCTGCCTCAACACCCAGCACAGACATTCTTTTCTGTCAAATTCTGCCACAACCACTGTGAATTTCTTAGTATTTTCCTTCAGTGAAGGCAGATTAATGAATGTTTTTCCTGCAGACCAGAAGACAGGCAGGTTTCAACTGAGCTCTGCCTTCTCCTGGACAGGCAACGCCTGCAGAAACAGATTGTGCCCATTTAACTATTTACCACTACTACATTAGAACACATTCAAGGGCTGTAATTCACCTCTTAAAATTACAAGTAAAGTGTGGAAGAGTTATTTTAAAATCAATATCTAACAGAATGCCATTGTTCCAACATTAAAACCTGCTGGGAAATTACTGGGAGGCATGTGGCAAGTCAAATCACTGCCTGCCAGAGGAGGAAACAATTCATTACTCCTTTAAAAGGTGCAAGTCTTTACTGGCTTTTCATTCTGCTTTGCAGCCTCAGAAATGACGCTGGAGCATCTGGCTCTTTCTTTCCCTCATTCTTTCATGATTTCCCCCTTTTGTTCTGCCTCTACATTGTGGACTTTTCCTTCCTTTCCTCACGGGGCCGTAAGGGGTGTTTAGGGCTGGGGACAAGTGAGGGCATTGTCAGTGCTGTCACTCCTGATGCAGAGTGGCAACTCTGTGTATGAATTATCTCTCACCTATAAAAGCATCTGCAACAAACAACAACAAACAGCAACAACAAAACCGAAATGGGCAGCCACTCAAAGCCATTTTCCGAGCAGGCTCTTCCCCGCCTGGGTTCCGAGAGCCATCGCCTGGGGAAGCCTGCTGCTTTCATCTTGGCCTGCCATCTGCAGCAAAATTAAAACACAGATCAGCTTTAGCTTTTTGCCTTCAGGACTCTGCGAAATTTGGCTGATGCACATCCCCAGAAAGCCCTTGAGAAGGATTGTTTGCCTCTACAGAGGGTAGTCCTGCGGAATGAGGCTGCGAGCCCCTGAAACCTGAGCTTGCAGAGGTCTCGGTGGATCTGTGCTGTGGAGCCTCCTAATAAAAAGGTCAAATAATTCAAGCAATAGGTCTTAAACTCATGGAGGGAAACAGCTTCTGTTACTAAATATGCACCACGCTGGGGTTTGCTGAACCCTGCTATGGCAGCAGTGACTCCCTGGCACCCCCAAATCTCCCCAGCCCACCTCCTCAAACCCACTGGGTTCACATTTACCAGCTCCTGTTAATCCAATGACACATTCATTACACTGTCAAGCACCCTGAGCTTTTTAATACAGCTAATTATTTTTCATGTGCTTATTGCTTTATTCTTTCTGTCCATGTGACTCCACTTTGCCATCTAAAAGTCACAAACTGCTGCTGGTTTTCTCATCTTGCCTGTAGACCCAGGGTTTCACATCAGATGTGAAAACAGCAGATGATAAAATCTTGAGTCACTTTCAGCCTTTAATATGCAAATGCGAATCCTTGATAACAGGATTCCACCCCACAACAACACAGCCTCTTTTTTCTTCTCTGCACTAAGGAGAACACTTCTTACTATCAGCTAATTCTGCTTATTTTCTCACATAGGTAGAATAATAGAAAGGTTTAGGTTGGAAGGGACCTTAAAGGTCACCCAGTCCCACCCCCTGCCATGGACAGGGACATCTTCCACTAGCCCAGGTTGCTCCAAGCCCCATCCAACCTGGCCTGGAACACTTCCAGGGATGGGGCCACAATCCTCAGTTCCATGTCTGTATGCTCCACATGCACTTCTAGGGTGTAATTTGGAGACGTGCACACTCTTCTCTATATCTGTATGGTCTGCAGCACAAGGGAGACATCCTCCTTAAATATTAATTACAGTCACTATGGTAAGAACAAAAATAGCACTTTATTTTTCAATGGAAAAGGATAATACGAGCCAGCCCTTCTCACAGCCTAATGCTGGGCAGAAGTAAGCTGTCTTCAAAAGGAAAGCTAAAGGGAGAGAAAGCTGCTCTGAGCTGCTTTCTCCTGGGGGCCATCTACTTAGCTGGGATCAGGAATGCTCTGTGGAAGCGAACAGCCACCCTGTCCCTGCTGCAGTTTGGCTCACAGTGCAGGGACCGCATCCCTTCTGGATCAGATACCACTGGAAGATGCACTTCAGGAACACACCTGACGTGCTCTTACTGCAAATGGGCATTCACTCACTGACCAGACCGTGACCAGTCTGAAATGAGTCCCCTCAAGGTGTGTACAGTGGGTGTCTGTGCTCTGCTCCAGCCCAGCTCCTGCTGAGCTGCACCACCTAGGAGAGCAGATCCAAACTCCTCCTTTCCCTGTGACTGATTTCAAAGCCCATTCTCAACTATGAGCCTGTTTTAGTGGGGTTTTTGATGTTTACATCATTTCTTGAGCTTTGTCATCAATATCAATCTGAGAAAAGCTCCAATTGTTTCTTTCTGCCTCTTCTGAGGGAAGGTGGGAACAGGCTGTTGTTGACGTAACAGGCTCTGACACCTCCGTTACTCCACTGCATGAGAGCCTTTTTCTAGTAATCAGTGTCTGAAATGAGTAGAAACAAGGCTTAAATTTACCACTTTGAGCATGAATCAATGAAGCATTATTGCCAACACACATCCTTCACTGTCACACATCTCAGTTGTGCTCTTGATTCAGGAAGATTTAAAACCCCATCTCCCACTCTGTCTTTGCACCTGAGATCTCTTATTTATCAACCTCACTCTCTGATCTCTGCATAATTAACCAAAATATGAAATTCCCAGCTTCTTCCATGCCTGTGTGTGCTTCAAAACTTCCCACAAAACCACTAGATTGTGTGCAGATGGGCAATCACGGTCAGCTCGCAGGAGGCAATCACAACTTCTACTTGGTGCCTCTTTCGTTTTCCTGCCTACTTACATCTGCCTAACCGTCTGTTCATCAATCCAGGGAGCATCCATCACGGAATGGGATGAGTCCTACTGAGTCAGACACTCTGCTTCAGTTCATGAAATGAGCTGGCATGGTATTCAAGCCTTGGCACACTCGATGCAAAAGACTTCAGCATTTTTGGATATTTTTCTGCCACAGAGGAATAGCAGGCCAGATTAAATAATAGAAACACTCATTCAGCAAAACAGCTGTTGAATGAAAACATGTAAAATAGATGAAATTAGGTAAAAGTCACCCCTCTTGCTAAGGGTCAGAACAAGCTGGGCTGAAGGGATACAAGATTCTGGGCTGCAGAGGGCTGAGCAGGATGAATTCCACAACTAATGAGCTTAGCGAATAAGCTCATTACCTAATGAGCTCTATTGAACAAGCTTGAATTCCTGCCTAGGGAAAGCCCTTGGAATAGATCAAACACAGGTAAACAGCCCCACCAGTTTACACACAGAAGGGACATCTGAAGCTTGGGAGCAAACTCATGGTCATGGGCAGATTCTTTCCCCAAGGTGTGGATGTCAGGATGGATCAGGAAAGCAACAAAGAGCAGAGGCTCTTTCCCAGTGTCGTGCTTTCTTTACAAATTCTGATGCAAAGGGGGATGCACCAACATGACTTGTTAACACACACACATGTCCTGGTAATTTTCCTTCACCATTAACAAGACTATTCTCCACCTACCACACCACAGAGCTGGAGCAGGATACCTCCAGAGGCCCTTTCTGACCACAATTATTCTATGACTGTATCAACAAATGCTCCTGAAATGGGTCATGTCTGTGAATCTCCATCTGAAATCCCAGCCTTGCTCTGGTGCCTGGGAAGGTATGTCAGAGCAGATGCCAATTTTAGAGGGTTTGGAAAAGTCCCAAAGGAAATCTCACATCCACACTTTCTTGTGGATCATTTGTTACCCAGAAAGGTAGGAGTCTTGGAGTAAGTCCATAAGGAATGGTCCATCATACCCACATGCTGTTTAGCCCAGTTTTCCATTCTCTTGGCTTGGAAGTGAAAGGAGAAAATGAGGTTTCAGAAGAGGAGAATAAATCTACAGATGAAATCTTAATTTTGACTTCTACATAACAACATTTGCATCTATTTTTAGCGTTTTTTCTTAGATTTTCAGCAGATACTGAAGTATTGTTTAAACTATTCAGTTCCTGTAGTTGTACCACTCTAAAATGCTGCCCCTGCCCATCATTTGTCTGTTATCCAAATGCTGGAAGAAGAAAAGGGAAGGAAAATATATTAAAGGCAAAATAAAACAGCTAATTTGGTGGGAAACAAAGACTTTCAGGATAAAACGGGTGTTCAGCCTTTAAAAATATATAGATTTAAACCTCAAGTGTACATCCCAGGGTAAATAAACACGCAGGCAGCTTACTTGTATGTGTCAGAATATATTCACATGACTGCAGCAGGAAAGTCTGGCACCAAATGTACTGTGAACTGAAAATGAATTCAGCAGCTTTTATGATTCATTTTTTGTCAGAAACAAAGGCTGCACTGGAGCTGCCTCGTTAGTCCTGTCCGGGGGGAGGGTGTAAAACCCCCTGCTCAGGCAAGGCTGTGGCTGTGTGTCTCCTTCCAGGGTGGATTTCCTGGCAGCTTGGACACCCCTTTGCAATTCCATTATGTAAATAATTTTTAATGGTCCTGCCCACTCTGATCACAATGTGGATGAGGAGTAACTCTATTGCAGTCAGTGAGTCACACCGGTGAAAAACAAGTGTTGCTGGCAGCTAAACCGGGCTCTGTGGGTTGGAAGAGGTCGGGGTGGAATTTGGGAGAGTCCTTATGCACTATTTATATGGGAAAGTCATGGCAAGAGGTGCCTCCTGGTGTCAGGTCCTCCACAGAGCCCATCTCATCATTCCTGGGTACCAGTGCTTCCCTTGGACCCCTGGGAAGGGTGTTGATCTCCAGCTCTCTCTATCAGCTGCACTACAGTTAAGGCACTTAAGAAAAGTGTTGGATGAAATTTATGTGCCATTAATAACTGCTTCCCTGGCAATATCAAAACAGAGTGGGCAGACAGCACATCTACTACCTATAGCACTTGACTATACAATAAATTAAATCCACCCATTAAATCATTACAAACTGAGAGAAAGGGCATTTATCTGAACATCCCTGGATGGCGGGTGCTTTGTTTGCAAGGTGAAATACTCAGGATGAAAACAAGTGGTGACTAAAAGAGAGGCAGACAAGGGTTTTACAGAATCACAGAATATTCTGAATTGAAGGGGACACACACACAAGGATCATCAAATTCAGCCCATGGCCCTGCACAGGACACCCCAACAATCCCACCATGTGTAACTTGTGGAATTTGGTAGGGAAATAAGCAGAGATGATGCACCCTGCACTTGGAGCAGCGATTTCAGAGGACGTGCAGGCAAAGAGACAAATGAAACCAGCCATGTAGAGACAGACACACAGACACTGCACAGCTGCTGGGCAGGAGCAGCACCTTTGCTGAGCTTGGTTTACAGCATCAGACAGTTCAACATAAATGATTGCCAACAATATTAGTGCAGCCCAGGAAGAAAAAGGAGTTATCTGACGGTGCTAGTGGAGGATCTCCAAGAAGCAGTGGGCAGACAGCTTCCCTACACCTTGGTGTGCCCACTTGATTGATTACTCTCAGCTTGTTCTCCAGGTCACTGCTGGATTGCACAGAGAGATCCACCTCTTTCTCTAAAGGTTGGCATCACATTTGACAGAGGATACCATAAAACATGTTGTAGAAGAAGGATGACTTGTGTCCTGTGTTTCTGGACAGTGTTTCTCCCTCATGAGCTGTCACAGTGGCTTAGTGTAATGGGCTTCTGAAGGCCAGCCCTGACTGCCAAGGTGAAGGGGTTTTTAGAGAGATCTGACCATTTCCCTCAGCTGGTCTTATCATCTGGGAAACATATAAATGCAAGTACAACAACACCTTTGCTTCTGTGCAAGCTCTGGCTGGGACTCAGGACACAAAAAGCTCCACGTGAGCAAAGCAAAGTGATGGTAACTTTGTGCTTCCCACAGCAAGCTTTGGCAGGCACTTGGGAAGGACCTGAGGAACATTTAGGAAGAAATTCTTCCCTGTGAGGTCCTGGCACAGGTTGTCCCATGCCTGGAAGAGTCCAAGGCCAGCTTGGATGGGGCTTGGAGCAACCTGGGCTGGTGGAAGAAGTCCCTGCCCATGGCAGGAGGGTTGGAATGAGACGACCTCTAAGGCTCTTTCCAACCAAAATCATTCTATGAATTTCCAGCACTCTGTAATTTCACCTGGTAAATATGCCCAGATTTCCCTCTCATCCCACACTTGGATTGCTCCTGCTGCAATTCTGCTGCCAGACAGGCTCTGTGTCCACCACAGAGTGGTCCAGAGAGAGAAGGTGACCTGACAGTGGTCACACGCAGCAAGTGTATCAGTGATGAGCTCAAATGGCTTCCTTCCAAGTGTGCAATACAATCTAAATAAAATATCAAAGAACTCCAACTCCTCTCACAGATAAAAGGAGAGAATGGTGACAAAAATCACAGAGCATTTTAGATGGCAGAATAAAAGACATTCCTCGTGTCTGAGTTTTCCTGCTTTACAGGGGAAGACCCAACATGATTTAGCAAAACGCAAATGGGAGTTGTTTCTTTCCCAGACGCTGATTTATTATTTAATACTAAAATACTATAAATAACAAATCTGCAGAATCATCTAGCCAAGAAACGTAGGGATGCATGTAAAGAGCCCCACACACTCTCAGCAGGCTCTGCCAGAAGGTTGTCATCCAGCACAGCCTGTGAGGGGCTGTTCTGTCGGTGCTGTGACTTAGCAAAGTGCTTTTGTCTGTTCCACACCTGCCATGTGCTTCCAATATTCCTGTCATTGCACTTCCCCCTCCTCATATTCAACTTTCCCTGTAAATTAGCAGTTTTAATACAGTATAGCTATGCCTTTATTCAGAAGAAAAACAAGGGCGCCAGACTATATTTTGAATTAAGGTTGGACGTACTGAGGTGGAATATATGTACTTTGTGACCAGTGCTGCCACACAGTATGGAAAATGTTAAATAACAGCAAAATCACCTTGTCGAAGTTACAATGTAATGTAAGCTTCGAGCTTTTACTATATAATCCATTTTAAAATACTCTTGGATATGCTGTTCTGTGGTAAAATTGGATTTTTAACAAAAATATAGCCGGAATACTCAGCATAACAGAATGTAATCACAGCAGACAGTTTGCCATCCAAGACGTGATGCATCCTGTAGATCTTTTTTTTGCCACTTATCTTTTAAATGCAATTTTCTGTCCCACTCTGTTGAAGACACAGTTAAATCAATGAAATAAAAATAACACTGTAATATTACATCCTGTGGCAAAAGACTAACGCTGCTTCTAGTCAGGGGCTGTAAAAGTGATAAACCCAAACCAGATTTCGTGTAACCAGGCAGGTCTTTGATTGTCTTTATTCATGGAACAAGGCACTGAACCCCCCCACCCCGATACCACACCCCAACTTTCACAGCTTCCAGATCTCACACACTTTTTTGTCCACAGAGAAAAGTCCCTTTATCAAGAGCAACCACATCTCCAAGTACAGAATAGTGATTTTAAGCCTTTTAAATTGCATTTTCATCCATTTCAGGAGAGTTTTTTGGTTTTATTAAACAATTTGACCTTTCACAAAACAGAGCATCTCTCTCCTCTTCAGCTGCAAAGCAGAGTGTTCACACACGTGGGGAGGTGTTCCCAATCACAGGTGAGCAGAGAACAGCCACTTAAAAACAGGGATAAATAGGAATTCTTAACATGCAATTTTGAAGTCCCAGAAACACAGGGAGCGTATCCTTATCCATAACCACACATGCATCCAACTGGGAGTAAATCAGATTGAGTGGGTATGAAAACACTTCTGGAGGATTGTGTGTAAGATGTGAAAAGCAATCACACCGCTAGATATGGCAAAACATAACCATAAAACAAACCACTGAAAGCCTCAATGATTTGGCGTTGATGCAAAGTGATTTTTTAATGTATGGTAGAAAATTATATCCCTCTTGCAAAATCACGATACTGAGTGGGAGGACAAAAACACTATGGGAAAAACAGCCCTGAGGAAAGACATGGCAGAGACATGGGTCTCTCTCCTCTGCCTAACCCACACTTTGCAAATTATTTCCCTTTCTTGGTATTCAAATTTGTACAAAATTCAAGACGAGCTCATTATGTGCTGTTAAGAGAGGGGATACAACAGGACTCATGTATGTTTTGCTCCTCATTCATTTTTCAAAAGTATCATACATGTGGACTTTCCAATAAAATCACAATTTTTTTAGGGCATAGACAAAAAAATTGATCTTCATCTGCTGATACGCTCCAAGCTGATCTGAGACTCATCAGCCTTTTGGAGACACTTGTGTTCTGGTCTGTGTTTGAACTGATGTGAACTGAACAATCTGAATCCTGGTCTAACAAGACAAATAAAACACATCAACCCTCACAAGGAGCAGTAGGAAACAAAGTGGAACTTTTCAGAGGTTTGGTTGATGAAGAGATTACATGCAGCTGTCAATAAAACCCCTTTTCCTCCTCACCACATGCCCCGTGGCCACAGATCACTCCCAGCAGCGTGGCAGGGAGGATTCTCCCAACCGAAGGGATATTGGCTTTATGCCCACTGCGAATAATGGGCTTTGTCAGGAATGATCTATTTGAAAACTAAGCACTACTCAGGGTTGTCTCTCAGACGTACACAACCACTTAGGAGGCATCACGTTAGTGGGGCTGAGGGCTGGAGATCCCAGCGAGGTCGTGGCCCCACTCAGGGGCAGTTGGGTCTGTCCTTGGCTTGTGGCCACTGCCCCCGGCCAGTCTGGGGACACAGAGTGAGCCAGGGCCAGGACATGCCACCCCAGCCATGGATCTTCATGGCCAAACCTGCACATCCCCACACTGTCACCAGCTTTCCCATGGACACAGAGAAAGGGGACACAGTTAAGTGGTTCAAGGTAAACTGCTTATTTCCTTCCCCAAATCCTTTTGCTACAGGGAGAACAACTCTCATGCTCAGTCCTCATCCATCCTGGCTTTGAGCTGCCCAGCAGGGAGGGCCAGGGGAGCACAGTCTTCTCTCCCACTTAGGTGTTTGTTCGTGCCAGTGCAAGCTCAGGGGGTTAATTACTCAGCCTAAAAGACTCTTCTTTGTAGGGACTAAAGAAAAAAAAAAAAAAAAAAAGAAAGAAAAAAAGAGCTTCTAAAGGAAGGAAAGAGCTGCTAAGGGAAGAAAAGAGCTTCCAAGGGCCACTTATTTCTGCTGCTTCTTTTCATAATGCACATCCCCCCAGCTTCACCCGAGTCACAGCCTCCTTCAGCCAGCGGTGGTGCTGTGGTTGTGTTCGGGGGCTGGTTGGGAAGGAGGGGACGTGCCTGTGCTGAGCCGGGCTGAGTGACCCGAGCCCGGAGCCGCCTCCCGGCAGCTGCCGGGGCTGTAAGCCCGTGCCAGCTCTGCGGAGCAAACAGCTGGTGTCTGAGACGATTTCGGTGACGTGAGATGATTGCAGAGACTAATGTTCTCCCGGCTCGCTATTGACACATGGGATGGGTAAATGAGATTTACTTTGGCGTCTCATTCACTTCTCAATCCATCTTCTCCAGTGCTTTTCTCCCCTCCAGCCCGTACATGGAAGGGTCAATCAGTTTAATTACAGATGTGAGACACACACGTGCCATTTGCAGCTCCGAGTGTGTCTCACACAGCTGAACTCTGTTGCACACACCTAGGACTTTTGCAGCAAATATAGTAGCAACAGGCTTCTTTTGCAGTGGAGAAGTCTCTCTGTATCTCACTGGAGTGACAACACAAGGAATAAATAGCTCAGGAGAAGTGAATTTGGTGATATTTCTGTACCAAGACTGGCAGAAAACGCTACAACTGTTGTTCAAGTTCACTGCCTTCCTAGATAAACACTGACATCTCAATTTTGCAGATGCAAAATCCAAGTGAGAGAAAGACTGAACTTCTCCTACACAAACTATACAATAAAGAATTCCCTGCTCCTGTTTTGGGGCAGAAGCACATTTCTCAGTGGAGCAGGGGAACCTGTGCAATCCTTCAGCCCCTGACCTGTACCAGAACCTCAATCTGAGGCAGCTTTGATGAAATCCTTCTCCGTTTCTATAAAAACCTTGACATCCACAGAAGGTGTCAGAACGGGTCACCTCCTGCAAGGGCTGGCGCTGAGATTTTCTGATGGTCAAAGAGTCAGTCTGACACTATTCCACTGGTAGTTTTCTTGCTAATCACTGTACCATCACCCCAGAAGAAAATTCTGCTGCTGGGACCGGTGGTTTTGATGCCACCTATTTCAGTTCTGTTCACTTCTCCCACATTCAAGACTGAAAAACACAAATTGGAGGCACAAATCCATTAAGGAGCTATAAATGGTCGACTGAGACTGGCATGCTGTTTCTACCCCTTTAGAGAAACTCGCAAAATCCTACAGGGGTCAAAACAAACACACAAACAGCAGTTGCCTCAGCCTCTGGAAAGGATTCTGTAGGATTCAGGAACTCTTACTGCATTATAAACTTCACTTTGAAATAAAGGACACTTTGTGATTTTTAATTGCCTCCTAACCTTTCATTAATTGGGCTTTATACAGTGAGCAACATCACAATAATAGGTCTGCAACCCCTGTGCAGAATGTAAATGGGCCACAATCAGGGGAGAGCACCCGAACTGCCAGGCCCGGCAGTGCAGGAGCTAATGGCTCATCCACCACAGGAGAGACTCCCTAATTATCCAGTGGCCTTTGTTTCACTGGAATTACTTTCAAAGCAAGCAACATCTGAAAAGCATTCCCCGCACACCACAAATTTTGGCATTTGCCCATCAGAGAGGCACAGAACAGCTCTACAAAGTGATGGCTTTCAGCAGCTCTGAAAAGTCACATTTTAAATTTATTTCCATAATAATGAGTCTAGTGAACAGTTTTGTCAGAGAGATTTATTTGCATGCCTCACATTTATGTTTTCATGTCTTTTCTGAACTTCCCATAAACAACAGGCTTTATGGTTAATAAAAGTAATAATCCCAAAGGCAGGAATTTTGTTTATGGCCTCGGCTGCGTCTGTGCCACGACACCCGGGGGACTGGGCAGGATGCTCAGCACGGCCCTGGCCATGTCTGGAGCTCACCTGTCTCCACCTGCAAGGCACAGAACCAGCAGGATGAGGCCATAAAATGTGAACTCAGGGCTTAAAAGTCACAGACCCTATTTTTGGTGAGAGAAGGGAGAGTCCACAGCACGGGGATGAGAGGGCTGGGACTCAGAAGGACTTTTGCAGCTAAGAGAAACAGCTAATCACAGTCTCAAAGCCAGAATTCATCTCTCTTGTTTTGCTTCTCAACCCCACGGCAGATTTAGGTTGGATCTCAGGGAAAGGTCCTTCCCCCAGAGGGTGGTGGGCACTGAGCAGGCTCCCCAGGGCAGTGGGCACGGCCCCAAGGCTGCCAGAGCTCCAGGGGGGTTTGGACAACGCTCTCTGGGACAGAGTTGGATTGTTGGGGTGTCTGTGCAGGGCCAGGAGTCAGACTGGATGATCCTTGTGGGTCCCTTCCAGCTCGGGATATTTTATGACTCTCTTCTAAGATTCCATGAACTGCAGCTTTAGGAGCAGAATGTCTCCCTCTTCCCTCTCAGTTCTCCCACTTCTCATCCTCCCCATTTGCAGCCCCACCACCAAACTCCAGTGCTGTTTTGGAGCAGCTGTTTCCTGGCTCCAAGCACAGCTGCAGGAGTCACTTGGGGACCAGGAGCCTCTGGCCCAGCCCCTGGGTTTGGGGAGCAGCTGGAGCACGGGACCCTCCCCGCTGCCAGAGCCCCCGCCGACCCCTCTGCTCTGCAGCTCCAGGAGGGGCTGGGAGAGAATCCAACCCCCCTGAGCATGTCCTGTGCTTCGACTCCCACATTTTAAAGGTGAGGGTCTCAAAGCTTCCAGGAGATCCCACTTGAAGCTCCCCAAAACGGGGCTCCAGGCGCTGTGAGGGCTCTGGCACTGGCCCTGCCCAGAGGAGCCAGCAGCACCTGAGACCTCTCCCTCCTCTCCCCGCACTGGGCTGCCTGGAAATACTTCCCAGCAGAAACTTGTTGTCTCTTGGGGTTTACAGTGCCATTTGTTCTAATTCTTGTTGACATTTCATTTCACACGCTATTAAATGACCCCCCCCTTCAGAAGGATGAAACAGAAATTTGCTTTAGAAGAGGGGAAAAAAAAAAAAATAACGTGTGCTTTAGGACAAAACAAGCTCCTGATTTATTTTCCTGATAAAGTTAACATAGCTGGTGGGAAGCAGCCAGCCAGCCTTCACCAGAGCTGCTGTGTTGGACATAATTCTGTAGTTAGTGACTGTGGCAGCAAAGTCACTAATGTCACACCACATGCTCCTGTGATTATTGCCATTTTTAAACCAGTCGTACTGTTTCTCCCTAAACTAATGTCTCCTTTTGTTTATAAGTGGAGTTGAAAAGCCTCCTGTAAACAGCCAGGTTGGTACCTGCAATTAGACAATACTGGATAATGGAAGGACAAGTGTAAGGGAACTGAAATGAATCATTTTTTATGTGAGCAATTTAACAATGACATATTCTATCAATCACTTCCGTACTGGGGCTGTGGAGTAAGCACATCTCCTGACACGTTTTATACCTTTCTTTGAGCAGTATAAAATGACCTCAGGAGGTGGAACAAGGTACTAAAGGCAGCTGTGAATCAATTCCTGGGGCAAGGAGGGAGAGGGATGTCCTGCTCCAGTTTGGGGCAGAAGGACACGAGGGGACAGTGGCTCCAAGAGCACCACAGTCTGAAAAAAACCCCACAAACTGATGTGATCAGAGCTGGAAAACACAGTGAGAAGGGCAACTATAAAAGCACAGCTTCCTCAGGTTTTCCATGGGCTTTAACTCCCAATGTGCTACATTTATCATTTATGGTGATTAAAGCTCAGCAAAGTCATTAATACCGAGACTTCCCTCCCTGTATTATGTTAAGAAATAGACTTTTTTACTTGTTTAAACAAAATAACCCTCTTTCCCCCTTTCTAAACCTGCTTTCATGGGGGAAATGCAATACTGAAAATGCTGTGAAGGAGTCCATTTGTACATGGCTAATCAAGAGTTTAATGAGTACTGTAAAAACACAATTTATGGGGATTTACCAAGGCTGTTATTTGCAGAAATCCCCCAAGTTCATGATGGAAGTATGGAAGCAGTTGGCAGGGGGGTGTCCCACAGCATCATCCTGCAAACGTGGGGATGAAGGGATGGTATTTTCCCCATCCATACCTGGGTAAAGCCAGGGACAGAGGGACACAGGACAGCCTGACTGCATGAGCTGCCAGCAGGACTGTTGCTCCCCCAGCCCATTTCCCAACTCCAGCTGCCAAAACCCCCCTAAAAACTAGCCTTGGGAAAAATTCTTTTGAAACACCGAAGTATTTTGAGGATGATGTGAACTTCTACTGTCTCAATTTTTAAACTAGGATTATGTCATATAATATCCTTAAAGATACTCCCCAGGGCCAGTCACTTTTACAGTGAATAATATCTAATCACCCATTTCTTCTCATATAATATACTACTGCCTTCTAAATTTGTCGATCTAATTAGCTCTTTCCCCTAACACTCAGTATGATTAAATCTGTATTAAAACTTTCTGTGCAGCACAAGAGCAGACACACCTGAGCATTTTCTAAATTTAGCAGAGGACAATATTTAATGGGTTATTTTTTTAACAGATGCTGGAATTGTTGCATAAATGAATTCTGATTTGAAGTTCCTCAGCCTCCTTATTTTTTCCTCGACTCCCTCAAATTGTATATCAAGCAGAATAGAAAGAATAATGGGGAAACCTACCTGGTACCATCCATCAAGGATCTTTCAGAACTAAATTAACAATGAGCACTTTATGCACAAAGAGGAGGAAGAAATTGGGTTTCCTTATGCTTCAGCTTCATCATTTTAGGAGATGTGGCAGACTGGAGACATTTGGACTCATCTCACAGTTTCCATGTGCTTTAAACAGGGCAAACATAAGGGCTGGGAACAATTCCTGAGGATCCTCATGACTTACACACAACTTTGATCTGAATTTTGGGAAGATTTGCATTTAAAATGCCTGTTTGTGTGTTGTGGAGCTGTGACCTGATCCCAGGAGATGCTGCAATTTTCTCCAGGCTCAGGAAGCAGAACTCAGGGCTCACCTGAGTGGTGCAGGAGCAGAAAGCAGGAGGAGCTCAGCAGATGTTCCCCACGAAGGAAAGCTCCTGTTAAAGCCACAGCTGGGCTGTCTCAGCCCCTGAGAGCAGCAGTGACTCAGGGCTGGTTCCTGAGCTTAGCAGGGAATTTAAATTGCTCAGCACAACTGGCTGCTAAAGAGGCAAAGCAGGAAGGATGGGAGACCTGACAACATCAGCTCCAAGAAAAAGAAAGGCTGAAAATCTGTAATGGGATCCCTTCCAAATCCTTTCAGTGTCATTCATTAATCAGGGAGCTGGGAAACCATCAGGTGCTGCTGGGGGCTCTCGACAGCCTTCAGAAAACCCTACAAAAGCTTTTGTGTGCCTCTAATCTGAATATTTGCTGTTGCCACTGCAGGAATTTATCTGAATTGTGTTGTGAGGATTGAAAGTTGGTTCTTGGCCCATTTAACTCTACAGCCACCTCTTTCATTAGAGCCCACTGGTAGAAAGATAACCAATGCATCTTCATAATGACAGAGGCAGCCACAGCAGGAGACAATAAGGTTGTTTCTTAGGAGGATTTGAATTACTTCAATTATCGTGTCTGAAGCCTCCCTTTCAGGGAAGGGTGAGGTTTGGGATTACTTTAGAGCAATCAATTGTGCCTGATTGGTTATATTCAATAAAACTAGATGGGAGAATCTTTTTTTTTTTTGTTGTTCCCTTCAGGCTATACAAGCCCAAAGACTTGTAAAATCTTCATGCCCCCTTCAGGGCTGTCACTTGAACAAAACAAAGGCACGAGCTGGAGAAAGAAGAAACTAATATTCTTGGGCATATTTGGGCTGCTCGTTCCTGAAAGAACAGCTTATCCTCCTGTGTCAGCTGCTGAATTCAGAGAGCTGGGCAAGGGAGGTCAGTGCTCTCACCCTCCCTCCGCAGGGGAAGAAATTGAGGCTCACAGTGGAAAGGGATCCAGGAGAGGGAATCACTTCTGCTTCTGTTATAAAGGCAAAAGAAAGAATGTTCAAGGCCAGGTTGGAGAGGGAATCACTTCTGCTTGTGTTATAAAGGCAGAAGAAAAGGTGTCCAAGGCCAGGTTGGACAATGCTTGGAGCAACCTGGGCTAGTGGAAGGTGTCCCTGTCCATAGCCGTGAGATGAGCTTTAAGGACCCTTCTAAGCCAAACCATCCCATGATTCTGTGATTCTGTTGCTGTGCAAGGCTAAGTCTGGTCCCCAGTCAAGTACAGAAGCAGAACAGGCAGATGCCGTGAACCCACCCCTGCCCAAGGGACAGGTCCATTCCCAGGGCGGATTCACTCTGCAGGCAACATCCAGCCAAGCTGAAGTTTGACCTCCAAACGAATGAAGTTCTCATGACTAATTAAAATGCACTTTTTCACTCTCTCTTCTCTGCTAGTCAATAAGGTAAACAAGGCCAGTGGAACACAAAGAACAGGCTTTGTGCGTTGTGGAGCCTCAAAGATGCTTTACAGCGTTAGATAGCAAACACAAAAGCTGAGCTGAGGCTTTTTTTTTTTATTTCTGGATAAATATGTGTTCCTCTGGTGTTACTTTTGGCATGGAAGAAAAGAAACATGTTTCTGCCTAAACAGAATGGCCAGAGGATTTAAAGCAGATCCTCATTAAAAGATTTGTAATCCTGTCCTTGGAAGGCACGCAGAAAAATGGAAATGCCTCAAAAAAATACAATACATTAATTTTTTTAACATAATCCACTCCTGTTTAGCCAGACCTCCAACTTCCATTTAATTTGAAGCACAGATATGAGTTCAGGCTGGTTTAAAATTCTACCTTGAACAGAAAACTTTGCTGACTTGAAGCCACAGCTCTGAGCTTACTCTCCTCTCCAGGACTTGTGGCTGACATTAAGAACTCCACCAAATCTCTGAACCTCTTACTGGCTCCAAGCTTATTAAACTTCCTAAAAGTTTTCCCTAAGAAAATATTATTTTTCTCTTCATTCCCACCTCTGATCAAAATTGCAACACCCAAGCCAGAACACTCCTTTAAACTGAAACCAGATAATATTTTCAGGTGTGTTTCTTTATTACCCATAAAATATGCTTTGGGCATGTAGGAGAATTGTTCTTTTGGAGTGAAAGATGGATTTTTGGACGCTGTGGTTGCTCTGTTTGAGAGAACAAGGCACCAGCTCGCTCCATGCTGAATCACCAAGCACTTCAGCACATATTTCACTTAGGTGGGTGTTTCAATCCTGCTGCCTTTAGCACAGGTTGTGATACAGACTGGTTTAAGCAGCAGCTTTGCTGTGCTCTGTCTCCAGCCCTTCCCTGGTAAACTGCCCAAGACATCACCAAGGCCTCTTGCAAGAGCCAGACAGAGAAAGTTGCAGAAAGTAATAACGTGGCCTCCCCAAGGAAATCAAAGTGGTCATGTTGGAGCCAGTTTCTGCAATGGAGAATGAAAGATGCTGCATTACCAGTGAAGCAGAAGATATTGTGAAATAGGGCTGTGCTTTTGCAGCTCATGCCCAAGCTGAAGCTCTGTCATATCTCAGGGTAACCTCCCAACCTGCTCCTACGTTTGCTTTGCAAAGAAAAGGACCCCAAAAAAAAAAAAAAAAAAAAAAAAAAAAAAACGCGTCCCCCCCCCCCTCTTTACTGAAGTGTCACCTGAAGGTTTAAATTTAGTAATTAAAAGTCCCTCTGTGCTTCTGCATGAATTTTTCAATATAGTCATTAAAAATAAAATAAACCTTTAGCATGATCCACCTTACATAACTTCCTCCACAATTTAAAAATAACTTGTACAACTTTCTAGTACTCCGTGTGCATCACAGCAATTAGAGAGAGGCAGGTAATGCAGAGCTCATGTCTCATCCCACCCCTCACCCACCTCTTCCTTTCCAAGAGCTTTAGCCCTGGAGTACAAGATCCCCACAGGGAAAGGGGTAACACACCCAACCCTTTTGCACCCCAAAACCCAGCTCTGACTCCCCCCCTCACCCCAGCTGGGCACATGGAGCTGAGATTGCTCCTCATCCCATCATCTGACAGCCCCCAGGGCTCTGGGGTTGGTCAGGAGGCAGCTGCATGTGCACATCTGGATTGTGGGGATCTGGTTGGCCTCCTGCACGTGGAATTTCCCTACTTCCCGCAAGCACATTCATGCTTTAAGGAGCTGTTTATGTCTGGAGCTAAAAGAAGCAGAGCTCTGCATCACAGCCTGGCTCCTGACTAACTGAATTACTAGAGAATCCTAAATCTTATGTTATTCTGGTCCACTAAATATTAAAGTCAGGGGAAAAGCTCATTAAAAGCCCCAAGAGTATAAATACAAAACGGAGCTATCTCTGTGTTTGTGCTGAGATCACACGACGCATTAATAGCGCTTCGTAAAATCCTCCGTTGTCTCCATCTCTCCAGCTCTGCAGCCGAACCCTCTGCTGTGAGCCATGGCAGGACACATTCTGAGAGCTCTTCTATTGCAGATAAAGTTCCTGAGAAACTCTCAGGAGCAGCCAAAAAAAACTGGAAGCCACTAAGAATTGCAGAGTGGAAAGAAATGACCGTGTGAGAGTGATAAATGCGTTGGAAAATAAGGAGAGCAAGGATATATATCAACATAGGTACATAAATCATGGGGATGCATGATGAATTTGTTATGCCAGCTCTGCCTGTTGAACTGTTAAAGCAATGCTAAAATATGATTGAGGCACATGTGAGAAACTCCAGGCAAGTCTCCCAGGCCTCTATCCCTGCCTGGAGTAAATGATTATAGCTGTACTCACCTAAGTTTACATTAAATTAGGATCTAGCCAGTTTTAGCTACAGAGAGAATTATTACTGAGCATACATCAGGCAGAGCATCATTAGGGAGTCGGGCATGCATTTATTCTCTATTTCCCAACTGAATTCCATCCCAAGTTTATCCACTGCTTCAAGCTTTCTTCTCCTAAACATACACAAGAAGAATCCAGCTGAACTTCATCCCAATGAAGGAAACAGAGGCAGGAGCAGGGACCAGCAGGCAAAGGAGAGTGGCAGGGCACAAGGAAAAGGGGCCAGGAACTTGAGACCCC
Source organism: Acropternis orthonyx (assembly GCA_035583155.1). Lineage (NCBI taxonomy): Eukaryota > Metazoa > Chordata > Aves > Passeriformes > Rhinocryptidae > Acropternis > Acropternis orthonyx. The sequence goes on along the minus strand of JAWWEU010000076.1, from coordinate 5,752,492 downwards.
CTTGGGAGGAGGAACAGCATCCCTTGGTGACCCCACAGCCCTGCTCCAACTGCAGGAGCTGACTCCATGCATGCTTTCCCATGAGGATCCAGGTCGGATGAGCCCAGGGAGCCCTGTGTGCCCTTGGCAGCCCCCCTGTCCTGCTCCAGCTGCTGGAGGTGACTCCATGTGTGTTTTGCCATGAGGATCCAGGTCGGATGAGCCCAGTGCCGCTGCCTTCCATCCCCATGCCAGTTTGCTGTGTCATTGCAGAGCTATTTATAGACTCACAGTTGTATCCAGGGAACTGGAGGATGTTGACTAGTATGCATCTATGAATAAAACATGGATATTTTCCTGGCTTGAGGAGCTAAGAGCTGCTTTGGATTTAATGTTTTACTCTCTGATCAGACTCAGCTGCTGAGCCAGTTACTTACACTTCAGACACAAGAGAGGGAGTTGAGACTTGGATTGAGAGAAAACATTGCAAGCACTTGGTCAGTGTGTCCTTTACTGTGATAAAATGGCACTTTTCTATCAATATTATGAGAAAAATTAGAAAACTTCAGAAATCTGCTTTTTATGCAAGTATTTTCCTTTTCTCCAGTTTTTCTTTCCCCTGGAGTCAAAAGATACTCTTGCTTCTCAGCTGAGCACAAGACATTCCACTCTGAAATTTCTTTGCATAATACAGGCAATTTTTTCCTATCTATAATTGTAAATGGAATTTAAACAGAAGGCATATTAAATTCCACAAGATGAAATGTTGCTTGCTTCCTTCTCCTGATACCCAAGCACAAGCTGGGGCTGCCCACTCTGTCCTGAATTTGTACCACTTGGATGAAATCCAACCTCACCAAAAGCCCTCAGTAGCCATGGAAGTCTAGGGCGGGGGGCAGATCTGTGTAATACCAAAGGCAGACAGGCCAAAAACACTCTTGCAAAGGCTGAGGCTCCTCTTTTAGAAACATATTCACAGGGAGAGGGCAAGACTTGCTCTTACTGATGTGTCTTTATGCTATTCTGGCTTTGTAGAGGGAAAGAAGGAGCCTTAAAGCACATGATTTATTCCTGCCTCCCACCTTTCACCCATCAGCTGAGCGAAGGGAAGGGAGGAAGGTGACTGGATTTTTTGCTTTAACCAGCCAAGCTCAGGAATCCAGAGCAAGGAAGGCTCTGCAGCAAGCACAGCACGTGGCTGTTCAGTGGGCTAAATGGATCTAAACTGAGCTCTGTGCTGGTGCTGCCAGGATATTCCTGGTGCATCCCAGCCTGCCGGCACCAAACCTGCTCAGGGATCCCTGCACTGCCAGGAATTCAGCACAGGTCAGTCCACAACATCAGCAAAAGAGAGGTCTGGAGTGTATCCAGCTCCACAGGGAATGGGCCAAATATTTCACGCTCTCCTGGGCAAGACACTGAGTGGTTTTTGTTTTCTGTTTAAATCACAATTTCTTGCCCCTCCTTACAGTTACACACATTAGGCAGCATCAGATCTGACAGACACTGTGTTATTGTAGATTTAGATTAGATATATGGAAGAAATTCTCCCCTGTGAGGGTGGGCAGGCCCTGGCACAGGGTGCCCAGAGAAGCTGTGGCTGCCCCATCCCTG
>JAWWEU010000076.1:5710309-5739548 GCA_035583155.1 Acropternis orthonyx | reverse complement strand
TGGGGAGCCTGCTCAGTGCCCACCACCCTCTGGGGGAAGAGCCTTTCCCTGAGATCCAACCTAACCCTCCCTGCCACAGCTCCAGCCTTTCCCTAAGTCCTGTCACTGCTCACACAGAGCAGAGATCAGTCCCTGCCTCTCCACTTCCTCAGTGTCGTTAAATGCTGTTCTTTATAGTAAAAAGCCATATCACAACATCATCACAATAACTGAACCTGCTGTCAGAGGTCTAGATAGAAATGCCAGAGATGTAATGGGGCAGAGAGGCTGAAATACCCTCTCAGCTCTAGAGCTGATGTCTTTCTCGCTCATAAGTGGTATCAAAACCATGTGTGGAGAAGGGCTAATTCTTGCTGAATCATTCCAAGGCCCTTTTCCTGCTTCTAAATTATCCTTAACCCTGCTGCTCTCCTGCCACAGGCATTAACAAGCAGCATTTCTCAACTAAAACATAAAGCAGGCAAATCCTCTTCTGTGAACTGCTGTCAAGCTCTTCCCTGGTAATATTCCTCTTGTCTGGAAGTCCCCAGCTCTGGTGGAATGCCTGGCACCCCCAGATGCAGGGGAATAGCTCTGCTTGCTGGGATTCTGAGTATCCCCTTGCCTCCCAACAGACTGCAGGCAGGTGTTTTATGGAATCACAGAATGGTTTGGTTTGGAAGGAACCTGAAAAATCATCCAGTCCCACCCCCTGCCATGGGCAGAAACACCTTTCACTAGCCCAGGTTGCTCCAAGACCTGTCCAACCTGACCTTGAACACTTCCAGGGGTGGAGAGTTCACAATTTACAAAACTTCTCTCAAACACTCCTCTCAATACCTGGATGCAGGTGGAAGCACCTCAATAGATGCTGCAGTCAAGGAGAACATCTCAGCTGTCGCTGCAGAGTGTCAAACGCTTCATCTGCTTCCCTCACCCCTCCTGCTCCCACTGGCAAGCAGGTGATGGGAGCCAGGGCTGGGAATGGGGTTGGGAATGGGGCTGGGCACTTGCCAGATCCGTCTTGCCAGTCACACGAGGGAAAACAGTGAGGGGAGGTAAAGCCTCCCAGAAACCAAAGTTATAGAGAACAGGAGATTTTTGTTTTTGACAGCTAGATGAATAATGATCCCAAATTCCCTGCTTCCCCCTAATCCCACACTGAGTCAGTGGGTCCCTGTTGATACCCCGGACTGGGTGACTCCTCTCTCCGAGGCTGCCAGGGAATTTTGCCATATGGCAACAAGGAGATTTGATTAGTTGACTGTTTCCTATTTGTTTTAATTAGTAGTTTATTAGCCATATGTTAAATTGCACATTTCAACCACTCAGCAGTGTTATTGGAAGTCAGAAAGTATCTGGATGGGGCTTCTGTTGTCTCCTGAGCCAAGTGGGTATTTGCTGTGGGTGTAGTGTCCCCTGTTGGGAGGGCAGGAGTGCTCTCCCTTGTCTTAGACTGTCCCATCTCATCTTATTTCATCTCTTCTTGTTGTGTTTAATCCCATCTGCCACCTCTGCCAGCACCAGGCAGGGGAGCAGGTCAGACCTCTGGCTGCCTACCAGAGCCACTTGTCACGCTGGAGGTGCCGATGGCATTCCCAGGCTCTGGAAGCCCTGCTGTCGCACACGCAGGGACCTCCAGGGAGAACCTCCCACCCAGATGAGTGATTTGGTGCTGCTCTATCTGAATAGCACATTAACAGGAGCTTGAAGCCTCCGTGCTAATCACACTGCGGTGTTTGCACCTCTCTGTTTCTGCGTTCCCATCAATCAGCCATATAAAAGTTAATGGGAAAGAGATAAAGAAGGTCATAAACAGCAACGGCAGAGATTCATTTTAGACTTCACTACAATATCCACAAGGGCCTGAGAGCAGTTTTCCCTGAGCACAGGCTTTTACTGCAGACAGATTCTGCCACCAAGGATTTCAGCAGCTCACAGCTCTTTCCAAGAGCAGCTAACCAGCTATCAAACAAGTCCCAAACATCATCCCACTTCTAGTTAGGAAACCACCAGAAAGGTACTTGCAGCAGGTGACTAAAAACACCACTAGAAAGTACAGGGCAACTCAGGAAACATTCCACTTCCTTTCACCACTGTCACACTAGATGTCAAAGCAACTGTGTAGAATTAAACACCAAATTCTGGTTAACTGGCCAGGCTAATTTGTCTAAATCTGTTTTCTTTCTTTTTTTTTCCTGAGAACTGTGGACATCACTTCATACAATGCTCTCAGAGGCCTCCCCATGACTAGTGCCCTCCTTCACAGAAATGTTAAACATTGTGTTTCACACTTGCACCTTCTCTTGGAAAACATCTCTACATTAGGTTTTCTTGATTCCCATGCGGTTTAGAAATTCAGATTCCCAGATGCTGGGGTTGATTTTGTATCCCATTTCCCCCCATCAGTTCAGGGTCTAAAATGCAGTAACTTCACTCTTTCAAGTACTGTCTTTAATCAACATGTTACTCCAATCTGCTCTTATGCACTTGCTCCGTGTGTGGGCTCGGATAAATTTTTAGATTCCAGTGACTGACACTTTTTTAAAACACATTTCAGTTGTAGGTTTACAATAGATCCCAGGTACAGCTTTGCAAGGGCAGATGATGACAGCCCCAAACCCTCGCTGTGGAGGCCAAGCGATGGGTGGAAGCGAAGTGCTCACCCCCGTGCCGTGATGGGAGCAGGGGGAGAGTCCCCCACCCCTGAAGCAGCTCCTGCTCCTGGGCAGTGGAGTTGCCTTTCCAACAGCAAGCCTTAGAATCATAGAACAGAATCATTCAGGTTGGAAAAGTCCTCCAAGACTGTCATGCCCATGCTTTGACTGAGCACCACCATGGGCACCGAACCACACGGTAAAGAAACCACGTCGCTTCCTCCAGCCCATCAGATCCACAGGTGCTTTCCAAGAGCTCAGGGTTGACAGCAAAGCCCTGACTGTTAAATAACCCTGAGCAGAGCAGTAATGCTGCTTTTCCATAGCTCAAGAACAGGGTTTCTTGAGAAATCATGTACCAGTGCCCTCAAAGCAATTAGAACATCAGCCTGTTAGTGCTCCACACCCCCTCCCCAGCCTGGGGGGCTGTGCTCCCCCTAATATTCTCCCCATGGGAGACCATGAGGAAATGGAGGCTCCACAGCTCTCCAGGTAACCAAAGCCAGCAGCATCCTCCGCTTTCCCTCACCTCGTGCCAAGCTCTGTAACATTTTGTCATCTCTGCTGTGACAAAACAGAGGCGTTTGCCACAAAAGCATTACAAAGCATTGTTAATGGAAGGAGACTTTGATTAGCAGGCCCTGGAGAGGGAATCATATCCAACAGTGAATCCTGGAGCTTGTTCACATTGCTCTTCCCTCGCTCACACCAATCCAGCAAGCCCCAGCCTGGATGCACTGACACACAGGCAGCTCCTTTTCTCCAGGAACCAACTCACTGCTGGCTTTCAAACACATCCCAGCTCATGCACATCCCTGACCCCTTCCCAGCTCCCGTGTTCTACCAGGCTGCACTGATCCAGTTCTCTCTGAGGCACTGGAATAGCAGACCTGGAATGTGACACCAGGGTCAGTGAGCAGGCTGGGGTGGGAGGATGATTCCGGTGCCCGTGCCACACTGTACAGCACAGCACACCTCTGGATCCTGAATTGCTCAATGTTTTGAGAAGCAGATTTCCCCGAACCCCACTCTGCTGATGGTCTTTTCCCAGGAAATGAATCCCACCCATCCCACTCATCAGCTTTGTGATGCAGAGGAATCAGCGACGCTCCTCCTGCAGCACAAGATGCTCATCCGTGTGCAGAGGCAGCCAGAGAAAACTCCCTCCAAGAAGGGATGAGGAGCTTCATGTTTACATATGAGATGATAATGTCACTGCTCGTGTTAGTAAACACAAATGTGACAAAATGTGGAGTTAATCCTTGGAGCCTGCTCAAACCAAATATTCTGTCTGATTTGGTGACAAGTACAGATAGAAACATGCTCTGTGGCCTCCGTGTAGTCATATTAAATATTTAAAGTTACTTACTGAGTACACACAGGGTCTGAACTTCCAGCTGATCCCTGGAACATGCAGATTCTGGGGGAGAATATGGAAAGGCAGGCATGCCAGCAGCTCCAACTGGGTGTGAACGACTGGAAGCTATCCTTCAGCTGGAAAGTAAGACAAATGAGTCTGTATTAAAGCATCAGATAAGAAAAGATGTTCCCTTTATTAAAAAATAGCAGTACATTCTTTACATTTAGCATAAAATCTGCTGTAATTACCTAGCAGTTGGAAAGCAATTTGCAACAGGCTTTATTGTTCAGCATCTGTACCAAATTCTCAGGGAAACATCCACCAGGGAGTAAAGGAAAATGAGATGTGCCACAGTAACTACAACATTTCAATGTCTGCACAATGGAAATTTCAGGGACGCTTAAACGAGCTCCAATGCAATTCTACTTCTGTGTTGCTGTTTCTGTTTTGTTACTTAAAGGGCTCTGGGTTTGACTCCAACTTCTCTCTCTCCCATGTACACACACCCACCAGGAATGCTATAATCCACACAAAACTAGTAGGGTTATATTACAAAAGAAATATAATTGTCAAAAGAAAAACTAAGTCTATTGGAGCCACAGAACAAGAAACATTCTGGCAGGTGCCACCACCACAACTTCACTATTGATTAAGCCTCTACCTCTTTGGGTTTAATCACTACAATACAGGGAAAAGGTCATGACTAATGGCTTGGAAATTCCCCTCAGCATCCCAGAGTAACTGCTTCATCCAGTGGGGAAAACTGGAGCTCACATAAGCTTTTGTGGATGAAGGAAGGTACATTTTACTCCTGCTTAGCCTGTTACAAATCTGGCCTCACTTCAACACAAGTGAGATGGGCAGTAGAGCTGTGATGGGAATAAATCACTTCAAGTTTGTACCAGTTTTTTTTTTTTTAAAAAGAAAGACAGAGTTCTAGTTCTGCCCCTCCCCGAGGCAGGAGCGCACACATGAGGCCATTCAGGAATCCTGTCTCAGGAGTTGAAACCTGTGCCATGCAGGAAGAGAACTCAGTCCTAACGCTCTCCAAGAAGTTCCCATCTTCCCAGGGGACCTCACACATCACACAGTGAGGATCAGGATTTTATCGTATGCCTGTTTATCCCTTCTTTCTTTCTTTTTTCCCTGATTAAGTAACATTCCTGCTGATTTAATTTTAGCCCATCAAATAATATAGGAATGCGTCCTTGCAAGGAAACATATATTCCTTTCTGTTCCAGCCTGAAGCTAAACAGCATAAACAAACCCATCCCTTTAGGCAGTGAGGACGTGACTGCCAGAGTGCTTGGAATTAAGGAATTTTAGCAAATTTTAACAAATTCCTTAGACTTTTCTCCCAGAATCAAGTTTCAGAACTCTGCCTCTTTGCTACCCTGCATCAACGAGGCCGTGTGCCCCTGAGCCTCCAGGCAGGTTATTAGTCTTACCAAATGCATGGGATTAGGAGCACGTCTTTAAGCTCTCCAGGCTGGATTCTGCTCAGCGTGATTGCGTGGATACAAATGAGAGCAGAGCCTGATTCTGGATATTTACAGCACCACGCAATTTGCTTTAACATGCTGACTTCTGATGTGAGGCGAGTCCCACGCCGAGGAAGTTAATGGCTGTGTCCTCTCTCAGATCAGAGCAAAGCACACTCCAATAGGGAAATCAAAGTTGTATTATTAGGCAAAATAATTCCCTCATTCAAGAGGAAAAGGAAAAATTCAACTAATGTTCAAAGAAATGGAATGATCTGCGAGTGAAAGGAGGCAATGTAGATGTGATGACAAGAGGGATGGGACTGTGCTATACGGGTTGGTAGGAAAGGCAGGAATAATAGAGAGCAAGGAGAATCAGACAGACATTTACAAAAATTCTAGACTTTATTCAATGAATTATTTAAAGTCTATTTCTGATCTGGCACAGGAGGTCACTCGATCTCCAGAAGGGAGCAACGGGAGCCCCCCCATCGCTTCTGCCGTTCAAAACTCCAATGAACAAAGGGATGGGAAATACATGGCACAGAACCATCATCCCGTGGCTCCAGGGAAAGGGTTGTTCCACCTCAGCAGACTTCTTTTCTTTCTAGGATCACAGAATCACAGAATGGTTTGCACTGAAAGGGACCTTAAGATCATTTCATCCCACTCTCTCGCCATGGGCAGGGACACCTTCCACCAGCCCAGGTTGCTCCTGTCCCATCCGGCCTGGCCTTGGACACTCCCAGGGATGGGGCAGCCACAGCTCCTCTGGGCCCCCTGTGCCAGGGCCTGCCCACCCTCAAAGGGAACAATTTCTTTTTGATATCCAATCTGAGCCCACTCTCTGTCAGTTTGAAGCCATTCCCCCTTGTCCTGTCACTCCAGGCCCTCAGAAATAGTCTCTCTCCATCTTTCTTCCAGGCTCCCTTCAGTTATTGACAGGTCAAAATTAGGTCACCCAAAGCCTTCTCTCCTCCAGGCTGAACATTCCCAGTCCTCTGTCTTGTTTGCAGCCCTGGCAGTTCACAGTCGGAACTGGTTTCACTGGGTGAATACTGGCACCTCTGTACACACCAGTACGTGGAGCCCAAAGCCAGGCTCAGCTGCTTCATGTGCTGGCTTAGCTGTGCCAGCACAAACTGAGAGCACCGAGCTCGATGAGCTACCAAGTCTTGGGAGACTCATTTTAAAGAGGCAACACTAAATACTGAAGAGGAAGGTTAGATGGTATCCAAAACCTCCCGAGTTTATCCCCAGCATATGAACATTTTGACAGACAAACTTTGTCTTTATTACAGGGTTGTCAAAGAGTTGCAAAAAAAGGATGGAAATACAGGCTAAAAGTGATGAACTAAATCACATGAAGGTTAATGACTTTAATGACTTAGCCAAGGTCTCACACAGTGCAGCACAGCAGTAATTTGGGAACACTGGTGTCCCAACCCAGTTCTACAGTCCTAAGATCATCCTTCCTACTTTGCTTCAGTGAGCACGGACAGATTAATGGAAGACACATCTCCCCACACACACACCCTGAGAGCTTCTGCAGGCCTGGCAGCTCCAGCAAGAGCCCAATTCCCAGGATCTGAGGGAGTGCAGTGTGTTTGTAGAAAATGGAAAGTATATTTTAGGACCAAGGTTACAACCAACAGCCCAGTTTTCCAGGTCTGCTGGCTGAGGAGAGGTTCAAGTCGTTCCTCATTTGCCAAAGAGCCTCTCCATCCCCCCACCTTTCTCAAAGTCATGGAGGTGTTTATTCATTCTCTCTCTCCAGGCTCTTTTTGCTTCCCTGTCCTACAAACATCCTTGGCCACAGAGCTCATTGTCAGGGAGGAATCTAAGAACATACACTTGGTTTACCTTGTTCAGCACATTCTCAGTGGCTGGGGCTGCCCATAAATAACCAAACTGCCAAAGGGGAACATGGGCAACCTGAGATGTGGATGCTCACAGAGAGAGAACCAGTCCTGGGCAGAGCTGAGGCACACAGCTTCTCTCACTCTTATTCAATCACAGCAATTTCACCTCTCTGGGACGAAGGGAAAAAGCTTCAAGCATGAGATTATTACATTTTGTACATTACACCCTGATAGAAGCTAAAAATAGACTCTGACGGTTGCTAAGTGCATTTCAAATGGCTTTCCTTAGAGGTAAAAATGGGATTTTATTTGAGAAAGCAGAAGGTGGGATTTATAACATCTTGGGAAAGAGCTGAAAGAAAATCTCCAGTTGTCAGAATGGAGGGAACAGGGAGATTGCTATTTCTTTTCTTCTCGGGAGAGAAGGCAAGAGGTGTTTGCTGAGAGACTTGTTAGGGCTTCCAGCACACCACGTGAGGAACACACGTGCAAACTCATGGCACTTCTCATCCCTTCCTTTACACAAAACCCCAGTGTTCCTACAGGTCCTGCCACACCGTGGGGCACATCCTGACGAACAGCATAAAAGTACCTGTACAGCCTCCAGGAATTTCACTCAGGAAAGGGAAGCAGAGAGCCCAAAGTGAGCCAATTTCGCTTCTTCACAGGGATACTCCCAGAGCATCCGTGGCTCTGAGACAAGAAAACCCTCAACTTAAGCCCAATAATCATGATTGGAGCTCAGGTGAGCCTGAACCTCCACTGCCAGGCAACCTTCATCACACCAAGGACGTGAACAGCACTGAGGCTCCCACACAGGCTCACTCCACTCTGTAATTGCTTTCTTTTTAACCCCTTGCCATCACAAGAGGGGCACATGTACAACAAACCCACTGCAGCTGGGACAGCTTGCTGAAGGTGAAGCCTCCAAGCCTTTCTTCAGGGATCTGAGATACTGAAGTGTTTCAGAATACTGCCATTCTCATTAAGAGCACTGTGGTTATCATTTCGTAATTAAGGAAATGAACTGTTATTATAAAGATTAAGAGTTGTAATTGAACGACATCTGATGTCAGAACAATTTTTGAGACGCCCTCCAGGTATTAGGAGAGCGTTTCCTGCAGTAGGTGCTTGTTAACAAACATACTTGGAGGAAAATAGCCTCGAGATAATTAGGATTACAGCCATTCAAATGCTCCTCAAAATGTTTAGATGCTGTTCAAGCTTATGCAGGAACAGTCACAAGCAGACAGGGGGAGATGAGGTGGGGAAAGACCAGGAGCTCCAGCAGCCCAGGCACACTTTGGAGCACCAGCTTTCTCTGAGAACGCACAGCTCTCCAGAAATGACGATTAATATCCAAGGGGGACATTAAAATGAGGAGAAAAGTAAAATAATGGCTCAAAGAAAACAGGTGTTAAATTAAATTATACTTATGCATTGGTGTGGAAGCACATATATTGAAAGGGGGGGAAAAAAGATTAGGAACCTCATTTATTTTCTTGAATAACTTTTTCATTACAAACTCACTGTGCCCTTATCAAGACAACATGAAAAAAAAACCCGTTAACCTGGCTGAGAAAGAAAGGCTATTTTTAAACAATTCTGTACAGGGAGATAAACTTAGAGCCATTTTTTGCATGCACTGCCAGACCACAGATCTGGGCTGGACTCCTCTAATTGCATCATGATAGATCAGAGTCCTGGATTGATTCTGAACACTGAGTGTGGTTTCTCTGTTCCACCTTTCAAATGATGTCGGCGGAGTGTTGATATTCAGAGTGGCACCTGTGGCTGAGAGGAAAATATTTTATACTTTGTAGGAATTTTATAGGAAAACAATGTACGTGTAAATGAACAGCATGGAAGTTTGGGAGGCAGCTGGCTACACAAATGGTACTGGTTCCTCATTAGTGGTGTTCATTGCCATAATTAGAGATGGATTTGGAGAGTGCAGGGGGGGCTGACTGGTTTTTTTTCTGTTCAGGAACTTGCCCCCTGCCCAATATCAGAGTAGAACCGTTCCCTTTTCAGTGCTCAGCACGCTCGCTGTGACTCCAGCTCAATCCCCCTCCCACCGGATCCACAACACAATGGGAAAAGCGGAGAAAAAATCTATTGCAACAAAATGAATTTGCCTCTAAATCTTCCATTATCAGATCAGATTTATAAAAGAAAAGCAGGCAATTAAACCCAACTGAATGGTTCACAAACAAAATCACCCAGGTTCAGAATCTGCATTAAAATGACAAACCCCAGGAAATTAGGAACTTCTGACTGACGATTTATCCCAACCACCTCTGCACAAAGGCCTCGAACATTGTTAATGACCCACTTTGTCAGCAACTTCCTCAACTTTAACACACTTTTCCTTTTTTGCCGTAGAATTTGGGACATTTTGTATCAAGTACTAGATAAATCTTAATCATAATGAAGGTTATAACATTTATAGGGAAAGCAACAACATTTGTCTGATGTGCTGCTTAATAACCTGCTGACAGCTCCTTCTCCACTGTGCTCAAAAGACACAATGAAAACCTCATTACAGCAAAGCCCAGGTAGCTGGAGAAATGTCTACTTTTATTTATTTTTTTTATTTAAAATGAAAAGCACTGTTACTTCGCACTCCTGACAGAATTGCCCATTTCCTATGCAAGTCAGCGTATGATAAAATAGCAGAATATTCACCAGTGTCAAACAGAGGATTTCAGCAATAAGCTTCAGTGCAATGTGAAATATTGTAACAATTATTCCTCATGATCAGGATGTTCATCTTCCTTTTTCAAATAAAATCCGAGGTTATCAGTATGATCTTGCTGGAACTTCTCAGAAAATTCCTATTTTGTGAGTCCCTGGGTACACTGTGATCAAAAATCAGGGATATGGTTTAACTCAGAACCTCCCATTTCCACTCTGTGCAGCTTTTTGACTGAACGAAATCTAAATTTGTGGGTGTTTAAAGATACTCTCAGTAACATACATATACATGCTTACATACAGAATGGTTTGGGTTGGAAGGGACCTTACAGCTCATCTCATTCCACCCCCTGCCATGGGCAGGGACACCTTCCACTAGATCATATATATATAAACTTCATTTAAAAATGTCATGGGAAGCATCCCCAGCTCTAGTCCCCCACACTGCAGATACGTGGGAGACAATGAAAAGTCTCCAGATATGCCCAAAGCAGTAGGAAAAATCAGAACCTTTAAAATGTGTCCAGAAATAAGCACAGATGAAGAATATTTTTTACTGATAATGCCCTGTGTATTTGGATTTAAGAGTCTGGGTAATGTGATGAATTATTAACACGGATGTAAATGTAATCAAATCTCATGACTCAAGTGTACAGGGATCACCACAGGGAAATAAATAATGAAATGTTTCATTTTCCCTGCTCTCAAGTACCCATTCTGCTGATGGCAGAGTGGATCAGGTGGGACAGGCATGAGATGTTTTTGTCACGGCACAAGGTGGGATATGGAGAAACACAAGGAGAAACCAACGTGCTCGGCCTTGGTTTTCCATACTGGAAACATTTTTCAGTCCTGTGCAGAGGAGAGAAAATAACCGGGTGTCATCAGCCCCTGGTCCCACCCTGCTACACACATCCCATCACACCATCCCCTTCAGAAGGTGAGAAGCCAATTTGTGCTTCCTCATCTCCACCTGGTACAACCTGCCCTGACTTTATGCCATTAACTCCTTTCAAGGGCTGCAAAACCCCCTGGCCGAATATTTGATTTCTGGAGCCTTTGACAACCCATTTCACTCCACTTCAAATGTTTTGGCACAGAAATAGCATCAAAGAGCTATATAGAAGTTGTTACTCATAATAACCCTTTAATCTTATAAACAGCGTTCAGCAGATCCCGATCTCGGCAGCGCTGGAAGATTAATGTGCAGGGCCCAGCTCGCAGGGAAGATGATGCTGGGTGAGCAGCTCTGTGGAGCACAGCGTGTTCCTCAAGGTGACATGACCCCACAGGAACACTGGTCAGTGCATTCTGTGCATATTGAGAGCTGGAGAGACACCCCGAGCACAGAAATGCTGCCCAGTGCAGGGAAGGGAAGGAAAACTGTGTTTGTGGCAAAACTGTGGAGGTGTTTCTCCCTGAACTTTGAGCACTGGGTGACTGTGGCACGTTGTGGGGCTACAGAGGACTCTTGTGGTGGTCCTGACCCCCAAAAGATTTATTCTTGTGTTCTGTTTTGTATCAGAGCACTGGGTCTGTCCTCATCGCACACACAATGGACTGGGGGAGGAGGGAGTTGGAGAAAACCCAAGAGATTTCACATCTCTCAGTAAATCCCTGCGTGAAGTAGCAACATCCAACTCCTGCGTCTTTCTCTTCTCCTTCATGTCAGCAGTTTGTGATGCTTGCCAGGCATGGGAGGGAACAAGCTCAAAGCAGCTGAGCTTTCACCAGCCCCCCCAGTCCCAGAGTTAACTGGTGACCACCATTCCCAGCCTCAGGAAGAACTGGGCAAGGAGTGGGAAGCAGAGACTCGACCCCCAGCCCTTACACAGGGCACTGATGTGTTTTGCTGTACCTCCCTCCAAGCAGAAGCTTTCTCAGCCATATGATGCTGATCAGAGCCAGCATTTTCTCACCTCAGACAGGGACTATGAGACTAATGTGACTAATGTCTGAAAAGAGCTTTGAGGCAGCTGGATGGGAGTGCTGGCATTATGATTAATTCCATAGACTCATGTGGATTATAATAAGCATGAAACTAAACCATAGCACAGAGGACATATGATATTATAGTGCAGTTATCTTGGTGGGGTGTGAGCCTTTCAGCATCAGCTCATAACCAGCCAGACAGGGCTACATTTCACTTGTCTAGGACACTCAGCAGCTCTTCCACGGGAAGTGTATTAACAGGAGCTAATAGAAGACATTAAAGAAGTCAACAGTGCAAGTCACTACAAAGCCTGACCAAGGCAAGAGTCCAAATCTCTGTAGGAGGGCTGTAACAGCATTCACAGGGAAATAACTCCTCTTGCTGGGATGGGGAGTGTCCCACAAGGGAGAAACCCTCTCTGTGCTCTGCCAGCTTCAGGCTCCTGCTTCCATGGCCAGGGTGGTCCATTGGGATGCTGCCAGGCTGCTGGCAGGGCCAAAGTGGGAATTCTTCCCTCCCTAAGCCCACATTTCTGCTGGGACAGCAGAATGTCTCTGTGTCTCCCAGCTACAGCCAAACCACACAGCACCTTACAGGCAGGAAGGGTCACCAGCTCCATCCCACCAGGGTAAAAATACAGGAAAGTCTCTTCTGCTCTGTTCCTTGGCAGAGGAAAATAAGAGATTTGACCAAGGTCACACAACAAGTTAGAGTTTCAAACAAAATGCAAGAAACAGAGGTAACAACCTCACATCTCACTCCCCATCAGGGCTGACTCTCCCAAGCAGCACTCGAGGACATCAAAGCAGTGTCACAACACACAGTGTGAATCAGGGAAGGGAATCTCTGGCAGAGTGATCTCAGAATGGGCTCTTTCAGTCAGAGAGGGATCTCCGGTACCTGGGAAATTCTTCCTTGAAAATAATATGTTGCACTCAGCTGTCAGCTTTCATCTGACACTGAGCAAAACATGTGTCTTTAGCTCACATCTAACCCTCCTCATGGAAGGACGTGATCAGTGCAGATTTTCACTAAGAAATTGGTGGGGGATTTTTTTCATGAAAATAAGAATGTTCAAGGCCAGGTTGGATGAGGCTTAGAGCAACCTGGGATAGTGGAAGGTGTCCCTGCCTATGGCAGGGGGTGGGATGAGATGAGATTTAAGGTCCCTTCCAAGCCAAATCATTCGGTGGTTCTGTTATGTGAGATCATTTTTATATACAATCTAATTCTCTGACTGAGAAACAGCTTGTCTACAACCGCCTTGTGGTCACAGGTACCGCTGCAAAATCAAATTCTAACGTTCATAACGATTAGAAGATTATGAAAACACACACAGAGACAAAAGTACAGCATTTTCGACATCCCCAAGTAATCCCACACTCCTGCCTGGCTCCAAACCCAGTGAAACGTAGGCAGAACACACATTCTCATCAGAATTGCTGCCTCCCTGGGAAGGACAGAGATTTGGTACACCTCGCAAGGGAGGTGCAACCGAGCTTTAAATAACCACTTACAAACTTTCCTTCCAAAGAAAATTACAAGTCAGTTAATGCCAAGAAATCCCAGGCTAAGACTGATAAAATAGGACTACCTTCTGCATTTGTGTGAAAAGAATTAAGGAGTCGTGTGAAAGTTTTTGGCACAGCAGCCAGGAGAGGGAATTCTCACTTCTGCTTTTACTGAGACTGTTTCTAAAGCAAGAGCTGTGGTTGGGTCCTAAGACAAGACATGCATGGCTTGTTTGGGGTCAGAGGAGTTGCAACCATGTGCAACAGGAGGAATTTAGCACAGAAACTTCAGAGCTAAAGGCTTCACCTGAAGTCCTGAATGAAGTAACTTGCCCTGCTGGATTCCAGCAAGGCTGGAGGCAGCAGGACGTCAGGGTTCAAATCAGGTATCCACAGGCTGGTAAGACATTTCACCTCTCTTTGGCCAGTTAATTTAAAACAGGATTAATAATTCCTGCATGATGAGAATTTTATGAAGCTTAATTAATTAAAGGTCATAAAATGAAATGAGACCCAGGAATGACAGAGACCAGAGAAATTCAGACTCTTGGCATGGAAGTCACACTGTGTTTGGGATGGGCAGGGCTGGAATGAGACGTGGGGCTCAACCAGGAGCTCAGAACCCCCAAAACAATCTAGAGGCGAGAAGAAGAAGCCCCCAAAGGCAAAATGTGAATTCCCAATGGGAATGAGCACAAAACACCCAGTGAGGACTCGCCCAGCACCATGCATGGACATTTCATTGCTGGGTTAATGGTTGGATTTGATGATCTTAGAGGGCTTTTCCAACCTTAATGAATCCATGATTCCATGAGTGTTCGGGCACAAAGAGCTGTGCACACCCAGGCCTGAGCGTGGGCTCATATTCCCTTCAAAAGAGCTCACTGTTCTCCGAGACCTTTAATTGCTCAAAATGCAGCAAATCCCCTTAAATATGCCAAATTGGGGTGGGCAGAAGGGGCTGTTCAGGATTGAAGGAGGATAAAGAGAATAAAATGCAAATCTCCCTGCAGTTTATACTTATGACTAATACCTATCACAACAGATTCATTTGGAAACACGCTTGTGACGTTAAACTTGTCAATCCTCCCCACCTCGCAAAGCCTCTGCTCGGTGACGTGCCTGTGCCAGCTTCTCGAGGTCTGCCCAGCTCAGAAAGTGCTGCATCTCCACAGCTTTGGGTCCTGCTGTTGGAAGCCACAGAATCCTAATATAATAGAATCATTTAGGTTGGAAAAGACCTTGAAGAGCATCAAGTCTAACCATCAACCACCATGTTCACCACTAAACCACGTCCTCGAGTGCCACATCCACGTGTTTCATGAACACTTGCAGGGATGGTGACTCCGCCTCTGCTCAAGGCAGCGTGTTCCAGTGCTTTACAACCCTTTCTGTCATGAAATTTTTCCCGATCTCTAATTCAAATTTCCCCTGGCACAACTCGAGGCCATTTCCTCCTGTCCATCACTTGAAAAGCAGCACCTGCAGCCAGAGACCAGTTTTCAGTGTAGGACTTGATGGCACCCCGAGAAACAAAAATCCAAGCCATGCAAGGGTTTATGGATAACCACGGAGCATCTGGAAACTGCAAGGCACACTCAGGGATCTGAGGGAGCCACATTGGAGCTCCCAACACCACGGCATTGGTGCTGCACAACGCACTGGATGTCCACCCTGGCACTAAGCCAGTCCTCCAGGTAGAAATGAACACATGGAAATGGCTCCAACGTGGCCAAAAAGAGAGGAGAAACTGTCTGAAACTGGTCTGATGGGCCATGGCACTGTGGGGAATTGGGGAAAACACCCTCTGGGAGAAGGTGGATTATTCCCAGAGAGAAAGGCTAAAGCTGCAGGTATGAACAAAGGAGTAGCCCATTTGCAGTTCTTAAAGACTGAGGCAAGCAAACTAAAAAAAGAAAGTGCTATTCTAGAAGCTGAAGGGTCTCAGCATGGTCATAACCTGCCCTCAGAAGCTGCACATTTGGTTCAGCTTTTAAGAAATCCTGAATCTTCCTGTGAACATCAAACAGTGGGAAGCAGGTGATAGCTTGGCCAGGGCTATGCAAGACACCAGAGTTAAATTAAGGGGAAATTACAACTTCCTAAGAGTAGTTTCTGCCCTGAAGGAGCAGCCAGAAGGTCCTTCTCCTGTTTTGGGGTCAGGATGGTGAATGCCTCTCCTGGGGTCACAGAAACTGGCTGGAGTCAGGAGGTGCCAATCTGTCCTTCCTTCTCTGAGGATCCAGCCCACAATTCCCAGTAGTTACACTCCATTATTTGAGAGCTGCCAGCTGGGAATTAGAATCCTAAATCCAGTGTGTAACACCACTAGTTTGGTGATGGACACACAACTGCACAAGGTTCTGCTCTGCCTCCACCCCCACAGAGGAGCTCCAACTCTGGCTCTGCCTGTATCCTGTTTAAAGAAGCTGGTTGGTTGGGAAAGGCTCCAAACCTCTGTTAACCACTTCTGAAATTATCAGGAAGGATAAGAGTGCAATTTATAACTATAAAAAAACCCCAACTCTGGCCTGTGTTTGAATAAAGCCAAGCCAATCCATGGATGTCTGGATTCATGTCCCCAGGTTGGGTAGCAATGGTCATTTAGCCATCCTGCTTCATTAACAACCCCCTCCAAAAAAGCTTATATCCTCTGAATCTATATAAATACATTAGACAGCGAATGAAAACCGCATTGAGATTAGATTTCCATCTCTTAACATCTACGTACACGACAGATGGGATTAGTAAATGAACAGACCACTGAAGGAAGGAGGGAGGATTAACAATGGGAAATAAAAAAGGTCGATAATCAGTGGCAGCTCTTCGGAAAAGCGACTTAGGACAAATGGCACAGGCAGCTTCAATTTATTTACTTGGGCAAATGAGAGATGCAGAATATGAAAATGGAAGAACAATCTTCCTTTAATCTGCGGGGGAAGGGACAGCCCAGGCAGGACATCATCGCCACTAATGAGGAGAGAGTTCTCCGGGAACATGCTCTGACAACTCTAATCATCCCATGGCCCGGGAAGCTTAGAATCCAATTTCAGCTCCAGCTATTATTGCAGAAGTTTTAATCTCCATTCTTATGCAAACAATTTGAGGGAATGATGGATAGATAAATAAACGAACAAATGAATAAAAATCAGGCTCCTCCGCTGACGCAAAGGAACTATTTCTCATTGAGATGAGCATCACATGCCTGTGTGAGGCAGTGAATGACAGTCATATGGAGAGGAACATGACAGGCAGAGGTTATCCTCCTGCTCGTGCTGGCTTCAGATCAACTCCAACATTTATATTCCAGACACAGCCACACAGAAGAAGTGACTGCTGTAACATTGAGCATGAGTGCAAAAAACCCCCAAAGAGCACGGTTCTTCATTTATGTCCAGACAAAGAAGAGCTGACCTATGAAGTCAAAATTTATGAGTGAGATAAATAAGCTGGCAGAGGCTGATTCTACTAGACCAGGCAATGTGAATAAACCCACACTTGCTGTAGAGAATCACAGGACCACTGAGGTTGGAAAAGCCCTCCAACGTCATCGAGTCCACCCTGTGACCCATCCCCACCTTGTCACTCAGTGCCATGTCCAGTCATGCCTTGAACACCTCCAGGAATGGGGACTCCACCACCTCCCTGGGCAGCTCCTTCCAGTGCCTGACCACCCTTTCCATGGAGAAATTCTGTCAGCAGTTCACCCAAGCCCCTGTCTGGGCTGCAGCACTAACCTACAACAGATGCTCACAGAGTTGGTTTTTCTAATATGCCTTTATGAGCTTGTGGATCCTCAGCTCTTGCAGCAAAAGGGACCACAGTGATGCACTAAATAACAAAGTAATTTGCATGGCTTCCAGTTTGAGGTTGCTCTGGTGAAGCAAAGGCAGTTTGGATACTCACTGGTCTCAGTATTTCTTGTTTGGGAAGATCTTGAGAGAGGGAAGGAGATTCCCATCACAGCTCCTGCCCTGGAAATAGTGGGCAAGAGGACATGGAGGCAAAGTCCACCTCTGCCTCAAAGTCACTGAGAGAGGGACTAAACTCCAATTCTATCCTCAGTCTCCCATCTCCTAAACTTGTATTTAGGAGAATGTATCTCCTGGATATCCTAATGTGAATTTTGTTGGAAGGAGATCCATTCCCCCCCACTCTCAAAATACCCACCAACAGTCTCTTTTGGAACAACCCTGTCCCCATAAACTGCCACAAAATTGATAGAACAGAAATTGCTTGGTTTGCAAAGCCACATGGAAGGTGCTTCCAGGCTCTCAAACAGGTACCTTTACTGATATTAAATCTTTTCACTGCACCAAAAGGAAATTAAAGATTATTTTATGCTATTAGCTTTTAGTCCATTTACAACTTTCTGCATTAATATTAAGATATACAATCTCATTTTTGTGCAAGCTGTAAAAATCACATGAATACAAGATATTGGAAAATTATTTAAGACTTGTGCCCTCTGAACAGCTCCCTCAGAAGGTGAACCACGAGGTCGTGGCCTCCCATTTGGATCCTACTCCAAAACACATTTGCTGCTTGTTAGCAGATTAACAGATGAGGCAGAGGGGAGTTAAACATAGCCAAGGTGTGAAAACTAATTATAGGCGGCTGCTGCTGGGAATAGGAAAAGCCAGTGTTAAGTGTCTGCCCTAAGAGGTGATATCTATCTTTACTGGAAGAAGAACAAGGCATAGCTGGACCTGTTCGTGTCTAAAGGGGTTGGTCTGAATCTCCTCAGGCATCTCCAAGTGGCTGCACTCAGATAAACTCCGTTGTCCTCAAAATCTCCCTTTTTGGAGTCAGAATTCACAGCTGGCTCCAGCAAGAGGCACTGCTGGAAACAAGGGCTGCATCCCAAGTCTGGGAAAAACAGCAGGAAGGGACCAGGAACCTTCACTGAGAAAATCAGGGAGTGGTTTAGGTTCTTTTTTAAACAGTGAAGAGACATACACGGTTGCTTTGCTTGGGAAGGACCAATATTCTCCCAAATTTGTGCCCGTGACAGCCAGTCTGACATGCTCAACTGGACAATATAGATAACAAATATGTACTGTTTGATGTATATTTGTTATATAATCATAATTACATAAGTTAATATAATAAATAACAAAACCCTTCCAATTTACAATCCAAGACTGAAGTTCCCCCACTCTGTCAGTGATATGAAGCCAAAAATCATATTAATCTGAAGCTTTGAAACTTCAGAATTGTTATGTGCGCAAGAGGAAGAAGCCCATGGCTGTTGGACACTCAGGAATAGGCCAGCAGGATTTTATTGGGAATTTTGTAAAAATCATCTGTGGGAAACAGGCTCAGCCTCCCCTTGAGCCATCTTTTATTCTCAACTGTCCCAGTGTTACTCCTTGCCTCTCATACTGTATCACTGGTTGTATTTTGCTTATACTGTGGTTGTAAACTCTTAGAGGTGGCATTTATAGACCTGTATGAGTGAAATCCAGGTGTCATCAGGGGTGATTTGTCACTTACATCAACAGAGGCAGCTTTTCATCCTCTGTGACTGTACGGTGTGCATCACCCCAAGCCAGGGCATCCAACTCTGCTCTCACACAAATAACAGTCAATGATGGAATATTGTGTGTCCTGGTACTGTTATTGTCTCTATTACTTACTGATTGGGTCAAAATTTTGTTCTTGTGAACCTTATGCACCTTGGTGCAAATTCACATTTGGAGTGGGAGTGAGGCTGTATCAGAAAGTAATATTTTACACCAATTTTCCATCTATTTTAAACCTGTATAAATAACTGCACAAACTGCAGGGTAATGCAATATCATTCCCGCTGGGGTTGTATTTCTTTCTCTAAGCCACTCCTCTGGTTCCTCAGAGGCAAAGCTCTAATGTGGGAACTGTGTAGCAAAGGAGATCAGAACCACAAGAAAATAGGGTTTGTTTCTTTTCTTTTCAACACCCAAACCTCAGCAGCATCCCAATGACCAGACACCCACTCCTGCAGTGGAAGTGACTAGTTTAGCACCAGTAATTCCATCAGTCAGAGGTTAGGGCTGCTGCATTTTTGGAGTTCCTGGCTGATTCTTTATGCATGCACAGGAGCTAATTGCATCCAAGAGAGTTCTGTGCCTGTTGGTCTGGAGGTGTATTGCCATATGTTTGGTGTATACTTAATTAACACAGTGCAGCTGCACTGCTCTCCATCTGTATTATAGAGTAGATTTCTATTACATATCTAGGCAGGAGTCCTACAATTCGTATTTATTAAAATAATTACCCCAAGATTTAGGTGGTTGGAAGCACTCAGTCAGGCAGCCCAGAATTAGGAATATTATCCAGCTAGGAAGCAAAACTGAGTAGCACAAGGACTTCAGAGGCAGAACATCAGCCTTGCACACAGAGGTTAAAACAGAGCCTGCTGAGCATTTCTTCCAGGGACTGGTTCTTAAGCTATGAGGCTTATTGAAGCTCTGAAGCTCATTGAAGTGTGACTTGCCAGTATATTCACCATCAGATCCAAGTCTTTTTTCTTTTAGCTTCCTGCAATCTTTTACTCTAGGCATGGGAAATTTAATTGTAAAACTCGATTTGTCTTTAGTATCTGTTTCTGAAGCACCTGTGGCTCAAAATTCAAATGCCTGTGCAAATCGTTACAGGTGTAGAAGCTGAGGAAAGGTGCAAACTGCACATTTGGATTTCAGTCAGGTTTCACTGCCAGTATCTCCTTTCCTGCTGTACAAAATCAGCTCGCACACAAACACACCGAGGCACGAGAACAGAACAAATGCAGAACGCAAACACACAAATTAAGTGTGACCTAATTGCAATGTTTAGATCCAGGTTGTAATTCCAACCTCCAAGGCCATTCATGAGACAAATACAAGGACCCAGAGCTGTGGTTTGGGTTTGATAAGAAGGGGACATTGAGCTTTTTATGTGAATGTTATTGTCTCATCCTACTCTGCACCCAGGAAGCAATCTGACTAATTAAAGTCCAAATCTATGCAATTATAGACAGCAACGCATGGCTGAGAAATAATCAAATTTACTTTTCTTATCCATTCATAAAGTCATCAATATAATTCTGTAAGCTGGTTGAGAGCTGCACGTAGGAAAGTGAAGATTTCCAATCACCTGGAGAGCACAAAGGGCCCGGCCCAGCAGCTGGAGCTGCTCACACACTACACTTCCCTGTGCCCCAAACCAGTGTCCTGACCCCATGGCTGTACTCTGCTGGAGGCAGAACAGAGACTTACCACCTCTTGAGCCAGGCTGATGAACAGAGATCAGCTGGCAACTGGCAAAAGGCACTGATGTGAAGGACCTTAGGAGTTAAGTTGCCCAGTGGTCTGTATGTATTTACTTTATTCAAGTAAGCTGGATTTTTAGGTCTCTCAAATTTTGGGGTCCAAAAGTACTCTGCACATGCTCAGTATAGCTTTTGTACACGAAGAAGGTGAATCATAGCAAGAGCATCACAGAATACCCTGAGCTAGAAGGGACCCACAAGGATCACTGGGTACAACTCCTGGCCCTGCAAAGGGAAACCCCAACGATCCCACCATGAGCCCAAGAGTGTTGCACGAAGGCCCCTCGAGCTCTGGCAGCCTTGGGGCCTGAGATCACAAACCAATCCATGTGTATTCACAGGAAAAGAGCAGCTTCACACAAGTCCTTGGCTGGGTCTGGGGGCAAGGGAAGCTGCACTGCTGGTGAGGGAGTGCACAGAGCCTGACCTGAGCCCTGAGCAGGGATTTCCATAGTGAGTGCAATGGAAAAGCTGGAGATAAAGGGGTAAGAGAGTGGGGAGACCCTGGCACGGGTTGCCCAGAGAAGCTGTGGCTGCTCCATCCCTGGGAGTGTCCAAGGCCAGGTTGGACGGGGCTTGGAGCAACCCGGGCTGGTGGAAGGTGTCCCTGCACATGGGGTTGGAACAAGATGATCCTTAAGGTCCCTTCCAACCCAAATAACTCTATGCTCTGTGACACCAGGCATGATTTAGGGTAAGTGCAGGGTTTCTGCTGTTAGCCAGTGTATTGATTCTCTGACAAAATGGGCAGCAGAAAATGACCATTTCCAGTTTTCCTGTGCACCATCCTTGATGCCACTGCACTGCCAAAAGAATGCCAAGATCTTGAGGTCTCTGAATACTGCAACAGGTCCCCAAAGGGGAAGGTGTTGGCATGTCTAGACAGTATCTAAACCAGATCAATAATACCCATTGCCATTCCTGTGCTCAGAACAGATAAATTACCTGCTTGGCTTGGCACTCCTTGTGTGGCTGTACCTGCCTGGGAAGTGGGGAGAGACAAAGCACAGGCTGGGGGGATTTGCTTTGGGTTTTGTCTAAATCAAGAACACAGGCTGGGGGGA
The DNA here is from genome assembly GCA_035583155.1 of Acropternis orthonyx. Classification (NCBI taxonomy): domain Eukaryota; kingdom Metazoa; phylum Chordata; class Aves; order Passeriformes; family Rhinocryptidae; genus Acropternis; species Acropternis orthonyx. Next base: position 5,717,716 of record JAWWEU010000076.1, on the reverse strand, counting down.
GACAAAATCATGTGCCACTTGAGCACCAGATGAGATGTTGGAACAAAAGTTAACAGAGCTGGGAAACTGGGGGGAACAATGGGTCACTTGGAATCAGCTGCTGCCACAGCTCTTCTCTTTGGCTTATTAGCATAGAAATTTCTAACTTTCCAGCTGAAGAATTTTGGCTGTTTTATGTTTAGATTTGAATTATAATAGCCTTGCTATAACTGGAGGGCAGAGATAGGGAGAAGTCTAGGAAACATACTTAAAGAGCTTGATGTGTTTTTTTTCTTATGGATTTTTGCCCACTTTAAGGGGACTGTTGTCTGAAAACAACAGTGAGAGCAACAAGAGTACTATTAAATATTCAATAGAGATTCCAGGAGAGGACACAAGAAAAGGAATGTGGCAGATTTTGCTTGAGAAGTTAAATGCAGTTCCATTGATCCATCCAGCTCAGAGGCTGCTTTGTGCATTTGAGCTTTACAAAAATCTCCAAATCCTGCAGAGTGGGATGAAGGGACTTGATCCATGTGTCAAATCCCCAGACTGAAGCAACACACTGATAGGCCTCAGTTATCCTAAACAGCACACAAGGTGGCAACTGTCACCCCAGAGGGTACAAACAGACTTTCAAGGTATAATTTTAAAGCTTTTATCCTGCTTTGCCTGCCCTCCTCTGCTCTCCATAATGACACCAGCCACAGCAGCACCGAGATTTTGGGGTACTGAGTGACTGCTGCTCTCTAGACAAGTGAGCACTGGTATCACTTGGCAGTGGCAAAGGATCTGCTGCTGGGAACATCCAAACCAGCACATCAATCCAAATCAAGCTCTGAAAACTCCTCTCCAGGAGACCATCTCAGGCATTCCAGCAGCCAGAGTGTTTTTGGGCTCCCTGTCACCAAGTCTCTTGATGCTTTGAAGGGGTTTGGGGGTGTTTTTTTGGTTTTTCCTGTGTTTTCACCGAAGGCCACACACTTCAGTGCACAGCAGCAGCAGAGCAGTAGAAGCCACGAGCGTGGTGTGCCAAAGCAACTCAAGTAATTTAAAGTGCCAAGCTAAACCCTCCCCTTTGGTGCAAACCTCTGCTCTCCGGTGTCCCACAGACAAGCAGATAGAACAGACTGTTTTACACTTGCCTTTTCCCTCCTTAACTTTCTGTTTTAATTAACTTCTCACTCTTCAACCATAGTAGTGCCTGTGACTCGTGCATTAAGAGAAGAAGTAGAATCACATCTCGTAGCAGCAAACAGTGTTTTGCAAATGAACTTAATCCTTTTAGGGCTTTCAGCACATGAACACACATTTCCTTGGTGGCTGGTGGTTCGTTTTTATACCTGAATTCTCAGGCAGCTCAGAATCGGGGTAGAAAATTTCATGCTGCACAAAGCTGCTTATCAGCATCAAAAGAAATGAATTGAGATGGTTGGGAGAGGGGAGAAGAAAAAAAAAAAAAAGGGATTTTTCAAGTAATGCTGATGTTCCACTAAAAGAGCACAGAAGGTGGGTTTGCTTTTTAATTCCAGGAGAAACTGTTCCCCTTTTTCTTGTCCCTTTGAAGTGCATCAGACTCTCAAGAGCTGTGTAAGAATAACCGGCTGTTTGTACATAAAGAAGTGACAGGGGAACTTTATAGCAGTAATCACCAGCTCTCCATCCTACAGCCTCCTCAGCAAAGGAACATTAATAAACATTAAAGAGGAGTGTAAGCTTGGCATCTTTCTAATTAAGAGTGGAACAGGCTGCCAGATGAGGTCAGTCCCCAGATGGGGTTGAAGGGCAGTGTAAGCATGAGAGAATAAATTCAACGTAAAGGTCATCTATATGGATTAAATGATCTGAACAGTCAATTCCAGAGCCATCTTCTGCAATTAATATTTAATTAAAAATAGAAACACTATAAAGTTTAGCTTTTAACCAGCAAAATTATTTCATGTCCCATAAAACCTTTAAATACAAGACCATGCATCCTTTCTCCCTATAGAAAGTAGGGTTGTGTGGTTGTGAGTCACCGAAGAAAGGGCATTTCAAGGGCAAGCAGCCTTTGCACCTTAAAGAACACTTGAAATCTGTGTCTGGTGACCAGAGACAGCACTTAACAGCTGAAGGGGCTTTTTTCCTTTCCATTCAATTGGGTATTAAATGCAATTTCCAATCAAATATTCATCCAAATCCATAATGAATTTAAAGAACTGGTTTAACCCATGGTCAGCAGTAACAGCAGAGCAGAAGGTGATGGAGAAAAGGTCCTTGAGGATGATCCAAGTGCAATGTGCTGGTCTCCAGAGCCAGAGCGAGCCTGCCTGGCACATCCTGACCCCACTGCCCTCAGCTCCTCTACCCCAGGGACCTGTTCAACACTTCAGAACCAGCAGTTCCTAAAGAACTAATAGTAGCTTTTCACTTTTCTTTCCATATCTCCCTGGACCTCTCCTAAAAGTGCCTCCAGCGTTTGTTTAGTGTGATTTGAAATGTTCTGTCTCCTCTGACTTTGCTGCCCAAGAACTAGGCCACCATCAAGTCACCAGAGGAATATTTGTTCTTCAGAACTTGAGTCCTCTGTAACCTACTTCCACGTTTTTAACCTACACACCATCAGAAAGAACTTGGGAAAGGAGGTTCAGGCTCACCACACGAATTCTCACGTTTGGAAAACGCAACAAAAAGTCACATCGTGGGCTGAGGTTGGAGAAACTCAGGTCTGGTTCCCAACCCATGTCCTGTGTGACTTCCCCAAGGCTCACACTCTCCAAGCTTCCGTGCCCTGTGAGTGAAAATAATACTACCATGTTTTCATATGAGCTGGAGCTATTTTCCACAGTGCTATGAAAATAAGAAGTAATCTGGTTCTAAGAACTTGGTTTTGCTTCCCTCCAAGTCAACCGTAAAATTCCCTTCACTTCAAGAGTGCAGGATCAATTGTTTTTTTTCTTTAAATGCTTGACAGAACTTCCTCACTTTATTCCTGGAACTTGGGGTCTTATTGTTTAACTTATTAAATTATGAAATTTGTCATTGTTTTCAAGGTTACCAGAGATTTAAGTAAAAATCTCCATGCGTCTGATATCTGGAAGCTGTTTGCTTTTCAACATTTTTGGGAGACATGACCTTCCCTGGTCAGTTTTTCTGGTTCTCCCATATCTTTGCTCCGGGAAATTTCTTAGGAGAGCCTTTCCCACTCCAGTTGTTATCTCCTGGCTTTGGAAAGCTGCTGTTAAACCTCTCTGGACCTGCAGCAGGGCTTGCAGGAGCAGCCTGGCTAATCCTCCATGGAAGGAGGTTGAATTCTCAACATTCAGCAGAGCGTTCATCCATCAGGAAGTGAGAACAGGCAGAGACAGACAATCAGCTTTCCCAAGGTTCTAACAGGAAAGCACAATTAATCTCTTCACTTCTTACTCAACCCCTGCTGCATATATAAATTAAACTAGTAGCCATATATATATATATATATATAAACATATATGAAATACTCTCTGATTTAAATGGCATTCTAACTTGGAAATAGAAGGCAGGAGGTAAAACTGTTGAGGGTATCAAAAGACAACACTTGCATCATCATTTCTCCCATGACCTACGAGGCCCAGAAATGATTCTCATGCGATAACATATGCAAAAAAAAAAAAAAAAACCACCAACAACAAACCCTTTTGAAGTATCTCACATTATTTGTTACTAATTCTGGCTTGCAAACAGCTGCCTGGTGTTAGTGCTGAAATATGTCAGAGCTGTTAAATGCTTGTATAAATAATACATGGGAAGGGCATGTACTAAGACTAAGGTCTCTCTGCATCAAGACAGAGACAGTGTTATGTTTTATTAATAACAATTTGAAAACCACAATGAAGTAGGAAAATGGCTCCTGTGCCAGGATATTAAATCCTCAGTTCACAACCGAGCACAGCCCAGAGGGCAACAGCTCCAACTCCATCCCAGTGACTTTAACAGAACGCTTAGACTGGTATAGATTTGAGAGCTGTAATTTTCTTTGGCAGTGCATGATCTTTTTCAGTTCCGTGTGGGTATTGATGAACAGGCCTAGGGCTGGTGGTGAATCCAGTGGTGCTGAGTGGAGGAGAACAGGATGTTACCTACAACCACTGTATAATGCATTTCTAGACATGAAAATAAGTTTTCAATGAATCAGAGAAGCACAGGATCATTGAGGATGGAAAAGACCTCCAAGAGCATCATCGAGTTCACCTTGTCCCCCAGCCCAGGGCACTGAGTGCCACATCCAGTCATTCCTTGGACACCTCCAGGGGTGGGCACTCCAAACCTCCCTGGGCAGCCCCTTCCAAAGCCTGACCACCCTTTCCATGGAGAAATTCCTCCTGATGTCCCACGTGCCCCTCCGCTGGCACAATCTGAGACCTTTCCCTCTCACCCATCCCTTGTTCCCTGGGAGCAGAGCCCAACCCACCCCCTGCTCCCCCCTCCTGTCAGGTGTTTGCAGAGAGAGATAAAGTCTCCCCTGAGGTGCCATCACAGTTTACTGACCCCCTCAAAACAGGAAAAGGAGAAAATGCTCTTTTAAAACAGCTTTTCCACATCTAGCTTTGTTCCTTTGCCCTGTCTTTCTGTTCTCTGCATCATCTTTGCTTCCTACCTTGAAACCACTTCCCTGGGGTCCCCTCCTTCAGCAGATGGTGTAATCCCTCCCTGGGAAGCATCACTATGACAATGCCAATGGCCACTTTATTTTGCTGCCAACGGGACCAGCTCATTGTCCTGAGCTGGCATATCTGTTGCGAGTCAATGTTCTATGGGCAGTCAAATACGTCAGAACTGCCTTTAAAATACAAACCATTCCGTGATATCTTTGGGACAGCTGTAAAAATCTTCCTCTGATTTCCATCCACGGGGTAATTGTGCCACGATTACGGGAAAAATTATGTCACGGATGTGCGTACACTGGTTATTTCAGCAGAAATAGCCTCGTGCATCCCTAAAAAAAACCCATTTTCCAAGCCCCTTTACGTACAATAGGCAGTGACAGACGGAGCCCAATTTACATAAAATGACACAAGCATCGAGTTCTTTTCAAGTCAGTCAAAGATTCCAAAATAGCATTATGGAATGCTCTCCGCCTCGGGATGCCTGTGGTTTACAGTTGCGAAATCTCTGGCGATGCTTATGAGTCTTTCTACTTTTGCACTTCAAAAAATGACTTGTTGTTAGAGCAGACAGCCCTTTGCAGGTGGTTTTGAGGAACAATCGGGCTCTTTAAAACAAGAAGTGGAGCATAATCAGTTAAAACACTTGGGTAGAGCGTGGGGCTTTTGGGTTGTTTGGTTTTTTTTTTTTCAACTTCACGATTCAAAGATTCCCTCAGATATAAAGTGGATCTGCAGCAGAGCAGCTGAAAGAACAGATTTCACAGCTCCTTAATTTCATAGAATCGTTGTGCTTTGTTTTCACATAAGAAGAGTTCCAGAAGGGTTTATCTCCTACTTTGATGCCTGAACAATATCCAGAATCTGTAGTGGGAGAGTGCACTCAAAGCATGGGTTTCACACCCCATGCTGCCCACACCAGTGTCCGTGGCAGACAAAGCAGCAAAAAGAACAGTATTAAGGAGAAAATCCTGGATCTGATAGAGGAAGTTTCCCCGCTAACTGCTCACTTCTTCTCCTACAACTGTCTCAGATGCAGCCAGTCTCATCAGCATCCTGTTCCCATAAAAAAAAGAAGGAAACACAACCTGTTGTCTGTGCTCAAGAACAGACATGCAGCCTGAATTTGCATTTCAGGATCTCACACACAGACACTCTTGTACATCCAGAAATTCCTTCCTGTGAGGGTGGGCAGGCCCTGGCACAGGTTGCCCAGAGAAGCTGTGGCTGCCCCATCCCTGGGAGTGTCCAAGGCCAGGTTGGACTGGGTTTGGAGCACCCTGGGCTGGTGGGAGGTGTCCCTGCCCATGGCAGGGGGTGGCACTGGGTGAGCTTTAAGGTCCCGTCCAACCCAAACCATTCTATGAAACTTCAGTCAGCATGCAGGCCAAGAACTTAAAATATTTAGTTGAAAAGCTTTTGGGAAGGGGTGGTATCTGCTGGGCACAACACTGTGTTCAACAAGCACAGCTGCCTTCAAAGAGAAAATGGAGAGCTCTCAATTTTATACAATTAAAATTTAAAACCCAGAGTAACTCAGGTTAACTTTATAGATGCCAAAGGAAAACAAATCCCAGCTTACAACTGGAAAGAGCATTTTAGCTGGGAAACTATACTTTGGAAAAGAAAAACTGCTCCTAGAAGCACATTTATGACATTAGGCCAAATTCCAGGTTGGGGGCAGCTTTCAGAAGTTTTGAGCACTGCCCTGCCGTCCTGCAGTTCTGCCCAGAATTGTATCTTTACATTCCATGGCCAAAGTGCTGAAAAGCCACAAGGATAAAGCTGTAGCAGAGTGAGCTCAAGTGTTCACAGCCAGGCAGAACAACTGAACAAATAACACCAAGGTACAAAACATCCCAAGGATGCACTGCATAGAAATATGACTTGTAAGAACACTGAGGCCAGAAATTTGAGCACAGCTGCAAATATGTTCCCTCTTTTTATAAATCTAAACACCATCCTATGGTTTTGAAATAGTGACTGCTGGATAACTCATGAATACAAATGCACTTTTAAAATTACCCAGCTGAAGGCCAACCTTTACTTATCTACAGGGTTTGTTATGTATGAAAAATCACTGAAAGTCAAACTAGTCCATTTACTTGCCCAGAGGACCTTGTAGGAACCTACATCTGAAACAGCAGTGAACTAATACCTTATGAATATTAAAGAATTCCCCAAGCATCTCATTCTGCCCCTGGTGTAAATTGGAGAAGTGAAACATCAAAGCAGTCTCCAAGGAATGAAATTTGTTGACATTTTACTTGGATAAAAAAACTGATCTTTGTTAAACCACACCTAATATTGAAATACCAGCAAGTCCAGAGGCAGAGAACGCTACGCTGGCATGCAAAAAATAAATAAAATACATAAAATAAAGGTCTGACTGTTGCTGTAAAAGTATCACAGAGATTTAAGCTTGATTTAACATCCCGCCACACCTGCCCTTCACTGGAGCTCACAGGGAAGCCACACTCCTCCAAGCCAGGATTCAGAGCCTGTGCACCATCTGAAACACAGCACACGCACAAGCTGACAGTTCAAAAGGAAACTTCAGGGAATTGTGGAAGACCTGTAGTCCTGGACAACACTCTAAGAGTCTCCCTGTAACTCCCCCAGGCCATAAGGAGAGGGGGGAGTGCCAGTTTTTGTCCCTCATCCCAGTGCTCCTGCTTTATTTTGCTGTCCCGCTCAAATCACAGAATCCCAGGCTGGGCTGGGTTGGGAGGGACCTTAAAGCTCATCCCATCCCACCCCCTGCCATGGGCAGGGACACCTCCCACCAGCCCAGGTTGCTCCAAGC